>CM021108.1:88403403-88528168 GCA_007115665.2 Sequoiadendron giganteum
AGTTGATTGTTAGGGAATAGGCATTTGCCTTGGTCAAACCCCTTTTAGGTAATTAAACAAAATGAGGAAACAATGAAATGAAGGCAGGCATGAAGCATGAAACACAAAACATGAATTATGGACAATGATACCTTGTGAATGATGTCTTTTAAATCTGTAACTCACCGTGAAATGACCGTGAATGATGTAGATCTTGATCTTTGACAATAGGTGTAGACAAATGTTTGATCTTGGATCTTCAATGCTACATCACAATAATAGCTCAATAACATACTCAATGCTTGATGTGCTTGTCATAATGATGGATCTTGAATTTATACAAAAATTGATGAAGAATTCTTCCCTTGAATTCTTTAAAATTGATCATGGATGCTCTCTTGATGCTCTTGTGAAGTCTTGGAATGGTTAACCCTTGAGTACTTGGACTGATCTCATGAATTATATTTTTAAATAATGATTTGAAAGATTTTTTATATAGGTAATGCACTCAAATGATTATTTATTTGATCCCAATGGTTGACATAAAAGAAATTTGAACTTAAAACCTAGTTTTTCCCGCTCAAACCTCAAAAATAGGCCAAATGAGACTCATTCACCAAGTTGGGTGAATGAGTCCCACCTGGATGGGACTCATTTTCCCAAAGTGGTGAATGGGTCCCACATTGGCTATTTTTCCAGCTAAAGTGTCGAGGAATGTGTAAATTAAGCTTATATGTTGATATTGTTGGGTTTTTGATTGAAATATGCCTTGGGATACACAATATAGGGTCATAGGGGACTATTAATGTTGATATTAAGATTATAAATGCAATAGGGCTGAAAATCAAATGTGAAAGTGTAAATAAATACATTTTACAACATTAAATTAAAGAAAAATTTGGTCCATTTAGCTTAGAAGGGTCCTAAATCCCATGTGAATGTGTAGAACACATTAAAACACTAGATTAGGTCCACCTTAGTTTACAAGAATCCTAAATTTAATGTGAAGGTGTAAATAAATACACTTTCCAACATTATATTAATGAAGAGAAGTTTATTTAGCTTAAAAAGGGCCCAAGACCTAATGTGGATATGTAAAATACCTCACAACACTAGATCAAGGTGACATTAAGTCCAATTTATCATTAATTATTCCTAGATCAAGCAAGGAAAGGGGATACTTTTTCAGTGACTCCATTTAGCCCCCACTTTAGTGAGAGGATGATCTTGCTTCAAACTCACACTAAAGTAGACATTCAAGAGGGGTTTGAGTGTATTGATGTGGATGGTCTAGGATAAAAAATTTTGAGGAGGTGGTCAAGCCCCCAGTATCCAAGATCCTAAGTCAAATTGACATAAGCACGAGAGGACACACATAAGATGTATAATATGAAACACTAAGATATGCAAACATGCAATGCCAATAACTAGAAGAAAGAAGAACAAAAATAAGAAAAAATAAAAAGGTGGATCAAGCTTCAACCATTTTTACAACACAATGTGGATTAGATCTAGGCTATTTATTCATAAAATGCACTCACTTTGAGACAACAAAACTCCTAGTTTTCCGCTGGGTGAGAAGTCCTAGAAGGTGAGACATATACACTCATGGACGGTATGCATTCTCACACATATGCAGGTGGCTATGGGGAAAGTCATGCCTCGGTCAAGCTTCCTACTCAAACCATACCAAAGTTATACCTCTTGATAAATTTGATAAGGCACCACAAAAAAATGATGGTTTTCAAGCTTCATGAGGCAAGTAAAACTTCGTATGCTTGAAATTCATAGAAATTGTAAATGAAAAATAGTGTAAGGCTTGTTCAAAGGGTTTTTGATTAATTCATGCAAGGTCTTTTCTTAGGAAACATTGTGCCTAACATCTCTAAGAGAGGAAAATTCAAAGAAATATCACGCTCTCAGAGGGAATCAAGCATAACAACACCACCAAGAAAATGATGCATTGCAAGAAGAAAGAATATCACACCTTGAAACATGAGTGTTGATGTATGAACCAAATTTAAAGTGGTTGCTAATAACATTTATGTGAGAAAATGCTTTAAAGTAGAAGTCTTGACATGAGAGCTTATTCAGAAAGGCCTATGCCAAGTCATATGATTCCGAATTGAACTACATCATGAATACGTATGCCACATGCAAGCCCACTTAAGGCACGTTGTCCACATCCCAAGATTTCTCTTATATGTACATGAAAGGTGATCAACTAGCCAGAAGAGACAACAACAAATGACATAAAAGGACAAGACTAACTAACCCCTTGCCCCCTACCTAGTGCAGAACAAGAGTGAGATGAATAGGATGAAAGTAAGTTTCAATTAGAGGAGCTAGGTGCAACATAACCACGATCCTTAAGATGTTGAATTTTGTTACTTAAAGCCTCATATTCATTAGTAGAATGACCATGAACTCTATGATAGGCACAAAATGAACTCTTGTAGTAAAATTTATTTCATGTTCTTGGAGGGAGGGATACCAAAGGATCTCAAAGGAGTCTCGACAAGATACCTTCTTGATCAAAAGTAGAGTCCATGTTTCATTATTTTGCGACAAAGATATCTCTTGCTTAGTATAAGATGTCATACCTACACAAGACTCTTTAGATTGTGAGATTTTGTTCTCTCCTTTATAAGAGGGTGTAAAATATAATGAATTTAAATAATTAGTATTTTGTGTGATGACATTGACATTAAGCAAATATTTCTTTGTTTGTTTTGTTTCTTGCAAAGGACAACAATCAAGACCAATAGTCTCTATCAGTTCAGGATGCACTACTATTAAAGTCAGCTTAGAAGGATGTTTTGTAATAGTGTTGGTATCAAGTGAAGGTTTGTTTACTTCTATCAAAGGATAATAACCAAGACCATGAGTTGTTTCTTGCATGTTAGGCTCTATAGGGACACAAATACCTTTTTCTCTAGCACCACATCCTTGTCCACTATATATACAAGTTGTTTCATAAGCTCATAACCTTTTCAATAAATATTTTTCATTTCTTTAGGATTCAATGGTTGTTGATATTCAGTTTCGTGAAAGTTTTTATGTAATTTGTTGTCTTTTTTCTAAAGTGGTTGAGGTGGATGCTTTCAAAGGGTCTTTTGAAGTTTGTGTTGACAATACCACTTTTTCTTTTCCCTTGTCTGAATATTTGTTTATGATCTTGTATTCTCCCATGAATGTTGGTTTGAAATCTAAGGAACCCCAATCGTCTTCTAATAGTTTTGACACTTTTTCCATCTCTTGTTCCTCTTCATTTATAGGTTCTCTATTCAAAGTTGGAATTAGTGTGTTTAGAGGATTTGTCCTTCCTTTTTCAACTTGTATGAAAATTTAATGCTTATGGTCAATTTCAACTTGGTATACCTTGTTGTTATAGACATACTTCATAATACGATGAAGAGTCGAAGGCACCGAATGCATCTCATGAATCCAAGGTATTCCTAAAAGAAGATTGTCTGAAAGGTAATGAGGCATAACATGAATTGGGGTTTGTGAGGTAGCCTTTCCAACTATAATAAGTAAAATAATCACACCGAGCAGTTGCTTTCCTACATTGTCAAATCCTCAAATTGATAAGGAATCAGGTTCAATTCTTGATTTATCCAAACCAAGTCTATCCAAAAGTTTCACACTACACACATTAAAAGTTGAGCCATTATCAACAAGGGTTCACTTTATCCTCATCCTATTAAGTTTAGCTATTATCTTGAAGGAATCATTTTTCTTTCTCATTTCGAAAGGGGGTATCTCATGTTGATGATGAAAAGTAATGTCTACACTGTTCAAAGTTATTGTGAATTAGGAGGGGTAGGAAATTTTGTAAAGCACTTTGAATTGTGTTGTGATAATGAGGGGAGGCTTGAATAAGGTCCCATAATGATATCTTAGTAGGATTATTCTTTTGTTGTTCAACAAGATCATACTCCTTTCCACTTTGTGGAGGCAAACGAGGGGGACTTGGTAAGATATGGTTAGGAAATGGGAGGGATGTTGGAGGTGTTTGTCTTGGTTGTGAATTGTTTCTAGTGTTATATGTATGAGAAACAATATTATACTCGGTTGTTGTGAAACATTATTCTTAGGTGGGTAGAGGATAAGTTCGAGCTTGTTTTGAGTTTGAGGTTTGTGTGATTGGGGGTAAAGGATGAGTTGAGGTTGAATAATATTAACATCCCTTAATGAAGGAGAGTCAAATGTTACTTTCTCATCTTCATCTAAGGTGACTATATCACTATTGTCAATGTTATCATTTTCTTGCACCATGATATCCTCCCTAGGAGGAGAATTTTTAGGAGAACTACAAACTAGGTGGTCATGAAATTCAAAGGTTGGTTATTTTAAAATGACTTCATCGAAAGTAAGGGAATGATTAATGGTTGGAATTTATTGTTTATCAATAGTGGGGATATTAGGAGAAGTCTTTGTTTGATTGTCCACGACTTCATCCTTTTTCTCTAAGGTCTCATTCTCTTGTGCCATGCTATCTACCCTTGTAGGAGAGCTTGTAAGATGTTCATCACATTCAATGGTTAGATTTTGTAGAGTAGCTTCATCACCAGTAGGGGAGGAATCAAGAGAAGGACAACTATGATTTTCATGCTTACCAAATAGTTCTTTCCAAATGGTAAGAGAATTAGGGAAGGGAGGAACAAGATTTTCATGACTCTCAATAGGTGAATCTTATAACACCAACCTATCCTCTTTGCATGGAGGAGGGATATTAGGAGAATGAAAATTATAGCTATCTATGATATCATCCTATTTTGATAAAAAATTCTCACAAGCAAGGGATGAACGAAGACTAGGTAAGGTGATGTTTATAAATGTTTCCATGATCTCATCTTCTTGTTTTCTAATATCTTCCGAAGGGGGAAGAGGAGAGGGAAAATCAAGGTTCTCAATGCTTGTATCTTCTTTCACCAAGATACCTTCATCACTAATAGGAGAGGTATCACGCGAAGAAAAAGTATGATTGTTATTATTGTCTAGGCTTGCATCCTCTTGTATCATAACATCCTCACCAATAGGGAATGCAATATTAAGGATTGCGTCAATGGTTTGATTCACTTCAACTCTAAGATGTTCTCACAACTATAAAATATAGTAGAAGGATGACTAACATGTTTCTTAATGATTTCATTGTTGTAATCTAGATTTAACTCACAAGAGGGGATTTTGTACTTATGTAATCTATTTTAAATCATATCAAAGCCACATATCTTGAAAAAAAATGATATTATGGAAAAGTAAAGAAAGTTCAATGCAATGACCTAAAGTGAAATGTTTAAATGCAATTTTCAGATTTGAAATAAGGTAATTTACTGATTACACTATGTAACAACCTAAAAGATGAAATGTTGTAAATGCAAATTTGGAATTGAGAAATGCATGGAATGGACCAATTTAAGATATATTTTGTGAAATGCATCTGATAGAAAGTCAACCCACTGAAACAAGTAACCAATGGCGGAAAAAATGTGCAAAAATAAGGTTTTGAGTGCTGTAAAAGGAAATTTTAGATGTGCACTGAGATTGATTCGCCCAAGGTGGTGAATGAGTCCCAATAGTTTTTTTTTGAATTTATCAAATATTTTCAAGTGATTTTTATACTTTTTATGTTGTATGATGTGTATCCTAAGTGAAAATCCAATTTTTAGATGATTTTCAATGATTTGAGATGCAAAAATGTAACCTATATGCACTTTCACTAATGTAAAATTTAGAAACCCTAGATCACAATTAACTAATATAAATTATAATGCAAAGTAAATGCAATCTAGATATAGGATGTTGATGAAATCCAAATAAAAAAAGAGGGTATTCTAAATGCAATTTCAACAAAATGGAACCAACATAAATGGTGGATAGATGATGTTGATTAAGTGCTACCACACCCACTTTCAAGGCTTCCACTCAAGGATAACCCTAGAGATCTCAATGCAAAAGAGAAAGAGATCTTGCAATAGGGCTATCCTAGGGGATGAAAGTAAACTAATAAGGGGTTCACCACCAAGTTTAGACTTGGAAAAGATAATGAAATGCAAGATGCAACACTTAAACCTAATTGAATGCAAAGTACTACAAAATGACCTATAAAAGTGTGTAAAACAAAATAGAAAGTTACAAAACAAAATTTTTGCACTTGAATACTTGTAGAGACTTGAATGGAGACTATAAATTATACAAATATTAAAATTTTATCCTATTGGGACTCATTTGCCAATCTGGGTGAATCGGTCCTAGATTAGGGTTTCTGCACAAGAACAAGTTTCTACACAGGAATAGGTTTCTACACAGGAACATGTTTCTGGCAAATGGGTATCCAAATCTGCAAAAATCTCTGAAAAAAATATATAGTGGGACTCATTTGACACTTGTGGTGAATGAGTCCCATTTGGATTTTTTGGAACTTCAAGGTCTAAATCTGCTCTCCTCAGTCCGCTCAATCTACTTCTCCAAGTTTCCAGATCCCAAACTCAAATTTCAGGGGTGTAGATGACCTTTTAGTGAAGATTATGACCTTCCAAATGAGGAGAAAACTCCAATAAGCTTGTAACCTAATCTTCAATGATCCTTCAATCTTTCAAAGCACCTAGATCTGTAATCAAACAAAGAGAGAGAAAGTGTTGATTGTTAGGGAATACGGGTTTTCCTTGGTCAAACCCCTTTTTGGTAATTAAATCAAATGATAAAATAATGAAACGAAGGCATGAAGCATGGAACAAAGAAATTGAATCATAGACAATGATACCTTGAATGATACCTTGTGAATGATGCATTGTAAATATGCAACTCAACATGAAATGGCCACGAAGGATATATATCTTGATCTTTGACAATAGGTGTAGAAAAATGCTTGATCTTGGATCTTCAATACTACATCACAACAATAACTCAATAACATGCTTGAATCTTGATGTGCTTGACATGATGATGGATCTTGAATTGATACAATAATTGATGAATAATTTTTCACTTGAATGCTTTAAAATTGATCTTGGATGCTCTCTTTGTGCTCTTGTGAAGTCTTGGAATGCTTAGCCCTTGAGTACTTGGCTTGATCTCATGAATGCTTTTTCAAAATAATGATTTGAAATATTTTTATATAGGCAATGCACTCAAATGATCGTTTATTTGATCCCAAAGTTCAAAACATAGAAGAAATTTGAACTTAAAACCTAGTTTTTCCCGATCAAACCTTAAAAATAGGCCCCAAATGGGACTCATTCACCAAGCTGGGTGAATGAGTCCCATCTAGATGGGACTCATTTTCCCAAAGTGGCGAATGGGTCCCATAGGGGCTATTACCAACTAAAGTGTTGAAGAATGTGTAAATTAAACTTATATGTTGATATTGTCAGTTTTTTGATTGAAATATGCCTTGGGATGCATAATATGGGTCATAGGGGCCTTTATTATGATATTAAGGTTATAAATGCAGTAGGGCCAAAAATACAATGTGAAAGTGTAAATAAATACATTTTACAACATTAAAATAAGGAAAAATTGGGTCTATTTAGCTCTTAGAAGGGTCCTAAATCTCATGTAAATGTGTAAAACACATTACAACACTAGATTAGGTCCACCTTAGCTTACAAGCATCCTAAATTTAATCTGAAGGTGTGAATAAATACACTTTCCAACATTAAATTAGGGTAGATTTAAGTTTATTTAGCTTAAAAATGACCCAAGACCTAATGTGGATGTGTAAAACACCTCACAACACTAGATCAAGGTAACATTAAGTCCAATTATCATTAATTATTCCTAGATCAAGCAAGGAAAAGGGATAATTTTTCAGTGACTCCAGCTGTGTTCAAGTCCTTAGTGATAACTTTTTCATGCATCTCCATAACCTCATTGACTTCCTGTATCAAAATCCCTACACCTTTCTTGTTTTTGCTTCTAGTCCTAACACAAAGGCCGACATCAGTCCCTTTGTCTTGTTTCCTCATCAAGGTGTCATCCTCCACCTCATGCACTTCTTTTTCTATAATAAGAGGCTTACCTATCCATTTTAGAGCCTTCTCATTTAAAATCACCAAACCCTTTGCAGTATTAAGGAGTGAATCATGACTAACATTGACAAGAGTGGAGAGGTCCTCTTGAATTTTCAAAATTTTCTACTCAAGAGCGACAATTTTGGGATCAATCCCACTATATATATTCCACTATATATATTTTAAACATTATGATATATAATTATATATATTATGTGTATGTGTATATTAGTAATATATATATATATATAGTTGCCTGATGCAAGAGCATCCAAGTCCATGCACAATCCTATATCACCTTAAAAAAATATGTTTTGAAGTTTTGGTAAGATTTCATGAAATTATTTTTTGTAGGAAAAATTTAGACTATATTCTGAAGTTGATGGTGAAAGTTTTGAAGTCAAAGCATTAATAGTTTGGGAGATTTAACTATTTTTCAACTTCAACTGGCAATTTGGTGAAATGTTAAAATTTTGAAATTTGTGATGTTTGAGGCAAAATAATTTGGAAAAAAGTTTTGTGATGTCAAATTACACACCTCTGCAAGTTTTCATAAGTTTTTGAACTTCTAGGATAAGGTTGTCAAAAAACTCAAATTTAGTTGATGAATGAATCATGTGGATTAGTGTTGCAATATATTTGTTTCTTTTGCATTCTATGCATACATGAAGGATGCACTTTTGATTTCAATTCAAACGATGCAATGGTGGAAACAAATATAATTCTTTGAAAAATATGATCAATGTTTCCATAAATACTAAAGGAATGTGAAGCATTTGAAAGGAATTTAAAGATAGGTCGATTCAAATGTGGAAGTTTCACCTTCCTTTAGAGTACAAGAACATTAGTTAAATTTTTTCTATAAGCAATGAAAGGGGGGTGGTAATAAAAATAAATAGGAAGGAGGAGGGCATGATTTAAAGGGATGTGGGAGGTTGTGTGGGTAGAGTTATGCCACATTAGGAATAATATTCCTCTGTAGCTAGATCAAAGAAAAGGGGGTGCCATGTTTAAACCTCGCATTGATAAACACTCACATTCCCGTTGAAAAAAATTACTAACCATGTGGAGTAAAATAAATTGGCACGTGGGTGAGGAAGGAATTGTGTGATGACTTGGTAGAGGAAGAAGCCCGTAGCATACTTGTAGGCAAGTTATAGCTAATACAATTTAATGTGTAATGAGGACGCATAGAGACGTGGAGAAAATAAATTGCGATGGGAGACATAATTAGAGACCAATGCTTGGACTTGAAGAGGCGAGGATGTGTGGAATAAATAAATAGGAAGAAAATGTTTGCAACCTATGAATTTGGAGATCTTGAGAGCTAAGTTGAATATGAGGGCAACTGCTGAATCATGAGAAGAGGAAGTTGCAGATGGTGTGGAATGTGAGAAGACAGTAGAGAGCAGGACATAATTAAATGAAAAGAGAAGATGGAAATGGCATGAGGTAAAGAGTGGTCTCCAAAAGGTGGAGTTAAGGGAAACATAGCTGTCAGATAGTGAGTGTATACCTGCAAGTTATGATTCTTAATGCAAAACAAGGAGGTAACAAAATAAATTGCTAGGAGAAGATAGAGGATGACAAGAAGATGATGTCTAGAAGTTGTTATTGTATTGTTTTTTTTGGTGTAATTAAATGTTTTGTACCTTGTCTTAGGTCATAATAGCACCTTAGTTAAGTTTACTTAGGGACCACATAGGAGTTGTTGGATATTTTTCACCTTTGGTGGACTTATCTTCTTATTACTTTATAACCTCCACCTTTCATGGACATATCATGTGATTAGGTTTCCACCTTTTGTGGGTGATCCACTATTTGTGGTGGTTATCAAATTATCACTTTCCACTTTAGGTGGAGTGATATATTTTCATTGTTGTCTCATGTCATAAGATTATGACACTTGTCATAATCTTATGCACTCCTATGTTCTCACCTTGGCTATATAACCAAAGGGTCTCTCATTTTAAAAAGAAGTACAAGCATTCCATTATCATTGACATTGAATGCGGTTTATTATTGTCACATTATTTTCTCTTTTCTTGTGCTTTTCATTTGGTCCATAGATCTTGGCATCCATATCCAATTCTAACATGGTATCAAATCATGTTTGATTCTAACATGGTATCAGAGCATGTTTGATTCTAACATGGTATCAAAGAATTTTTGATTCTAACATGGTATATGAGTGTAATTGGGAAGGGATCTATTAGTTTTGGGGACAACACTCTCCAGGATGTTTTGTGTGTTCCTCATTTGATGAACAACCTTCTTTCCATATATCAGATTACACAAGGTGGAGATGGGAGAACTGTGGAGTTCACACTTGATTTAGTCATCATTCGAGACTTGGGGAGTACAAAGATCATTGCTACTGATCATTCATCTTAGTTGTATACCTTTGCATATTTTGCTTCTGATGATGACATTGGTCCTTTGGCTATTGATCACACTTCTAGTGTGAACCATGATTCAGAGGAGACATTTGGCTACTTGAACTTGGGAGTTATCACATCAGATCCAGTTCTAGAGCCATGCATTTCATCTCCTCCATCTATTGTTGCATTTGATGATGCTTGTGATTCAGTGCAACAGGACATACATTGTCTTCCAAATATGGCTACTTTGGATGACTTCTTGAAAGGTATTTCAGACTTGTTTGTGGAGTCACATCTTGCAGATTTGGGGGACATCATTGATGCCATTCATCTTATCTTTGATGAAGATGCTCCTTCTTCAGTTTTTGCAAGGGAACACTTTGACCCTCATGTTCATTCTCTACATGTTCATTCTTTGTAGTTTGACATGAGTGTGGATACTTTTGGACAAAATTTGGAGGAGGCTTATTTGTCTTTAGAGGGGATATCTTTCTCTTTGGATCATTTTCTACATTCATCTCTACTAGATGTTGGATTGTACTCTTCAACAGTGTGGCCTAGAACGCTTGTTTAGAGTGTGTCATCTTTCGGCATTGACATGGAGACACTTGAGCATCATTTAGAGACATCATACATCTTGCATATATCCTTGGTTTTTTTTCTTCCTAAGGGGAGAAATGTTGTTCGGTGAGATTAGATCATCTTCAGAATTCAATGTCGAGCTTCTACCATCATTGCAAGAGACTCAACATTGAGGGGGGGATGCCTTGTCTCTCTTCTACTTCTCTCTTATGGGGGGGTATTTTTTCTCACATGGGTTTTTAACCTTCTCATGCATCATTGAGAGAATTTCTTTATTGTATTTCATCTCTCTTTTGGGGAGGAGTTTTGTCCCACTGGGTTTTCTCCTTTTCTCTGTTTGTGAGAGATTACATTGCATTTGTACATGGGTACCTAACATGGCCCAGTTGCCGGGACCCATCTTGCATTTTTTTCTTTTGTGTCATTATCCATAAGTTGCACTTAAGGGGGGGTGTTGGTGTAATTAAATGTTTTGTACCCTGTCCTAGGTCATAATCGCACCTTAGTTAAGTTTACTTAGGGACCACATAGGAGTTGTTGGAGATTTTCCACCTTCGGTGGAATTATCTTCTTATTACTTTATCACCTCCACCTTTCATGGACATATCATGTGATTAGGTTTCCACCTTTTGTGGGTGATCCACTATTTGTGGTGGTTATCAAATTATCACTTTCCACTTTAGGTGGAGTGATAGATTTTCATTGTTGTCTCATGTCATAAGATTACAACACTTGTCATAATCTTATGCACGAACTATGTTCTCACCTTGGCTATATAACCAAGGGGTCTCTCATTGTAAAAACAAGTACAAACATTCCACTATCATTGACATTGAATACAATTTATTTTTGTCACATTATTTTCTCTCTTCTTGTGCTTTTCATTTGGTCCATAGATCTTGGCATCCATAGCCAATTCTAACATGGTATCAGAGCATGTTTTATTCTAATAGTTTTCATGAAATATTATTTGAATAAAAAGATGGTTTTGTTTTGCAATTTGAATGTAATGTTTTCAATTATAGATTGATTCAAAATTGATACAGGTTATTGTCAATTTTGAGTTCAATTGTTTATTGAGTCGTCTGTAATCTAGAATTTGAGATTTGAATTGAGATGTGTTTTTTCTCTCTCCATCATTTCTATATTGTGATATATATGTATGTATGTATATAAGAAATATACATATATACAAATATAAATATATATCTTGATGTAAATTTTAGATTATATTGTGATATATTAATATATATTTATAGATGTATATACATGTATACAAAAAATTATATACATCTTGATATAAATCCAAAAAAGGGAATTATTAAATAGATATAATAGAATCTATCAAGTTGTTTGTGAAAGTAAATATTGTTGAAGTATTAGTAAAGAAAGCTATTATTTCTTATTAAATCATTATTTTTGGTACACATGTTTGCATATATGTATCCTTATTGAAGAGTTATCCAAATTCAAAATTAAACTTATCATATATATGATTAGTGATACAAGAAGCATACTTGTATATGTATAGATTCAGTGGGAATAAGGAAAATATAGAATAGGAATAGCATAAAAGTATCTTGATTTAGTTTTATACCTGAAGATTAAAAGCCATTATTTACATGAGGTTCTTGTGATTTAAATAAATTTATAAATAAACCTTGAAATGAATTAAATATGGACGACTTTAGTATATAAACTTAGTTTGTCTGTGAACCTATTTTAGTTGAGACGATTTTTAACTTAGTAATTATCATAATAAATCAGGGGGAAAATAATCCCCCTTATAAGGAAAAATATTATTGAGATCTTTCAAGTGAAAAATTAGAAAGTATTTCATATATGTTTTGTTTCTCTCAAGGGTTTGAGATTTAGATTTATGTTTGAATTTTTTTTTCTAGTTATTAGAGAAGTCTTTTTAGCACATAATTGACTAAATACTTGTATTAGAATAGTTTTCCTTGATACCTATCAACCAAGTTAGTGATGGGTTTGTGCTTTTATTAATATCTAGTTATTCATTTAGTAAAAATCACATTCAGTTCAGTAAATATTTTTCATTTTAAAAAATATCATGAGAGCATATATCTTTTAGTTGACTCCATGTATGTCTACATTGTTTTTAAGTCTAGTATGAAAATATCTATTATTTTATGATATATTAGCTGACACTATATATAAATAAATTTTTGGATATAGCTATACAACCATATATAAGTTGATACTTATAGAGTAAAATGGTCTAGGTTTTCTTATTATACTAGGTCAACTACATAAGGGCCCCTATATTTATATTAATGTTAAAAAAGGATTGGTCTATATGTAGTAAAATTCCATTATTTTATTTTTTTGTCCCTTCATAATATATAATTATATATAAGTTATATATTTGTGTGTATATTGGGAATACACATATATAATTTCTCATTAATTATAATTGTGGTTATATTGTGATATAGATTTATATGTATATGTATATAAGAAATATACATTTATATTATATAAATAAATATCTTAATGTGAATTATGAGTTATATTGTGATATATTTATATATATACATGTAAATATGTGCATACGTACATAAAAAATATACATATATATGTTGAACAAGACAACTGAGAGAGGGGGGGGGGGCGGGTAAATCGGTTGTAACAAATTAAGCCTTTAAAAATTTCACTAGAAATTAGATCAATAAAAAATCCTTTACTCTGCTAATATGATTAATCATTAAGTGAAAAAATAAAAATTGAAAATCATCACACACACAATAACACTAGATTTACATGGAAAACCCAATAAGGGAAAAACCACGGTGAGGATTAGCTCACAATATAGAGAATATCAAAATCAATTACAAAGGCTCATTGCCAGAGAAGGACCACTGCCAAAAACAAGACTTACGATTCAAATTAGGACTCACTGTCCAACAAGGGTTAACCATCCGAAGGGCTTACTACCATACAAATACAAAGAAGATAGAAGAGATTTGTTATAGAGAGAAAACAATCTCAATGCAACGGATATTTCCTCCACAACTCCCTCAAACACTTGCAAACATGCATGAATGATAAAGTACACCTTCAAATCATTACATTTGGAAACTCAATAATTAAATTTCACACTAATCTGCCAAACTCGCATCACATACACACTTTTTCAAATCTACTTCCCATCTATCTTTCTATATTTCTTTGTACACCTTTCACAAATATCTCATCCTATATTTATACCATCTTCAATTTTGAAACATATCCAAAGTTGGCCATACACCATTTCCATTTACAAATTCAAATTAGGTCATCACCAAAATATTCTAGCATGGAATTAGAATGAGGGAAACCCAAACACATGCTTAATGAAAACCAAAATAACTCCCAATATGCTTCATGAACTTGGCAAGTAGTGTTTAACACAAGGGCGACCAAATCAGTGTAAAACACATTGAAAAATTAAGCACACACAACCTTATCACAATCTAATCCTTCTAAGTAGAAAAATTAACTTGAACATGATCATATTAGACTATCTCCAGAACTGTAAGTTGTAAGATTTGATCAAGAAGAAATCTAGAGGAACTACATTTTTCTCAGACCTTAGCTAGATACATTGAAAAACATAGTTCACAACTGGTGAATATAACTTGCACTATACAATGATCCAAAAACCCAGAAAATGGATATAACAACTTCCAACAACCATGATCAACATATCTGAACAACATGAACATATGAGTAAATCTCAGAGAAAAACCCAAAGCAAACAATGAACACCTGTAACCTTTCTTTATTACAATTTTATCAATATCCTTGACATATATACAACTAATAACCATTATCCATGACATCAATAAAAACAACTAGTTGAGAACCAATTAACCAGTTGACATCAATGATGACACTTTCATACTTGCAACAATATATACATAAAAATATGCATTAGAAATATAAATCTAGTGATGGAATTGATAATGACATATAATAAAATCTATCTAGATGATTTTGAATGTCATGAATACAAAATTATTAGTAAATAAAGTTATTATTCCTTAGTGAATTATTATTTTGTGAGATAAATACACATATTTATATATATGCATGTATATAAGGAACATCCATATATATATAAATACTATTTCAATGACAACACATGAAACTACCTACTCCCTTTGAGAGGTAGCCACCAAAACATTAGTCTACATGCATATCCATATGCATCTAATTCAAGAAAGGAGGGGAAATGACCCCTAACTTCTCACAGAGATAATAAAAAATATATTTAGGAAGAGCCTTCATAAATATGTCGCTAATCTGATCCTTCATCGACACATACTCAAATTTTACTTCATTTTCCACAACCTTCTCTCTCAAAAAGTGATAATTGATAGATATATGCTTTGTCCTTGAGTGCATTACTGGATTCTTTGAAATTTTAATTGCACTTGTATTATCACAAAAAGATGCAAATGGGATCCTCATTCATTATTCTGGTATCTTTCAATGTCTATTTCATCCACAAAAATTGAGTACAACAAGCTTCAACAACAATATACCCAGCTTCAACAATAGATAAAAAGATTGAATCTTTGTTTTTGCTCAGCCAAGCAACCAATCTACAACCCAAAAAGAATGCACCACCACTTGTACTTTTCTTTTCATCTACACAACCTTTGCAATCTACATCTGTATAGGCAATTAGTGTAAAATCATTATCCCTAGGATACCATAAGCCATAATCCAGAGTGCTATTCAAATATCTGAATATCCTCTTAACAACATGTGTTTCTTTAAGGTCTTCTTGAAATCTAGCCACAAGACAAAATTCATGCATGATATCTAGTCCAGTAGAAGTTAAATACAACAATACATCAATCAGATATTTGTATTTGCTCTGATCAACCTTAGGTGAATCATCATCTTTACTAAATTTGTAACCAATAACCATAGGAGTGCATACCGGTTTGGGACCATCCATCCCAAACTTCTTCAAAATTTCTCTTACATACTTTTGACTATGAAATAAAAATCCCTTTTTCTATTTGATTAATTTGCAACCTAAGAAATAAATTCATTTCACCAAACATAGACATCTCAATTTTTTTTTGCATCTATTCAACAAACATCTTGCACAAAGTTTGATTTCCTCCAAATATAATGTCATCAACATATACAACCACTATCAAGATCTTGTCATTTTCAATTTTAAAATATAGATTAATATTTGTCATACCATATTTGAAACTTTGTTGAATAAAATATCTTTCTAACCTTTCATACCAAGCTCTAGGAGCTTTCTTCAATCCATATAGAGCCTTCTTCAAATTGAAAACCATATCTAGTTGATCTGACAACTAAAATCCTTTTGATTGTTCCATGTAGACCTCTTCCTCTAACTCACCATTCAAAAATGTAGACTTAACATCCATCTGATAGACCTTGAAATATTTATGAGTAGAAAATGCTAAAAACATTTTAATAGCTTCCATTCTTGTCAACAAAGAAAAAGTATCTTGGAAATCTATACCTTCTAGTTGTGAGTAACCCTTACACACAAGCCTTACTTTATTTATAACTACTTCTCCATTCTCATTCAACTTGTTTTTGAATACCCATTTTGATCCAATTATGTTTTTATTTGTCAGTCTAGGGACTAATTCCCAATTTTGATTCTTCTCAATCTGCATAAGTTTTTCTTTCATAGCTTCCATCTAATTCTCATCTATTCATGCTTCACTTATGGTCTTTGGTTCAATTTTAGAAAGTAAACATAGATTTATCTCACCAATATCAACAACTTTGCTTCTTGTTAATACTCATTTACTCTTGTCTCCAATGATTTGATCTTCTAAATGATTCTTTTGCACATATTTAGGTGTCTTAGGGGATACCACCAAGGCTTCTTCTTCTTCTTCATTTTTCTTCTCCTATTCTTCCACAACTTCTTCAACTCTTACACAATCAACTTCATTAGATACATACCCATTAACTTCAATTGAATTATTCATTGCTTCATCAACTTTGAAAATTTTCCTTTATACAATATTTCTTAGTATTTTATTGAAACATTTGTAAGCTTTGATCTTAGTAGAATATCCAAGGAAAATAACTTCATCAGTTCTAGCATCAAACTTCTCTAAATTATCTTCATCCCTTCTGATATAGCATTTTCTTCCAAATACCTTGAAATACTTAATAGTAGGAATTCTTCCACACCATAGCTCATAAGGGGGTCTTAGTACTATTAGCTCTTGCTTGAACTCAATTGAACACATAAACAATAGCCTGGATAGGTTTTCTCTAGCAAAATTTTGATAGACCAAATTCAATAATCATTGATCTAGTAGCTTCTTGAATTGTTCTATTCTTTCTTTCAACAAATCCATTTGTTGAGGAGTTCTAAGAGAAAATAACTATCTTTTTATTCCATGAACTTTACAAAATATATTAAACTCATGGGAGGTGAATTCACCACCTCTATTAGAGTCAAGCATTTTATTCTCAAATTTACTTCATTCTCTACCATAGCTTTGAATGTCTTGAATGTATCTAATGTATTAGATTTCTCTCTAAGAAAAATAACCCATGTATACTTAGAGTAATAATCAATAAAAAGCATAAAGTTCCTTTCACCTTGTAGACTTCTCACTCTTGTAAGACCATAGAGATCTATATGAATTAAATCTAGTAGTCTGATAGTAATTTGTTCCTTTGATCTGAAGTTGTTTCTCACTTGTTTTCTAAATTGACATTTCCTACAAATAGCATTAACATTCTTTGTAATCCTTTGTAAATCTCTCAAATATTGCATTACACTGATCCTCACTAGGTTATCAAAATTCATAAAACATATTATCTGGTGCCATAGCCAATTGTCATTAATTTGAGTCATAAAGCAATGCCCATCAACACCCTTAAGTTGATATATATTTATTTCAAACTTCTTTAATTCCTACAACAATCATTGTTTCAGATCCTTTCTTGATTTCACATCTCTCATCCTCAAATACAATATTATATCCTTTACTACACATCTGGTCAACACTCAAGAGATTATGCCTTAAACCCTTGACATAGTAGACATCATCAATATTATGCTTTTCATCAAAATGTATTGAACCTATCCCACAAATTTTAGCACTAGATCATAACATAACTAGGCCTCCATCATATTTTTCAAGTTTAACAAACTTACTCTCATCCCTAGTCATGTGATGTGAACAAACATTATCAACAATCCAATAGTTCTTTTCTTGTTTACATGAAGAGCATAAATCACCATACCTTAACTCTTTTCTGGAGCATTTTCCTTCACCCGTCTTTTAGTATTAGCAAAAGTAGGTTAATATTTTATAGCCAAGAACAAGAATTCATTTTCATAAAAATATCCATAATAATATTCTTCATTGGAAATACTAGAATCCTCATTCACATAATATGCTCTTTTGATCTTCTTACCTTTGTTTTCTTTACTAAATCTTTGTTTGTTATTCTTAGCTCTTTCCAGACATCTCAAAGCATAATGAACTATTCCTCCAAAACTAAAGCATTTAAAGGGTAACTTACCTTCATACTTATTATAGCCTTTCTTCATCCTTCTCACAAAGTTAGCTTCTACTTCATCTGGATCTTCAACTCTTATAGCCTTGAAATTAGTTTATGATTTGGATCCATTTCTCAAATTTTGTTTTCTCATTTCATAAGATGGTAGATTTCCCAATAAGCGATCTTTAATATAAGTATTGTAATCCACATATTCTTCAATAGCAGATACCTTTTCATTATATGCATCAGGGAGAGTTTTAAGAATTTTCTTCACAATCATAGATTCATCTACTATAGCACCAAGTACTTGCATTCAAACTACCATCTCATCCACTCTCTATACATAGGATTTAATGATATCATCTTCAAACATATGTAGAACCTCAAACTGTGCCTCCAAATTCTGCAACTTTGCTTCTTTGACCTTTTCATCTCCTTCATGCATTTTTTCTAAAAAATCACAAACTTCTTTAGCAGTCTTCAAATTCTAAACTTTAATCAATTCGATATGTGAAAGACTATTATTCAAAATAATATTTTCCTTATTATTTTCTTCATGTGCCTTGATTTCATCAGCTGTACTCAGACCATTAGGAGGGGTGTAAGAAGTTTTGTAAGATTTCTCCACATCATATCCACAATACTCCAGATATCCTTCCATATTTATTTTCCAGATAGCATAATTAGTTCAATCAAACCTAGGATACTTGAAAGTAATCTTTCCAACCATCCCAAACCTTCCTTAAGTAGTTAAGATCCTCTCTAAGGAACCAATCTCTGATACCAATTGTTGAACAAGACAATTGAGAGGGAGGGTGAATCAATTGTAATAAATTAATCCTTTGAAAATTTCACTAGAAACTAGATCAATCACATTTCCTTTAATTTTCTAATATGATTTATTAAGTGCAAAATAAAAAATTGGAAATCATCACACATGTACACAATAACACTAGATTTACATGGAAAATCTAATAAGGGAAAAACCATGGTGAGAATTAGCTCACAATATAGAGAATATTAAAACCAATTACAAAGGCTCACTGCCAAAACATGACTTATTGTTTGAATCAAGACTCACTATTCAACAAGGGTTAACCACTTAGAGGGATCACTGCCACATGGATACAAAGAAGATAGAAGAGATTTTTTTATAGAGAAGACAATATCAATGAAATATATATTTCCACTACAACTCACTCAAACACTTACAAACACGCATGAATGATAGAGTACACCTTCAATTCATTGCATCCAAAAACTCAACAATCAGACTTCACACTGATCTGCCAAACTCGCATCACATACACACTGTTTCACATCTATTTCAAATCTATTTCACATCTACCTTTTTGTATTTCTTTGTACACATTTCACCAATATCTCATCCTATATTTATACCAAATTCAACTTTGAAACATATCCAAAGTCAGCCATTCAACATTTGCATTTACAAATTCAAATTAGGTCGCTGCCAAAAACTTCTAGGGTGGGAATAGAATGAGGGCAACCCAAACACATGCTTAATGAGGACCCCAAATAAGTCCCAACACACTTCATGAAATTTTCAAGTAGTGTTTAACACAAGGTTGGTCAAACGAGTGTAAAACACATAGAACAATTAAGTACACACAACCTTAGCACAATCCAATCATTCCAGATAACAAAATTAACTTGAACACGATCATATCAAACTATTTCCAGAACCACAAGTCATAAGACTCAAACAAAAAGAAATATGGAGCAACTACATTTTTCTCGAACCTCAACTAGATACATTGAAAAACATAGTTCACAATTGATGAACATAACTCACACTATAGAATGATCTAGAAACCCAAAATCTAGATATAGAAACTTCTAAAAACCATGATCAACATATCTAAACCACATGAATATAGGAGAACATCCTAGAGAAAACATTGAACACTTGCAACCTTTCTTTATTACAATTTTATCAATATTCTCAACCTATACAACCAATAACCATTATCCATGACATCAATGACAACAAAAACTAGTTGAGAACTAGTTAACTAATTGACATCAATGACAACACTTTCGTACTTGCAACAATATATACACAAAAATATGTATTAGAAATATAAATCTAGTGAAAGAATTGATAAAGATATATCATAAAATCTATCCATATTGTGATTGTGAATATCATGAATACAAAACTATTATTAAAGAAAGCTATTATTCCTTAGTGAATTATTATTTTGTGAGATAGAAACACACATTTATATATATGCATGCTTATAAGGAATACCCATGTATAGATATAAATGTGTATCCTTATTGAAAGAGTTAAATATAAGTCTAGAATTACACTTGTCATACATGATTAATGATACAAAAGGAAGACTTGTATATGTATAGATTTAGTGGGAACAAGAAAAACATAAAATAGGAATAAGAGAAAATCATCTTGAGTTAGTTTTATACTTAAGATTAAAAGCCATGATATATGAGTTATAGATCAACCTTGAAATGAATTATATGGATGTCTGTTAGTATATAAAATTAATTTTTACGTGAACTTATTTTAGTTGAGACAGGTTTTAACTTAGTAACTATCATAATAAACCAAGGGGTAAACTAGTTTCCTTGTAATACACAATTTAATTGTGATCTTTCAGTGCAAAATTAGAAAGTGTTTCATATATGTTTTTTTTATCTCAAGGGTTTAATACGGATTCATATTTGAACTTTATTTTTTTAGTTATTAGAGAAAATTATTCTTACTATTTACTTGTATCATAATAATTTTTCTTGATACCAATCAACAAAGTCAGTGATATAAAGGATGTCTCCATAGTGTAGAAAATATTATGCCATACATAATATGCTTATTTTTGGAACATTATACTATTATGTGTTCTTGAATGTGAAATAATAATTCCTAAAAATAGTTTGAGATGGAGGTGTGTGAACATATGACACACAACACCTTTCTAGAAAATGTAAATTTTTATCAAAATATTGGTCAAATTAATGTAAAATCACCATTTTCATTGTCTATTCATAGTGTCTATTTATTTACAGAACAATCAGACAGTGTTATAGTTAGCTAGAGGGATTCAAGAGTTGTATGACATATTTTTTGTAATTGGACAAAACACAAGTTATCATATAACATGGCATGATTGTTGATTTCATTTATTTTATACCCTCATGAAGGGAAGGGCCACTTCCTAATGAAAGGAGTGAGAGGGACAAATTATCTACGAGTTGGAGGTAAATCACTCAGGTGATGTTCTGTCTCTTATAGTTGAATAATATCAAATACTTGGTTACTTAGAGACATTATTTATATTTCACATGATAAATATATCATTGATAATTTGTAAATTCATATAATATGTCATCACAATGTGGATAGTATTCTGTAATATGTAATTTGTATAATAGAATATTCATTTAATAAATTATCTAATGAAATTATTCTTTTGAATCTCTTAGTTATAATATTATTGGATGAAGGTATATTTGATTATTATAAATGAATTCTGTAATGAAGATATATATAAATATATATTTGAATATGTAGATCCTGAGTTATATTGTGATATATTTATATATTTACATGTAAACATGTATATATATGTATATAAGGAATATACATATATATACAAAAAAATGTATTTTAAGATAAATCTAATTAAGGAATTAATAAAGAGATAAAATAAAATCTATCCATATGATTGTGAATGTCATGAGAACTAATTTATTAGTAAAGAAACTATTATTCCTTAGTGAATTATTATTTTGTGAGACAAACACATAGATTTGTGTATTTAAGGAATATCCATATTTATATATAAATGTGTGTCCTTATTGAAAGAGAACTATATAAGGCTAGAATTAAACTTGTCATATATGATTAGTGATACAAAAGGAAGACGTGTATATGTCTAGATTTAGTGGGAACAAGAAAAACATAAAATAGTAATAATATAAAATCATCTTGAGATATTTTTATATTTAAGATTAAAAGCCATGATATATGAGGTTCTTATTATTTTAGCATATTTATAGATGAACCTTGAAATGAACTATATGGATGTCTATTAGTACGTGAACCTATTTTATTTGAGATAAGTTTTAACTTAGTAGTTATCATAATAAACCAAGGGGTAAAATAGTTTGCTTGTAATACATAATATTATTGAGATCTTTCAAGTGCAAAAGTAGAAAGTGTTTCATATATATATTTTTATCTTAAGGGTTTAAGATTTGGATTCTTATTTGAACTCTATTTTTTAGTTATTAGAGAAAAGTATTTTTACTAATTAACTGACTAAATAATTGTATCATAATGGTTTTTCTTGATACCAATCAACCAAGTCAACGATATAAAGGATGTCTCCATAGTGTAGAAAATATTATGTCATACATAATATGCTTATTTTTAGAACATCATACTAATATGTGTTCTTGAATGTGAAATAATACTTCCTAAATATTGTTTGAGATAGAGGTGTGTGAAAATATGACACACATCTCCTTTCTAGAATATGTAATTATTTATCAAAAGTTTGGTCAAAGTAATATAAAATCATTACTGGTTTCTCCTATTCATAGTGTTTATTTATTTACAAAACAATAAGATAGTGTTATAGTTAGCTAGAGGGATTCAAGAGTTGTGTGGTATTGTTTTGTAATTGGGCACAACACCTAGTTATCATATGACATGACATGCTTGTTAATTTCCTTTATTTTTAACCCTCATGAGGGTATGGCCACTTCCTAATGGAAGGAGTGAGAGGGACCGATTGTCTACAGGTTGGAGGTAAATCACTCAGGTGATGTTCTCTATTGTAGTTGAATAATACCAAATACTTGGTTACTCAGAGATATTATTTATATTTCACATGATGAATATATCATTGATAATTTATAAATTTGTATAATATGTCATCACAATATGGATAGTAATATGTACTATCTAATTTGTATAATAGAATATTCATTTGGTGAATTATCTAATAAAATTATTCTTTTGAATATCTTAGTTGTAATTAAAAGTTAGCTATAATATTATTGAATGAAGGGATATTTGATTATTATAAATGAATTGCATAATGAAGTAATTTTACATCTTTCTCTTAGGAGAAATTATGAATTATTGAATTAAGTTTAAGAAATAAATGGCGATTTGATAGAAAAATAATAATATATTTTTAGAGAACAAATAGGTGTTCATCACACTCCATGGCATGAGCTTTATATGCTAAATATGAAGGATATTTTAAAATAAAGATATTAGTGGATTACCATACAAAGAAAGAAGAACCCATAAAACACACGTGTAAAATGAGGAATGAGTAAAAAATGATATAATAAACTATATATTCCACTATTTATTTATGTTTATCTAATTTTATTTATTGAAAATTGTGGTGAAGCTACTATTTATAAATTATGGAATACAAAGAAGAGATAATAAACTAAAAGTCTTTATCTAATGATAAATTTTTATTATCTTAGAATAAAGTTGTTACCATTTTTTCACTTATAGCTCAATTAGGTAGAGCTTATTTATTTGAGTTAAAAGAGAAAAAAGGGTACATTTTAATCTTTTCTATATTACATTCAAGTGCATAAATGAAATAATCTAAAAATATTACATTTAGAAATTATTGCATCCATACAAGTGCATGTAACATAAGAAGGATTTACACAAATCTTTTTTGAAACAGAGAAGTAGTCTTTATTGAATGTAGGAACTGTACATTGTCTCACACAAGCTGTGAGACTGACTTTACTTATTCAATGCAAATAAAGAAAAGTATATAAATGAATAAGTAAATGAATGTAAATATGCATATAAGGATGGAGACCAATCATTTTCTGAGAATGACTGGTTTTGGATGTCAACTTGTCGTACTGCTGCCTTGAGTTATTTGTGTCCTTCCTAGCTCCACACCGCTCCTAGTTCCTACATCTAGCAATAGAAATGATGCTAGAGAAATGATCTAAGCAATGAAAGATCTCAAACCTCACATGAAAAAACACCTATGCATGTATAAACTGATCTCAATGTGCATTAAAAAAAACAATGTACACTTTAGGTGTCTAAGAAAACTATTAGGTCATCAAACACACCTAAGATGTACACATGTTTTTTCTAACTTGTTTTCTTCATGCATAGATATAGGAAAACTAATGTCGATGTTTTAATTCATCTTATTATTATAGCATGTGGGATAAAATGTGACTCCCACAATGGTTGAGCTCAACATGCTGTCCTCTTATCTTTTGACAGAGATAAGAGTGTATAGTCTTTCATTGCAATTCTATTAAATAGGTATTTATTATTCATAATAGTGAGTTAATTGGTTCATTGCCACAAATAAAAAATATCTACTCAATAGGATTATAATAATGAAAAGGAACGAGACAATGAGAGATCAAAATAAGAAGAATGCAACCTCATTTGAGTAGGATCAATGACTTCATCAAGATAATGATAAGCATCGACTATAGAGGAACATATATAGTCAGGGGTAGGGTCTAGCTAGAAGAAATGAAATTCTTGAAATGATAGAAGAGAAAAGCAAGTAGTTCAAAATTCATGAAGTTTTTTTGCCAACATATCATAATAAGTGAGGAAGGGAGCAGCGTTTCACTGTTCAAGAGATAAAGTAGCACTTGACCTCACTTTCAAGACTAACTTAATGAATACAATGAAGTTAACATTGCTTTGAAATGGCAGACCTTCTTTCTAATGGGGTACATGGTCCAATCAAGTATAGTGGCAGTTTTGTGAAGTCGGAGCTCAGTGAATTATATCAAAAGAATAATACAATAGTCAAGGCTTGCTCTTCTGGTAATGGTAATAGTTACTTTTAAGGACAAAAATATAAGATGAAATCATCATTTTTATGGTATATAAATGATCATAAGAAAAAAATGTACCAATGAACAACAAATCTTTGTAAGTAACTTCTTCTGTTGAGAACACTATTATGAGTGACTGTTATGAAAGGCTACTACTATGAGAAAATTTAGTCCACCATGAAAGAAGGTAGTACCTTCAGTGTTAAATCATATTCACATTCAATGCAAGAAGTGAAAACTCAAGCGATTAATGAAAAGTGAAAATATTTTCACATTCACAAGTTTAATGAAATGTATGATCAAGAATATAGTTATGAATAAGCTTTAGGAGAATAGAATATTTTAGAGTGAAAGTCATCATGCTATGAAAATAGTAACAGTCATTGAGGTTGAGTTCAAGGATACAAGTGCAATTTCCAAGGTTTGGTGAATCAAATTTTTGTTTTTATTCTAATGAGTACAATGGAAATTTTTGACATCTAAGATAGCACAACTGAAGGGATAGTCCCATAAATGTGCCAGCCAATAAGGGAAACATGCTTGGCAATACAATGAATCAAGAATAGTATAACCATTGATTGTATCATGGAAATTTAGAATGACAATGGTAAATCTGTCAAAGAATAATGGCAATGAGGTAAGCATTTTTTTGTATCAGAAGATAAAGGATACAAATTTTTCTTTAAACAACCAGAACATAATGGGTTTTGTCATAGTGAGAACAAGATTGGTTATGCTGAAGATAACACTGCCAAATAATTATTTTTTAATATTGTGGAAGACCTCATTACACTCAAGGTCATGATCTGAAGATGGGTACAAATCATCTCAAGATTGTGGAATCAAATGGCTCTACATTTCATCCATTCAGAGAGGACTTCATAAAGGAGCTACAAACCATAAAGAGGGGGACGATAGACAAACAAGGTATTTTTATTTTTGCAGACCTGCACCATCTTAGGTTTTGTTGTGTTTGCAAGTTCTAAAGTATAAGGTCGGCTGATGAAACCTACAAAAAAGAATGAAAGTAGTTTTAAAGACTCTGAAAGTAAGAACCCTAAAAAATTGAAGGTTTTGTGGTATGCAAGGCTATAGCCATAGAAGTGGTAAAGTTCTACTTTCAGAATAGAGGAAAAATTGAAAACCCAAGATGTAAAGTGAAAACCCTCATCATCAAATCAACTTCCAGTAGCATGTATGACTACGATCGTTAAGGATAAGTCACTTGCAACAAAATTTTCAAAGGAAATAACTACAACTCAAATAGAAGTCACAAAAAAGGAAATATCCTTCAGGAACCAAGGCTCAATCATGGTGGCCATGGGAAAGAAACAAGAAGATTTCAATGCTTTAAATTTTTCTACAAGAAAGATTCATGGGTTAAGCCATATTCAATGTATACAAGGATAGATAATTTTTGAGCTCAATTTTGCTTCCAAGTTACAGGAGATGAGGATTACAGAAGACAAATTCTCCTCTAGTGTGAAAGTAGCAAACCCAAAATCTTATTTTTGTTGTATGAAATAAAACCTTGCGGGATTTCTAACAAAATGAAGGTTGTACCCATAGAGAGATCTACAAAATGAAATGTTATGAAATCAAAGGGATAATTATGGTCGTAGCTCAGAATGAAGAAGCCCCCACTTCTACATAAGTGAAACAAATGTAAATGCCACTGTGGAATTGTGCTAAAAAGAAAATTGTAAATCTCCACCCGAATCTACAGTTACAAAGATTTTCTTTATTAGAACTTACCCAAGTACAAAACTCACAAAGTTTCTAGCTGAAACTCCCATGGAAGCCTTCTCAAGAAACCCTCATGGTGGCACAACCAAGAAAATGAAGAGTCACAAAAAATATAGAAGAAAATAATTTAGAATGGAGGAAAATACAAGATGCTGTGGCCTTGAGGCCTAAAAATCACAGACAAAAATTTTTCATTCAAAATTGCTTCTAGAATGACTTACCACTGTGTATCTGGAGGAAATCAACAAAAATGCAGATTGAATGTTTCTATGCATCTCAAAATCCATCAAAAAATCCTTAGAGTCTCTCAAGAAACCCTCATCATTGGTGGCCAAGCTTCTTCATGAAGCTTCAAAGGCACAA
This sequence comes from Sequoiadendron giganteum, assembly GCA_007115665.2. Classification (NCBI taxonomy): domain Eukaryota; kingdom Viridiplantae; phylum Streptophyta; class Pinopsida; order Cupressales; family Cupressaceae; genus Sequoiadendron; species Sequoiadendron giganteum. Next base: position 88,430,861 of record CM021108.1, read on the forward strand.
TGAAATAAACCTTATTCTTTTTTTTTTGATTTAGGGTTGAAACCCTATCTTAAATGCCGACAAGAGTTAGGCATTTTTTCCCTGTCTTAAAAAAAATATATGATGCAATTAATACCCCCGTGGGTCACTCTATGTCTATGTATTGTTTATGATTTTTCCTTGTAACTTAGGTATTTTAGTATGTATGTTGACTTGGCCAGACCATCTGCTTATGTCTATGACTGAGTACATAGAGATCTTTTATTTTTGCATTGTTTTTCATTGTTGAATGCTTAAGTTAAGTGATATTTAATAAATCATTTATACTTAAAGTATTTATTTTAAATGTAAAATATATGAAGACGTGCTTATCTTTATATGACCAAGTCAAGAGAGAGAGTGAATGGATTTTATGACATGCCAAGAATATTGGGGAGTTGGAGATAGTTTGCAAACATGTGGAGAGTATCTAGGAGGGTTGATAATCAATTTTAACACATGCCAATGATGGGTTTTTTTGATTAATTTATTAGCTTAGAAGAGTATCTTGGAGCATTTTTGAGGTGTCATCATGTTGGACTTAGTCAAGATTGAAATTTTCACCCATTTTTAGCTCTTTTGGATAAAATCTAGCTAGCCTTATTGTGGCATACAAACCAAGGAGGTTGGAAACTTCTTGCTTGGTGCAATTATTTGGAGCAGATGTAATTAGTGACTTTTTGTAACTCATTTTTAAGCTAGTTCTTGATATGCAGATTGGAGACATAGTGACATTTATAGTCCTTTGACACAAATTTATGCATCTTTTGTAACTCTTGGAGATATTGAATAAAAGTTTACCTTTCTCATTTTTGGCAATGGATTTCTCACCATCTTATTCTTGCAGTTCAATGTATGATTTATGATTGATCAAACTGTCTTGTAAAATTGCTTTGTTTATTTATAGTTTTGTCTCATGCCTTATGCCTATTCTATAATTAGCATGTTCATTTAGGTTACAAATTGTGTCTATTAAATACAACCACTTGCTTATTGTGAGGTTTTCCTTCATTTTGCAAGTCAAGCTATTTGACCTTTCAGTAAAATATTTATGCATGAACATTGTTGTAACAAGTTGTGTAAACTAAATTTCTACTAGATTAGAACCAAGTGTAGAGCTCTAAGTTTCATTTTCTCCCTTTAGATTTGGTGAATCACTTCATTTTATGCTTTCATTTTTATTCATTTTAAATTTATCCTTCTCCCTTTTCCTTAAAAATTCAATAGTTCAAGTGATAACCAGCTAGGAAGATGACCTATCCGAAGGTTCATTCTCACTTTGGGTGACCCACAACCTGAGAATGTTCCTATGTTTCTCTAGCTATCTGAGTTTCACAACTCAGTTCAGGTGCAAGTTTAAGAGATAACAGTTTTTGGCACGCCCGGTGGGACACATTCATCAATGTATTTTGTTGGTTTGGTATGCAATCGATGATTTTTAGGCCTTTTTAGAGGTCATTGAGGCATATCTGGTGAATCCATTAAGTGGAAGAACAACAGAGCCAATTCTATTACAACACATGAGAAAAATACAAATAAGGAGTGCTAAAGATTTTGAGTTTTTGTAGTTGTCACCACCTAGAAGACAAAGTAGAGCAAAAAAAAGGACCCCTCCATTAAAGAGAGTTCAATTGACACCACCTAGTGTAAGACCTGAATATTTTTTCTCACCATCAAAGAGGAGAGGTAGACCATCCAGAATGTAGAGTGATACTCGTTCTACCTCACCAAGTTTTAGAACAACAAAATCACCTTCAAGCAACCCAAATAAAGTTTTATTTTCTACTTCTACATGTTCAAATTTATTTATATTTTCAAGTTTTTCTAATTCAACAAGTTCTATTATTTCTATTTAGACTCAAATCAATCCACCTTAGCCACCTCCAATGGCTAGAAACCAACCCTTTGTGCTGTTAAATGGAGGCAGTCCATTAAATTTGGCACAACATAATGATATACAAGTAGTTGCCTTGAATAACTTATCAATTTTCATTGAGGAGGATCAAACTACCCCTATTGAGCACATAAGAGATGTAGCCTCGTTATGTGGAGTTCACCACATAATACAAAAGGACATAGCTATTAGGCTACTTTTTGCACTGTATAAAGGGAAAGCTTTGCAGTGGTTTAGAGGCCTAGTAGTTGGCACCATTAAAAGTTGGGATGAGTTAGGAGATAAACTGCATAAGTAGTTCCAAGATAAATTAGATCATTTGTCCTTGGTTGAGCAACTTACAACTGTCAAGAGGGATCCTCAAGAAAAGATGTCAGACTTTGACTTTTAATTTCAGAGGACTTGGTTCAAGATACTTGAAATAATGAGACCTTCTCCTGAATACTATTTTCTATACTATGCAAGAGCTCTCAACAATGATATTTCGGGCATGATATAGTCAATGGGAGGAGTGCCATTACCTGATGCTTATGAGATATCAATCAGGGTAAACAAAAACTTAATATAGGCTAGAAATATTGCTCCTAGGCCACCAATGCCCATCTTTCCAAATATTCAACCTAATATTCCTTTGCAAACACCTCCTTTTACACCTTTGCTAGCTGCACCAATATTACAAGCTATTGTTCCAAGCTCATCTCAAGAGCTACAAGAGATAAAAATTATACTTCATAATTTTGGTAACAAGTTAGTGAGCCTAAAGAAGCAACAATCTCATAATAGACCACCTTATCAATAGAAGAACCAAGTGGAAAATCAACCTTATCAAAGTCAACAACAATAGTACCAAGGCAATATGCAAACATATCAAGGTAATTACCAAGGTGCTAGGAAAAACATAAATCTAAGGCCTTATCAACCTTATGCACCAACACCTATTAGTGAAACTAGGGACCTTGTCCTTGTTCAAAACAACCTTGCAGCTAACTATGAATGGTGTTATCCTTGCAACCAACCACATAATCAAGCCACATGCTCTAATGGAGTTATTAATCAATCATTAATGGTGCAGAGTGCTTTAAGTTCACAAAAAAATGTACCTAATGATGGAGCTCCACAACAACAAGAGCAACCTACAAGTGATGCTATTCTGCTGAAATGGAAAGGAGAATAATTTTGTGGAGTTAATGAAAATGATTATCCAATTACAGCAAACACAAGAGAAAAGAAAAGAGATTTTGAGCTTGAGAAAATAAATGATAAAGGAAAAGTAGCAGCTGCATAACCATCTACATCACATGTGCCTCACATTTTGTAGAGGAATTCTTAAGGTGTTGAAAAAGGAGCAACCACACTTGCAAGCAGATCATGCTAGTGTAAAGAGCCATCAAAAGGTAAACCGGTTGTACCTTTTAACATCATTGATAATACAAAGAAGATGAACATAATGATGTCAATGTGGGATTCATTAGCTATCCCAAGTCAAAAGGAATTGTTTTAGACAACTTTGTCTAATTTAGAAGTGTCTGATGAGCCATCAGTAGGTCAGGTTAGAGCTATTTCCACAAACACTCCTCAGGACAACAAACAACAACCTAACAAAGAAATAGGTAAGGATGTCAAACCACCTCTTTTTTATAATTCTTTGATCATAGGTGATAAATTAGTCCATAATTGTATGGTGGATAGTGAGGCTAGTAGCTTTGTGATGCCAAAGAAAATTGTAGATAGGCTAGGACTAAAATATCAACCTTTATCCCTTGTTTTTCATATATAATATATTTTAGGCTATATGCCTTTTTCCAAAAAAAAATATCAACCTTTAGAGAAAGGAGTAGTCTAGTTGGATGGAACCTCAATTAATACTTTAGGTTTCATCAAGGGTTTGAGCCTTATGCTTCATGCTTGCCCAAAATTTTCAGTTCCCTAAGATATATGTGTTATAGATCTACCACCTTTCTTTGGCTTATGTCTGTTAAGAGACTTTACAATCAAGATAGGAGGTTATGTATCTGCTGACTAGTCACATATGTTATTTAGAATGAGATATGGAACTAAGGTTACCATAAAGTTTGAAAAGTTGGCCAAGGATCATAGAGAACCTTATAATCCAAGTGTGATTAATGTTGTTCTAAATGCTACAAATACAAATTATGTTTTTTTTGATGATAGTGATCTTGTTGTTGCTCAAGAATTGCAAGCTAAGGTTGTACCTGATGTGTTGTTACATGAATGGGTAGTAGAGAATGTGATCGATAATCTTGATGATCATATCCAAGATGTTGGTATGGGTGTCTATGTGCTACATGAACCTGATGCAGAGGTTCCAAACATTGAGAAGAGTACAGACCAACTGCTAAAGCAATAAGATGAGCTTTGGGAGATGTTTTTTGATTGTTCCACGAGTAAGAATGGATTTATTGGGGGTGTAATTCTTGTGTCCCCACAAGGTGATAAATACTTTTTTTCATTTCATTTTTCCTTTGCGTGCTCTGACAAAATTGTTGAGTATGAGGGTCTTATTCAAGGTCTTGAATGGTCAAGGAAAAGAGGAGTAAGCTATCTGAAGTTTTATGTAGATAGTGAGTTGATTGTTAATCAAGTAAGAGGCCTAAGTGTTGTCAAGAACGATGCCTTGAAGTCCTATGGAAATAGGTTTTGGTATGTAATAGAAGAGTTTAGTACATTTAACTTGGTTTTTGTTCCCAAAACTTAGAACAAAAAAGTTGATAGGCTTGTAGCTGTTGGAGCATAGTTTGGCATTGCCAATGATATCAAGAAGAAAAAATACAAAAATACATGAAGGTTGTAGTCAAGCCTTCAATTCCTGATAACACCGTTCATTGGAAAGTGTTTGATAGTGATGAGAAGATTTTATCTTTTCTACTTGAAGAGGACTAGTTTTCTGTGGTAAATCAAGAGAAACTTAAGAGGTAGTATGATGATCAGTTCATACAACTCAAGACAAATAAGTTACCCAAGGGTCTAGTTACCTTGGAATCAAATTTCAGCACTAATGATTAGCTTAAGAAGGATAAAGATGGTTTGCAGATCAAAGAAGAACAATATGCAAAGCTAGATATTTTTAAAGGTAAGCTCCTTAAGATAGGTAAGGTTTGTTTGGATGAGGATAAACAAGCGTTCAATGATTTATGTCAATAATTTCATGATGTGTTTGTGTGGGAGTATTTTGATTTAAAATGGTTTGATCCCCATTTTTCCCAACATACCATAGAATTAGAACCTGATGCTAAGCTTGTTAGATAGACACAAAGGCCTTTAAATCCTAATCTAGAGCCTCTCATGATCAAAGAGCTAACCAAATTGGTTGAGGGGGGTATTATTTTTCCCATTAAACATACTTCATGGTTTTATAACCTTGTCTGAGTTAGAAAGAAAAATAGAGAGATCAAACTCTATGTATACTTTAGGGATCTTAATAAAGCATCATTAAAGGATCATTAACCGCTGCCCTCCATGGAGAAAATCCTTTATGTAGTTGCTGGTTCAAAGAGGTTTTCTTTATTAGATGGTTATTCTGGTTATAACTAGGTGTTGGTCAAAGAGGAAGACCAATTCAAAACTGCTTTTACAATAGAATGGGGCACAATGGACGAAAAAAGAATGACTTTTGGCTTGTCCAATGCTAGAGCCACTTTTCAGAGGGCTACGGACATTGATTTTCACGGTTTAATCAATAAAATTATCCTTGTTTATCTAAATGATGTCATAGTATTCTCTAAGAATGTTGATGAGCATCTATCTCATTTGAAACAAGTGTTTGAAAAATGTAGGGAGTTTGGTATATCCCCCAATCTGAAAAAGAGTATATTTGCTGTCCATGAAGGCAAGCTTCTTGGACACATAGTGTCAAAATAGGGGATCACCATTGATCCTGAGAGAGTCAAACCTATATTAGAGCTGCCATTACCCAATCATAAGAAATAGTTGTAGAGTTTCTTAGGAAGAATTAACCTTTTTAGAAGGTTTATACCTAATATTACAAATATTTTACAACCTTTGACAACCATGTTAAAGAAGAATACAATTTTTAGCTGGACTAGGGAAGAAAAATACAGTTGTCAAGAAATCAAGGAGACTTTAGCATCAGCTCCCACTTTGGTAAATCTGGATTTTCAAAGGATTTCACTCTTTATCCTTTTGGTAGCTTAAGTTCAATTTTTGCTATGCTGGTTCAAAAAGATAGTGATGATTTAGAGCAACCGATAGCCTTTTTCAATCAAGGTTTTGTTGATTATGAGAAGAGGTATACTTTTGTTGAGAAACATTTTTTTGCTGTGATAAGAAGTTTAAATTTTTTTAAGCCTCTAATCTCTAATAACAAGATTCATGTTATGGTTGCACACCCTAGTGTGAAGGAATTTCTACTGAACAAAGACTTGAATAAGAAAAGAGAAAGGTGGATTACAAGAGTTATGGAGTTTGGTGTTGATAGAAAGATCGCAAATCTTGTTAGAGGTAGAGGACTCTGTGAAGAGTTCCGCTCAAGTCCTAAAAATGAATAGAGATCAGAATCAAAGACTATTTTAGTCAATGATAATGAGCTTCATAATGTTGCACCTGTGTTAGATGAAATTTGGGTTCAATAGATGACCCATTTTCTACAAATTGGTGAGTGTCCACCAAGTTTAGACAAATCTAAAAGAAGATACTTCAGGTTGCAGTCTATTCCATACGTGTTGATTGATAACATTCTTTTCAGAAAATATTTAAATGGTGTTCTATTAAGGTTTATTGACAATGATCAAGTAGAATAAGTGCTTCATGAGTTCCATGATGGAACTGCAAGGGGATATTTTTCCCCAAGAACAAGTACATGGAAGATTATGAGAGCTGGCTATTAGTGGCCAAGCTTTTTTAAGGATGCCCATGTTTGGGCACGAAAATGTGTTCTTTTTGCAGGAAAAGAGAGGCTACCAGATTTTCCTTTGCAACCAATTCAGGTTAAGCAACCCTTCATGAGATGGGGAATTGCTTTTATTGGACCAATAAATTCACCTTTAAGTGCAGGTCATAGGTGGGTACTTACAACAACTGACTACTTTACATAGTGGAAAAAAGTAGTGGCTTTGAAAGAAGCCAATGAATCTTCTATTTTGAGCTTTTATGAAGATATAGTAACCAAGGTTGGAGTTCCCGACTCAATTATCTCAGATAATGCCTTAGCATTTTTTGGATTAAGGGTAAGTGATTGGGCTGTTAAGAATGGAATTCATCTAAATAGTTCTCTTCTAATTATTACCCATAAGGTAATGGTTTGTATGAAAGTACAAACAAGAATCTAATCAAAATTATTAAAAGAACCTTGGAGGATAATCAAAGAATTTGGCATACCAAGTTGAAATATGCTCTATGGGCAGATAGAATAACTCCTAAGAGATCTGTTGGAAATTATCCATATGTATTGGTTTATGGTAAGGAGGCAAGATAGCCTTTATTTGTAGAGATGCCAAATCTAGACATTGTACACCAATTGGAGATGTTTGAAGAGCAGGACCCAATGTCTGTTAGATATGCTGAGCTCATGGAGTTGGAAGAGACAAGAGATAAGGCAATGAAGTCTTTGGAGTATCATCATCTCCAAACAAAGAGAGTCTTTGATAAGAAAGCAACTCCCAGAGTGTTCAGAGAATGTGATGTTGTGCTCAAGTGGGATGAATTGAAGAGTAGACCAATCAAGCAAATGAAGTTTGAAAAATTCTACAGTGGACCATTTGTCATTACTGAATGCAAGGAGCACAATGCATTTCAATTATATAAAATGGATGGAGAAATCTTGCCAATCGTAGTTAATGGGATTCACCTCAAATGCTATTTTGAGGTATGATCTACCTTTTTATATACTAGGTTAGGTTTATGCTTTCAATAAGTGTCATTGCACTCTAGTTTAGTTGCAAGTTTTATTTCCCTAAGTTCTGTTCCAACACAACTAGTTAGTTTCCTTTCTTCTATTTTGTTTTCAATAAGTGCCAGGGTGTCATCCATATCAATCAAATATGAGTTACAAAAGCTTTGAGTTTGTTTTCTAAGTTATGAACCTAGTTTCTGAGTGACTTTGTGTCCAAGGATAGGTCTATGTAACTAGTCAGGATGTTTAGTAGGAAAACATGCAACATATGTCGCCAAAAATGTTACCAGTTTTCCACTTATAGCTCAGTTAGGTAGATCTTATTGATTTGAAGTAAAAGAGGAAAATGTACATTTTAATATTTCCTATATTACATTCGAGTGAATAAATGAAATAATCTAAAAAGATTACATTTAGAAATTAATGCATCCATATAAGTGCATGTATCATAAGAAGGATTTACACAAATATTTTTTGAAACAAAGAAGTAGTCTTTATTGAATGTAGGAACTGTACATTATCTCACATACGCCATGAGACTGACTTTAATTATTCAATTCAAATAAAAAAAAGTATATACATGAATAAGTAAATGAATGTAAATGTGCATATAAGGAGGGATACCAGTCATTTCCTAAGAATGATTGGTTTTGGATGTGTCATCTTGTCGTACTGCTGCCTCAAGCTATTTGTATCCTTCCTAGCTCCACACCGCTCCTAGTTCCTACATCTAGCAATAACAATGATGTTAGAGAAATAATCTAAGAAATGAAAGATCTCAAACCTCACATGAACAAACACCTATGCATGTATAAATTGATCTCAATGTGCATTAAAAAAAGCAATGTACACTTTAGGTGTCTAAGAAAACTGTCAGGTCATCAAACACACCTAAGATGTACACATGTTTTTTCTAACTTGTTTGCTTCATGTGAAAATATAGGTAAAATAATGTTGTTATTTTAATTCATCTGATTATTATAGCACAAGGGATAAAACATGGCTCCCACAAGGGTTGAGCCCGATGTGCTATCCTCTTATGTTTTGATAGAGATAAGAGTGTAAAGTCTTTCATTGTAATTATGTTTTAAAATAGATATTTATTTTTTATAATAGTGAGTTAATTGGTTCATTGAAACAAATAAAAAATATCCGCTCAATAAGATTACAATAATGAAAAGGAACGAGACAATGAGAGATCAGACTAAGATGAATGAAGCCTCATTTGAATAGGATCAATGACTTCATGAAGATAATGATAAGAATCAGCTAAGGAGGAACATGTACATTCAAGGGCAGGGTCTAGCTAGAAGAAATGAAATGCTTGAAATGGCATAAGAGAAAAGTGAGTAGTTCATACTTCATGAAGTTTTGTTGCCAAAATATCATAATAAGTAAGGAAGGGAGCAGTGATTCACTGTTCAAGAGATAAAGTAGCACTTGGCCTCACTTTCAAGTCTAATTGAATTAATAAAGTGAATATAATATTGCTTTGAAATGGTAAGCCTTCTTGCTAATGGGGTACATGATCCAATCAAGTATAGTGGCAGTTTTGTGAAGTAGGAGCCCAGTGAATAGAATAACATAACAGTCAATGTTTTCTCTTCTAGTAATGGTAATAATTATTTTTAAGGACAAAAATATAAGATGAAATAATCATTTTTATGGTATAGAGAATGATCATAAAAAAAGAATGTACCAATGAAAAACAAAGATTTGTAAGTAGCTTCTTCTATTGAGAACACTATTATGGGTGATTTCATGAAAGGCTACTACTATGAGAAAATTCAGTCCACCATGAAAGAAGATATTATCTTCGGTGTTAAAGCATATTCACATTCAATGCAAGGAGTGAAAACTCAAGTGATTAATGAAAAGTGAAAATATGTTCACATTCACAAGTTTAATGAAATGTATTGCAACAAATGGGGTGTCCTTGATAATCAAGAATATAGTCATGAATAATATTTAGGAGGATAGAATATTTCAGAGTGGAGGTCATCATGCTATGAAAATAGTAATAGTAATTGAGGTTGAGTTCAAGGATACAAGTGCAATTTCCAAGGTTTGGTGAATCAAATTTTTGTGGCTATTGTAATGAGTACAATGGAAATTTTTGACAATAGATAACATAGTTGAGGGGTTAGTCCCATAAATTTTCTAGTCAATAAGGGAAACATGCTTGGAAATACAATGAATCAAGATGTATAACCATTGATTGTATCATGGAAATTTAGAATGAAAATTGAGAATGACAACGCTAAATATGTCAAAGAATAATGGTAATGAGGTAAGCATTTTGTCATCTCAGAAGATATTGAAAGGATACAATGTTTTCTTTAAAAACTTAGAACATAATGGGTTTTTTCATGGTGAGAACAAGATTGGTTATGCTAAAGATAACGCTGCCAGAGCACTATATTTTTTAATATTGTGGAAGACCTCATCACACTCAAGGTCATGATTTGAAGATGGGTACAAATAATCTCAAGATTGTGGAATCAAATGGCTATATGTTTCATTCATTCAAAGAGGAATTCATAAAGGAGCTACAAACCATAAAGAGGGAAATGATAGCCAAAAAGGGTACTTTTCTTTTTGAAAACCCACACCATCTAAGGTTTTGTTGTGTTTGCAAGTTTCAAGGCCGATTGATGAAACCTACAAAAAAGAATGAAATAATTTTTAAATACTCTGAAAGTAAGAACCTTAAAAAAAGGAAGGTTTTGGGTATGTGTAGGATCATCATGGAAAAAATAGGCCCTTAAGTGGCGATGAAATTCAGAAAATTAGAATTAGGCAACTTGACCTAAAAAATTAAATAAGTTATCTATATTATTTAAAAAATATGTAAGAATAGAATCTATAGAAAATTGAATGTAGTTTCTAAACTACAAGGTTTATTTTAAAAAAACCTATTTGGTGAAAATTTGAAATTTCAATGCAACAATACTAAAATTTCATAGAAAATATAAGAAGTAGGTGTCTTTCTAACCACCCTAACCACAATATAATGATAATATTTTTTTATAAGATTTTAGGTATAAGTAGAGGACTCATGTCGCGATGTGATGCATATTTTTCTATATTTTTTTTCCAAGTAAAAAAATATTATGAATTTTTTATCACAACTTTTAAAAAATATAAAAATTCATATGTCTAGCCACCTTAACTTGGTCAAAACTTCATGAAATTTATTTTTTCATTTTTTAATCCTATAGCTTGTGAAGCATAGAATATGATACATGTTTTAGATTCAAAAAATGTGAAACCGTTTGAAAGCTATATATTTTTTTCATCAACCTATCAATCAGGAATTTAGTCGTAATTAACATAGAAAATGAATAATAATAATTTATTAAATTCAAATTAAAGCATAATTTATATTGGTGGAAAGATGAGAATCTCCTTTAAAAACCCTTTTTGTTTCATCAATTTTGGGTAAAAAAAACTCGTTAGCCACATGGACCATCATATCACTTACATATCACCACTTTTTGGCCCATCATGATCTTGCACATACCCTTTTGTAGTATGCATGGCTATGACCATAAAAGGGGTAAAGTTCTACTTTCAGAATAGAGGAAAAATTGAAAACCCAAGATGTAAAGTGAAAACCCTCATCATCAAATCAAATTCTAGTAGCATGTATGGCTACGACCGTTAAGGATAAGGTACCTACAATAGAATTTTCATAGGAAATAACCACAACTCAAATATAAGTCACAAAAATGGAAATATCCTTCAGGAACCAAGGCTCAATCATCGCGGCCATGGGAAAGAAATAAGAAGATTTCAATGCTTTAAATTTTTCTACAAGAAAGATTCATGGGTTAAACCATAGTCAATGTATAATGGATAGCTCATTTTTGAGCTCATTTTTTCTTCTAAGTTATAGGAGATGAGTACAAAAGACAAATTCTCCACCAGTATGAAAGTAGAAAACCCAAAATCTTATTTTTGGTGTATAAAAGAAAACTTTGTGGGATTTCTAACAAAATGAAGGTTGTACTTGCAGAGGGATCTACAAAATGAAATGTTACAAAATCAAAGGGATAATTATGGCCGTAGCTCAGAATGAAGAAGCCCTCACTTCTACATAAGTGAAGAAGATGTAAAAGCCACTGTGGAATTGTGCTAGAAAGAAAATTTGAAATCTCCACCTAAATCTACAGTTGCAAAGATTTTATTTATCAAAACTTTCCCAAGTACAAAACTCGCAAAGTTTCTAGTTGAAACTCCCATGGAAGCCTTCTCAGGAAACCCTCATGGTGGTGCGACCAAGAAAAGTGAAGAGTCACAAAAAATAATAAAATAAAATATTTAGAATGGAGGAAAATACAAGATGTTGTGGTCCTGAGGTGTAAAACTTAGAGACGAAAAGTTTTCATTCAAAATTGCTTCCAAAATGACTTATCGCTATGTATCTAGAGGAAATAAAGAAAAATGCATGTCGAATGTTTCTATACAACTCAAAATCCATAGGAAAAGCCTTGGAGTCTCTTAGGAAACCCTCATCAGTGGTGACCAAGCTTCTACATGAAGCTTTGAAGGCACAATGAAATAAACCTTATTCTTTTTTCTTTTGATTTAGGGTTGAAACCCTATCTCAAATGCTGATAGGAGTTAGGAATTTTTGCCTTGTCTTTAAAAAAATATATGACACAATTAATACCCCCTTGGGTCACTCTATGTGTATGTCTTGTTTATGACTTTTCCTTGTAACTTAGGCATTTTAGTATGTATGTTGACTTGGACAAACTTTGTGATTATGTTTATGACCAAGTACGTAGAGATCTTTTATTTTTTCATTGTTTTACATTGTTGAATGTGATGGTATGATGTCGATGCTATCATAATTTTTACTCATTCAATCTATTGAATTTCAACCCAAGGGTGTCTGAAGCTATTTTTCATAAGAGTTGGATTGGTTTTTTTTAGGGGGGGTTTTGTTGAGTTGTCTGATTTTGATTCCATGATTTATTTTTCCTTTTATTTTTCCATTGGTTTTTTCCTTGATTAGGCTGCCACTGGTTAGGTTGTCATTGGGTCCGATTCTTCTGCCATTGAGATTGATTTGGTTGCCATTGAGGTTGGTTCCATTATGGATATTCAGGTTGTCCCCATGGTGGTACCCAAGGGTTTGTCATGGGTGGAGGTGGATTTTGCATTTGCTGAGGGTTCTACTATGATTGGGGGTTCCATTGGACAGGAGAATTCCATTGGTTATTCCACTGATTTGAACCCCAATTAGAATTATTTCTAGGCTAACCAAAGGTAGGGTTAAATTGTCTCTGTCCCACAAAATTCAATTCTTCTTCTACTGGGGCTAGCTTTTTCAATAGGTTCCTAATTTCTAGAAGGAAACTACATTTTCTAGTGGAATATTTATTTTCACATATCTCACACAAATATATTCGATTAAGAGGAAATTCTATTAGTGAATGCTTATCCCTGCATTTAGGACAATAAATGGACAAAGGTTCAACTGTTCTTTTATCTGGCTGAGAACTAAGATGAAGGAGAATATCTATTTTTAGCTTTGCAAGTTCTTCCATAACTTTGGAGACATCAATAGAGGAATCCTTGTTTCTTCTCATATAACCTGGTCTTGTTATGTAGTAATTCCTACAATCTCAATGATTTCCTCAAAGATCTATTTATTAATATCTCCTTTTCCTATTAGATCCAAGGCCTCTCTCAATTGTCATCAATACCTTTTAGAAAGAAAAATTTACTAATTTCTGGATCTAATCCATTCCCACACCTTTGTAGAATGAATTGATGCCTATCTACATAGTCCTTTAAACTCTCATCTTCCAACTACCTCTTTTTAAAAATTTCTTCCTTTCTATATCGAACTCTACAATAATCTTAATATTTATCTAGAAAAGCTATCTCCATTTCATCCCAAGTGTTTATTGAGTTTGTATTCAACCCCATAAACCATCATAAGGTTGATTCCTTAAGAGTGGATGGAAATAATTTCAATTTTTGATTGTTAGATGTATAATCATAAGTTTGACACAACACTTTGAACTCGAATAAAAACTGATCAGGATCTTCCAAAATTTTCCCACTAAATGTAGGAAAAACAAAGGTGAGATATTTTCATTGGTGGCTCATTTTCTTGGACATTTATGGCAATGGGAAAATAAAAAGTTATGTTGGAAAAGTCCTCCTCCTAATCTCTGTCTCCCATATTTTTTGACTAGGTAGATCCTGTCCTAGCAGAGGGTGAACTCTTGGTACTAGATTGGGATCCTTCCAGATATACCTCTAAATATCCTCTTACAAGTCTTCCAAACTGGTCTTTGTATTGGTTCATTAACTGATAGAGAAATTCTTACCGACACTTAAGGCTTAGATTTTGTTGTCCAAATCTTCCCCGACAACAATGCCAAAAATGATGGTAGGAAGTCGATGCTGTCACAATTCCTAATTTAATCTATTGAATGTCAACCTAGGGGTGTCTGAAGCTATTTGCAATAAGAGTTGGATCGGTTTTTTTTTTTGGGGGGGGGTTTGTTGATTTTTTCTCGATTAGGAGCATTTCAGAATTATTTTCACTCAATTGAGAGTGTTTCTATACTATACCTATTAAATCAAAAGTGGTTTTGTTCTATTCTCCTATTTCTTGATTTATTCTAAATAACCTTTAAAATGGAAGTAAAATAGAGAGGGTTTATTACAAGACAATTCAGATTATGAAAGAAGGGAAGATTAATATTATCTACTTTGCTGAATTTTAGGATCTATTTAAAAATTGAACTAACTACTTTAGAAATAAACTATTCCATTCCACACTTCACTAAATTGAGAAGTAATTGTTCCTCTTTGCATAGACCCCATTAAAATTACAATTCAGGATATTTCAGATCTATAAATAAATCTTAACTAAGAAATAAATAATGGAAAACAAAAACAATAAACTAAACTATGACCTAGATTATTTCCAATACATAACAAATGAAATGATTCTAATTTTAAATAATGTAGGAAATGAAACATAGCAGTAACAACTGAACTAAACAACTAATGTGATCACCTCATTCATAAAGTGTACTGAAAAGAATCCAACGCGGATTTGAGATCAAATTCTTCTTTTTATATTTTCATAGAATTGCCTAGATAGGGATGAAGTACAAAGAAAATAATTCTAACTTAAAATGAGAAAATAAATTACATGAGAAGGATCAAAAACTTGATACAATCTAACATCCAATTGCGTTAGGTTTGGATATAAATATCCATTTTTATTTCAAAAACAAAAGATTAGCGGTCCTAGTCTAAAAAGATATCCTAGCGCGCAGGAACATAATTGGCGAGGATCCTTGTAACTGCCTTCAATTGCATTGATTTCCAGATTTTAGAACTGGATGTGCTTTGCTGGAGCTTTGGTTTCAGTTGGTAGAGTCTTCAATTGACATGACGAGTCAAAAAAGAGATCATCGGATAACAACTCATTTGAGGATGAGTCACAAACAATTCAACCATTCATGCCACTTTTTAAACAAAAAAAATTATCATTTTGCTAAGAAATAAATATCAACTCAAGTTGCATAATAAAGGTGCACATATCATAAAACATTCATAGGTTAATCGCCACATTAATCATGCACTTAACAAAAATAAGCATTGATATTGACCATTCATATTCTAAGTCTTAATACGTCGTTAAGTTCATAAATGCATACATAAAGGAAAATATTTTGAGTTCTAAAGCCAAAGTATAAAGTATTAAAAAGGTAAAAACTTAGTGATTATGAGGTCTTTACTAGGCCTCATCAGAATGCTTAAGTTAAGTGATATTTTATAAATCACTTATACTTAAAGTATTTATTTTAAATGAAAAATATAGGAAGATGTGCTTATCTTTATATGACCAAGTTATGAGAGAGAGTGAATGAATTTTATGACATGCCAAGAATATTGGGGAGTTGGAGATAGTTTGCAAACATGAGGAGAGTATCTAGGAGGGTTGATAATCAATTTTCAACACATTCCAATTATGTAGGGGTTGTTTTTATTTATTTATGAGCTTAGGAGAGAATCTTGGAGCCTTTTTGAGGTGTCATCATGTTGGACTTAGTCAAGATTGACTTTTTCACCCATTTTGAGCTCTTTTGGATAAAATCTAGCAGGCCTTATTGTGGCATCTGACAAAAGGAGGTTGGAAACTCCTTGTTTGGTGCAATTTCTTGGAGTGGATGTACTTAATGAATTTTTGTAACTCATTTTTGAGTTAGTTCTTGATATGTAGATTGGAGACATAGTGAAATTTATAGTCCTTTGGCACAAATTTATGCATCTTTTATAACTCTTGGAGATATATAATAAAATTTTACCTTGCTCATTTCTAGTAATGGATTTATCACCATCTTGTTCTTGCAGTTTAGTGTATGCTTTATGATTGATCAAACTGGCTTGTCAACTTGCTTAGTTTCTTTATAGTTTTGTCTCATACCTTATACATATTCTGTAATTAGCATGTTCATTTAGGTCACTGATTGTGTCTGTTAAATACAACCACTTGCTTATTGTGAGTTTTTACTTCCTTTTGCAAGTCAAGGTATTTGTCCTTTCAGTAAAAAAATTATGCATGAACATTGCTATAACAAGTTGTGTAAGCTGAATTTCTACCAGACTAGAACCAAGTGTAGAGCTCTAAGTTTCATTGTCTCCCTTTAGGTTTTTATATCACTTCATTTTATGCTTTCAATTTTATTTATTTTCAATTTATACTTCTCCCTTTTCCTTAAAAAAATAATTGTTCAAGTGATAACCAACTAGGAATATGACCTATCCAAAGGTTCATTCTCACTTTGGGTGCCACACAACCCAAGAATTTTCCTATGTTTGTCTAGCTAATTGAGTTTCACAACTTAGTTCGGGTGCAAGTTTAAGAGATAACAAACAAAAGTATGGATATTTAGTTGTACAATGATTGAATTGATTTAATCTAATCTTGATTTAGTTACAATAAGTTGATTCTAATATGTTTGTGGATGAAGAATGTATTTTATTATTACATTTATTTCTTAAATCTTGGGATAACCCAGTCCCTACAATCAATGGTTTTCTTATAAATGATCTAAAGTTGGATTCCCCATTACCACATTTCTTTCAAAGGGAATGAGGAGAAATAATTTTGAGGGCCAAAAGATGTTAGGATTAAGTTGCCACCTACCTTGTAAATCCTATGTCATGGTTCCAAAATCCTTGGAAAGTTTCCCTAGGCACTTAGGGTGTATTGGAAAAATATTTTGTAATGTTTATTCCCACCATTATTTGTAATACATTCATAAGGGGTGATGGGTTTCACTAGCAATAGTAAAGGTAACTTGTGGACATGAATATTTAATATTTTTTTCCCCACATGTGGACATGTAGAATGGGATGGTAAAATACAAGGAAGAGGACACATGAGTATATTTTTGGATTCTCCAAGTGGGCACTTGGAAAGATGCAACATGTGTCTCTTGGTATTCCATATTTTGTTACATTTAATATAATTTTTAATTTCCAAGTTTATTTTAGGAAAAATGTTGTCTTAGCCTTGCAATTATAAATAGGTTAATATATTGAGCATATGGGGTTGCAAAGAGGGTACCTTCATTGTGGGGTTCAAGGGGGATAATAGCCCCCAAAGGTTGGGGGGTCTGAGGGTTGAAGAATTTAGTGGGGGTTCGAGGGAAATGCCCCTAAAAGCCACATTTTATGTATATTTTATTATTATAAATATGAAATTCATCATCAGGTCTCATATTTGATGGTAGATATTTATTTAGCTTGTCTTTCCCTAGAAGATAACCCTGTTTAATGTAGGAATTGTATTACGACTATGCATTATGATTTATTTTGAGAGATTGATAGCTTTTTTGTTGCCTCTAGATATCTAGTTGGTGATACTCTTGTGAGAAGCTTTCTTTGCAAGTATATTGTAATATTTATGATTTCTAAATAATTTATTGGGAGGCTTTTGGATTTTGTAATTTTTCTCCCAAAAGGGTTTTCCCCATGTAAATCACTATGTTGTGGTATGCATGATATTTATGTCTATTTATATTTAAGTTTCTATAACTATTGTAAAGAGTTGTAAAGTTTTGTATTACCCTCCTCTTGAGATTAATGTAGGAAGTTGTTCCTCTACCTTAGCTTCCTTATAGTTTGGGTGCCCAACTTGGAGGGAAATCGGAGCCAAAATCGATACCCTTTTGTTTTTTTAGGAGGAAATCTAAGGGTTAAAACTTTGGAATGAAGATTCATCTTTAGGAACCATTTTTGGTGCTAAAGACCTTTTCACAAATTTATAAAAATAACTCCTTGCATGTATAAATTATGAGGAATAGTTGAATTTAGAGTTACTCTACATGAAAAAGGACATATTGGAGCATAGATACGTTGTTAATAGGTACATAAGTGTTGCCATGTTGGAGGAAAGGAGGATGATGGAATTGAATGCATTGTAATCTAGTTTATTTAAAGATAATGCATACTTGGCCTCTCCTCTTGGTGGGGATTTTTTCTCGTAAGAGTTTCTCCATGTAAATCCTATGTTATGTGATGCATTTTATGTTTCTTATTTATGCATCTTTGTTGTTAACTTATGGTGATGTTATTATTTATTTATTTTTGTTATAAGTTCACATAAGGTAGTGTTATTAAGCATGTTATGTTGGCTGATTTTTAACATCATAATTAAGATGAATCTAGAATCATGGTAATTCCCTACTAAGGCCACTTAATTTCATATTGTAGCAGTCCTATTCTTTTATCTCATCCATTTAAGTAATAACTTGATTGTTTGGATAGAGATTGAAATTTCCTAAGATTAAAATTTCCTAATATTTGGTAGTAGAATTGAAGGTTAATCTAGTTTCAAGGTTATTCCTTCATTTTGTATTTCTTATTTTGGAAAGATTTTGGGAATCTAGTAAAAGCAATTGAAGATTGTTGGAGGCTTGTATGGCTTCAATTAATATTATGTGAGTTAAGTTTTTTTAGATTCATGAGATTGGAAGCCATGGATATTACATCAACGTGATCTGCGTTGGGAATTAGAAGCTCATGTTTGTGGAACATCGTGGTGTTGGTTACATTTTGGTAACTTGGATCTCTTGTTTTACAATATATGAGTATCCATTTTTTTGGTGGTTTTGTTCCTTTAGCTTGTGCTCATGTGTAGTGAGAAGGTATTCATATTGGATGGGTACTTTTGACATCCTAGTCACATGTAGAAACACTCACTATTTGGAATACCAAAATGTAGTGCTTATGTTGGATTCATGGTTTTAGCCCTTGGTTACATGAAAGAACTAGAAGATAAGCCACTAAAATATTTGAGAGTTGTGGAGATGATATTTTTTATATGTTATATTGATTTTCTTGTTGGGTTATTATTTTATCTTATTTGAAAATGCGAGTTTGTAGATATGTGCTTATTTCATTATTCATATGACATGTTTGATTTGAATGTCTAGACGTTGAAGTGGATTTAAATTTATAGAGATGATTTTGTAGGTTCTATATGTTAAAAAGAATATGTGGAATGTATATATCTATTATAAGACTATATTCAGGGTGTTTTGGATGAAGAAAATTACAGGTTTGCATGGCTTCTTGGAGGGTTCTTATTTATCTATGGTTACTCCTATGTAGGTTTGTTTGGAAAATAAGGTCTACCATTGATCTTGGTGTTTCAGTCTTGGAAATACACATTTTATGCTTGATTATATCTATTTTACATGTTACTAATGTGGGGTTGAATCTTTTTCTGTTTTTTGAGATTAGAACACTGATTACGTATTTCTCCTTTGAGATGTTACATATGTGTCGATATAATTTTTTTGATGTATATTTTATTTCATAGGCCTTATATTGGTCACCATGTTTACATTAGTATGTTTATTGCAATGAGAAAAGGATTTTTTGGGAGTACCTAGTATAATTTTTTATTTGAATCTATTGCGATAGTTTATGGTACATTAGAAGTATCACTTACTTTCAATAGAGTGTCGAAAATGATATTGGTCATGATTCCATGTATAAAATGTTACTAATTTCAATGAGAGATTTATGGAGCTATATAATATGTCTTGATATTATTTGTTTGTAAGCTATTATTGTTGTAGAGTGTAGTGAGCCATGGATAATATTTGATTAGAATATGGATGGTATTTTGCAATAGTTGTTGGTGTCATAAGGAGCTCTTAGATTTTGAATTTAGATTATAGTGAGATTTTAATGATATCTTTGCTTCTCTTAAAAAATGACATGTGGTGATTGTATCTTCTCAATTTGGAGATCATGGTTTGAATTTACCTTTTGGAAGCTCATGAAATTGAGTTATTTTATCGTGTTGGGACATTGAGGACATTCAATTTGAACATGGTTATAAAAATTCTTGAAGATCTTGGTTACATGGTTTAGTGGGAGATTTTGGAGTGATGCAAATTCATTATTTGATGATGAATGTTTATATTTATGTGTTTGGAGATGTTTCTTGGTTGAGTATGGTTGTTATTATTTAATGAAATACTCTTGATTCTAGATTATAGTTATGATATGATACATTTTATCTTGAGACCATGATATGTTCATTCAAAGTATATGATATTCCATTCAAGAGATGTTATATCATAATGTCATGTTTAGGTTCTTGATTCTATAGTTGGAACTTTGATAGTTGTCTTAGTGGTTCTCTTTGGTTTTGAGTATCACTAGTTTACTTGGAGCTTCATGATTTTTCAAGGTCGCATTTGAAGTTGGCATGGATTTATTGTGGATTCTCATGGAGAATAGAGAGACTTGGGTGAGGTTAAGAGATCTATTATTTCTAGGGAGTGCATTGAGATGGTTAAGCTTTGATAATGATTTCAATAGAAATACCATGGAGTCTACACATGGTTATAGATGTGAATCTATTATGGAATTGAAGAGAAGATTTCTCTTTAATATAAGATTTCATTGCTTGGTTTTGTACACATAGGACAGTCTTGTATTCCACTCTTGGTATACTCAAGAGGTGATTGATATAAGAGGTATTTACCACCAGAATATCAAATAAAATATTTATTTTGTATCTTATCTTACCATATTATTTAGTCTTGAATATAGAAGTTCAAAGGACTTTTTAAGAAGATACATGGTTATATGGGTTTCTACTGTTCTCTTGTTTTTGGTCTTGAGTTGTGGATATAGTTCTAAGGAATTATTTAGAGAGGTACAAGAAATTGTATGTGGCTTTGGGAAATTCCCTTTATTATGGGAATGATTGGTTGGTTTGATATATATTTAGTATGAGCCCGGTTTAAATATATTTATGCCATATTTTCATCATATTTTAAATTTTAGATGTTGATATCATTTTGGTATGGGAATGGTGAAGAATATATTAATTTACACATCTTGGTACATGTTAGTGCATAAAAATATATATGGTTTAATTTTTAGGTTCTATCTTTGGTCTTTTTCTTCTTAATTTTTATATTCACATAGTTGAGTGTGAAGAACTTGGGAGAGCAAGAGACTAGTAGTGAGAAAGGTATTGCAACACATGTTTTTTCAAGATTTGTATATAATTGTATGTTTCCTTGACACTATGTAATAGAGGAGTTAGCCACTTCCTATACATGAAGTACTATAGGTAGACTTGGTATGTCTTGATGTATTTTTAAATTTAACATTACTTGTGTAGTGGGAGATTTTACATATATGTTAGGTTATCCTCTTTTATATCTTGGTTTTCTAATTACTGATGTGATGACGTGTTTGCATGTTTCATTGGATTATGATATACGAGTTATGAAGTTGTGTGGGTTGATTACCCATTTTATTATAGTGGGATGAATTAAATATGGAGTAATCTATATCCACGATATTATTTTAGTGATAATGAATACTTTGTTAGTTGGCCTCATATGTGGTCACTTCTATATTTGTATGTTGCATTTAAGATAGGAGGATGGATATACATACTTGATTTAGTTTTGAGTTGGTATTTTGATGCCACATGAATTTTTATCCATGATTTGTATACCTTGATTTGAGGTATGGTTAGCTTGGATAAGTTACAATTTGATATAGTTTCTATTCCATCTAGTATGAGTAATGAAGCTACTTGTACCCTTTGTAATCATTTGAATTTGATGCTTGTGTTCATGTAAATATTGGTTTAGCTTTTAATAATAATTGGTATGATTCACATTAGCATGAAGAATCCTTATGATAAAACCAATGCCAATACCAAAAATAGCCACATCATGAATCTTCATCCACCCTTCACCCCATCCACAAATTGGGATTGACATCAAAATAAATCTTTGAATCAAAGCACAAAGAACATCATCAAAGGAAAATAAGTATCAAAGCATGAAGGACAAATCAAATACAAGTGGATACCAAAGAATACAAAAAATATCCCTATCAAACTCCATTAGTCAAAGAAACTATGGGGAAAAATAAAAAAGGGAAAAGTATCTACCAAAGATGTCCACAAAGGAAAATGCAAGATTCTTAAGTAATGTACAAAGTATATCAAGAAATTGGTCCTAATTCCACACACACTTTTTTATCTACCCATCACTATCTTCCCAAGTTTGATGAGTCAAAGGCTCCAAACTATTAGCCAATCCATCTCCCATTCTTAAAAACACAACACCATCCATTCCTCCATAAATTATATCCAATTCTCACATGACCATGTACTAGAATCCACCCTTCATCATACAGATTCAAAAGGCATTCTATTGCGATGTGTGCACACAGACAAATTTAAATCTAATATCAACAAAGAAAATCAAGAATCTCAAAATTTGCATTCAAGTGCATGTATCTTAGAAAAACAAATTCTTAAAGAAAGATGTCAGTGGAACATTATGACAAAAACATCTATATTAGAACCACTAGATGGTTGAACATGAACTTCAAATTTTTCACAAAAAAAAAAAAACTCATGAAAAGAGTAAAGATAAAAATATTGTCCTCTAGTGAAAACCACTATGGTGGCACTTTGGATAGGTACCAAGATGAAAACCTGGAAAACATGCATCATGTGTAGAATCAGGCATCTATGTGTGCTTATTCAAGTGGAAGCATCTTATCTCATCCATAATAAACTCTATCATTTCCTCCATCTTATCCATAATAAATCTATTCATCTTGTGTTACCAAAAAGTGTATACCTTGACACTTTTCACTCATTTGGACCTTTTATTATAGGCTTTGGATCATTTTCAGTCCCCTTTTACATCTTTCCAAGCCTTGTGATAAAGTTTTGTAAGGTGTTGCAAGAAATTTTAACACTCTCCTAGGCTTTTCATCACTTAATTAACCCCTTGTTATGCCAAAATGACCCCTTAACACACATATATGTCCTATCTTAGTGTGTTTTAATGAGACAATCTTGAAAACCACAAATAATCACATATTAAGTACCGATAACCACTTAAAAATTTCTAGGTGGACTAGGTCACCACCTTGGGCGACCTAGTCCCATGTGGCTTAAATTTCAAATTAAACTTAATTTATTTCAAGATTTTGGTATCTAAAATCCTAAGGTTGGTCAATATGATGTTATTTCGGGTAAATTTAGGGCATAACTAGTATAAATAAACCTAAAAACCCTAATTACTCATTATACACCACTCATTTTCACCTCTCCTCTCAATCGCTCTCTTTGAATGAACACCCAAAAACATAAAACCACTAATGTGAAAGAGAGTCATTCTTCCAAAGTCAGCTTCTAAGGTGAAAACCCTAGAAGCTCATTGGGGAATCCTCTTTCCCTTCTTGTGTGTATGTTTTTGGTGGTTCATTTTGGTGAGCCTAACATCCTTAAAAACTTCATTTCTAGTCTAGATTCCATCATTGTCTTAGGATTAACTTGCATTTCATGTTGCATTAGTGAAGCTACATCCTAGGGTTTTCAAAATTTGCATTACTGAAAGGTGCATTTAGACTGCATTTTTGCATTGTAAGACATTAAATCTTTTTGCAATTCTGCATTTTCTTCTTAGATCTACATTGTAGAACACAAAAACCACCTGTATCAATCCCAAACTCCTGGAAATTCTTAAAAAAATCACCAAGAGGACTAGGTCACCATTCTAGGCGACCTAGTCCCTTTAAGATCCTAAAAGTACCCTTTACAGAGTTGAAAACTCAGTTTTTAAGCCTCTATTTTGTGCCATTACCTACTTGTAACAACTAGTTGTGTTTCTGTCGCATGAATTTCATTAAAATTAGCTCATTTTCATTTCTTAGTTTCAAATTTTCATACACTACATTTCTTTTTCAGATTGTTACATAGTGTAATAAGAAAATTACCTTGTTTTCCATTTTAAAAGTTGCATTTCAAAATTTTAGTTTAACTCATTACATTACATTCTCTTCCCTTCTATTACAATGTTTTTAAAAAATATGTGGCTTTGGTTTGGTTTCAAATAGATTGTATAATTTCAACATTCCTTCTTATGAGTTCAATGTGGATTATAATAATGAATTCATTAGAGAACATTTTCATAACCAAAACATTGACACAATTCTTAACATTTCATTACCCCTTGATGAGGACATTTGTGTTGACAATCATAACAATCATACTTGTGCTTCTCCCTATACCTCTCCTATTAGCGACAAATGTATTTTGGTGATAGAAGACACAAGCATTGAGGGTCTTGATTGTCCTCTCCTCATCCCCCTTTTCCAAACCTTAAACAACAAAAATTTCTTGACACTCCCTTACATAGTCTCTCTAACCATACCCATGACCCTCAATCTTTCTCATCTCCTAACACCCCTTCTTGATGCAAAGAGGATAGTTTGGTGTTAGAAGATACCACTAGTATGAGTCATGAAACTATTGACCCTCCCCTTTGGGGTAATCTATTTGACAATCCTAGTGGATCTTCTTTGGATGCCTCCCTCCCTTGTGATGAAGCATGTGGTGAACCTCTTCCATGCTTTCCTACTAGGGAAGATGGTATGGAACAAGAGAATGAGACCCTAGAAAATCAAATAGACTACCCTCTTACCCATCTCCCTCCTCCCTATCCCATCATTGATCATCCCCTACTTGTGAGGAAGCTAATTTAGAAGAACCAAGCCTTTAATTTCAAGAACATGAGGATTGTAGTTCTCCTAAACACTCTCCTTCTAGGGTGGATATCATGATGCAATCCAAGGATAACATTAACTCTCCTTCCCAAGGGGATGGTAATATTATTCAATCTCAACTTGTCCTCTACCCCCCTTCTAAACCTGAATTCACTCTCTCCCTACATAAGCCTAATGTGTTGGAGAAATTGAGTCATAATACCATTTCTCATACACAATACACCCACAACAACCCACATTCCCAACCATCAACCTAAACACCCTTACCTTCATCCCCTCCTATCCTTCTTGCTGCCCCTCACTTCAATTCCTTCCTTAGGGAGTATGACCTTGTTGACCAACTAAGGAATACTCCCGATAAAATATCTTTATGGGACCTTATCCAAGCTTCCCCTCACTATCAAAATATGATGCATGAGGCCTTACAACAAATTCCTGTCCCTTCTAAAGCACAAACAAATGAAATTTCAACTATGATCCAAGGCTTGAACGCTTACATTGTTTTCCACCAAAGTGATCTCCCTCCTTTGTAAGTGCAAAACAAAGCTGAAGCCTTAATGATCATATCTCAATACAAATGCATAGGGATCGAGAAAACCCTTGTTGATAATGGCTCCTTAGTCAATGTGTGTAGTGTCAATCTCTTGGATAGGCTCCATATCAATAGATTGACCATCCAAACTTCCTCCTTACCCCTCACTGGATTTGACAGTATAAAAAAAATGCCGCTTGGTGTGATCAATTTACCTCTTACCATTGGAGTGGCCACATTAAACACATTGATCCATGTTATGCCAAATGATGTTTCATCTAAACTCATTTTGGGCAAGGCATAGATTCATGCAATGAATGGTGTTCCTTCCACACTTCATCGAAATATGAAGTACATCTACAACGATAAAGTGTACACACTTGACACTGATCCCGAACCTTACAGTGTCTTACACCTTGAGAAACACAAATTCAAACCCTTGACCACTACACCAACCAAACTAGTAGAAACTGTACAACCCAAGTCTTGAGATGATGTTTTGCATTCCTTAGACTTCTCTCCTTTACTAGGAGAAACCAGGACCAACACCAAAGAATCTCCAAAGGGACACATAGTCTTGTTAACACAAGACTTGGCTGATCCTTCGATAGCATCCACCCCAGCTACTTTAGCCAACAATGCAAACAATGACCCCTCACTTGATCCAAAGAAGTTGAATTTTTTTTATGGAAAAGGTTATGAGATCATGAAACAACTTGGATATAGTGGACAAGGTTGTGGTGCTAATGAACAAGGTATCCACAACCCTATCGAGCCTATCACACAAACATCCAATCATGGTCTTGGATTTTTCCCTTTCATCAAAATCATCAAACCTTCCTCCAATACCAACACTCTTCCTCATCACCATTCTAAGAAAACCTTAGAGATTTATCCTTTGACACCAACAAAGGACTCTTTTCTTACAACCAATGTCATCTCGCAACCTCCTCTTCATTCAGATGTTACATACTCCTCTAAGAGAGTGTATAATATCTCACAATCTATAGAGTCTTGCGTAGGTATGTAATCCTATACTAAGCATGATCCTTCCTTGTTTCCAACCCAAGTATCACCTTCTCCCTATTAAAACCCAAAATTTCCATTTAAATTCTAAGGCTTTCCCATAATTCTTCATTAAAAATCTTATCTTTACCCACTTGAAATCAAATTTCCTATCTTTTTGTCAAGAAAAAAACATCCTTTTTGCCATCCAAAATGCTAATACACTTTATACCTTACACTGCTGCCTTAATATTTAATTTTTATGTCTTTACCACTTTACCACAACCTCCCACTAAGGGGCTCGCGGTATGGTGATGGCAGTGAAGAACAATCATGACAACCATTACCGCTACACCGCGCGTGGTCAACACATTGACCGCGGTGGCGAGGTAAACGGTTAGAAGGGTCAGTAGGCAGCGAGGAAACACTTACCATGCCACCACTAGCGGTCATCTCACAGGTCATAGTGGTCATGGTGAACAGGAGGAAGCAGTTGAGATTGGTTACCGTGCAACAGTGGAGGGTCAGATAGGAGACTGTGGTAGCGCGGTAATGGGTAATTGTCAACGACAGTTGGAGGTAGCGGTTACCACGATACCGCCACCGGTTCACGTGGTGACCACGGTGACTGCGGTAAACTGTCAGGGGAAGCGGTTAATGGTTACCATGGTACCGCTGATGGCGAATATGAAGATTGCGGTAGAGTGGTAAATGAAGTAAAGAAATGCACGAAGCGGTAAAGTATTGAATTAAATATTAAAAGGTAGAACAATTGTAAAAAATATTTAATTTTCTGAGAGGCAACATAATTAAATATTTTAAGTCTCTGTTGTAGAAGTTCAAACGATTTTACCAGAATAGTGAAGCGTCATGACTCTTCAGATATAATGTATAAATTATTTGAAAAAGGAGGAACATAGGGGGCAATAATTAGACTCTAGGAATGAGATTTTCCTGAGAAGGGACTGAGAATGAAAATAATGTAACAAACCTTCCTAAAACAGGATCAATGGAGATAATTGTTTTTAATTGATGGTTTTCCTTTTTGAGTTTATTTGTTGAGATGCTATGATTTGAATTAATTTTATCTTGGTTCTCTCCAATACGAAGTTTTTTGATAATTTGAGTTAATGTATCAAGCATAAATTTTGATTCATCAAGGTGCACGTTTTCACTTTGTGTGATTTTATTTGCTGGTGTCTCAAGTCAGAATTAAAACCCTTCAAGTAAGTCACAGTGTTTGAGATATTTATTTTGGATGATTTAAGTAGAACCAAGCTAGAAAAATTTCCAGCATAATTTATGCAAGCCATAAATAAATGAAATTATATGCCAGTCATAAGATTTTATTTTATAAATTTCCTAACAACTTGAAATTAAACCAGAGAAGGAAAACACATGTCATTTTCTATTTTTGACTCTATTGCCCAATAGATAGAAGGCACTGATCTGTCATGTACTTGAGGATAGAATTCATTATAAATAATTTATTCAAATACCTTTCATTTGTGCAGTAGGAGTAGGAGTAGGTATAGTAGTTTTATTTGTCCACTACCATTTGCCATTGTGGATAGATTGATTAACCAGGAAACATATTTCAATCTGCATTGTTCATTTAGGTACACCCGCCTTGGTCTAGTAGAACCTAAAGAGCAGAAGGTACAATTGCATCAATTGGCCTTGTACGTTGGCCTAAAGTGTAGTAAGAGCTTGGAAAAATCTTCTGGTTAAAACCTGCATTTTTGAGCCCCAACAGTTTGGTGACTCTGCTGGGGGAAAACATCAGAAAATTTGGTTCTAGCCTTTCCATTTACTAAGTCAACACAGTTGAAAAATCGGTCTCCAATCAGAGAATCATAATTGTGTAGTTTGCAGCTCCCCATCCGAGTCACACACACAATAGTTTGGCGACTTTGCTGGGGATTACTCAGGAAGATTTTCAACCTTTCCATTTATAGAGTCAACAAAGTTTCACATTTTTTTTTTGGAGATTCCGCTGGGGGCAAACTGAAACAATATCATAATATTTTTCATTTTCCTACTTTTGGAAAAGTAGGTGGCGATTCTGTTTTATTTTGATAAATAATGCATGGATGTTGTGGAGCAGTAAAATTTTGTCAAGATGGCAGAAAAAGAAAGAAGACAACAGTCAATAAGAGAGTTGAAGGAATTGAGACAACAAAGGCTGCAATTGAATCAATAGATGTTACAAGTGAACCAACAATTTCTGCAATTGGGAGTCAAAGATGCTCAAAATACATCACCAAATAGGCCATCATACAGTGAGAATGAAGACACAAGCGTCATGAGATATTGGACACCACAAGTGCCCCATGATGCAACTAAGAATTTTGATAATAAAGGTAATGTACTCTATTCACAGCAAAATATTTTTGATGAGTATATTCAAATTGAAGAGAGGCAAAAATCTTGTGGATGCCTTTTTTGATATAAGGAGATATAAGGGAGAAGGTGTAAATTCTTTGTACAATAGGATGGTAGAAATTTGTATGCAATTACCTCCTCATTTTAGGCCAAAAAGACCCACATTTGTTGCACAACTTCTAAGAGCATCAGAGCCTGAATCAGTTTATTGGCTAGAATCATCAAAACAGTGTGCCTTGGATGCAGTGAATAGACTTATTGATTCTATACTTGGGACAAGGTATGTGGATATTACAAATAGTGCTTCAGAAGCTGCAATAGAAGAATATATCATGCTGTCCAATAGTGAAGATGTGGAGATTTTCTCTTGCATAATAGATGGTGAGTCAAATTGTGAAGATGAAATTGTGGATGTTGATCTTCAACAGGGTGATTCTTGCAGATCTTATGAAGATGAAGAGGTTGGAGACATGATAGAAGATATGGAAGCATAGACATGTTCACTCAATAGTGAGAAATTTTCAAACTTGTTAACTCTTGAATACCATAAGTATGCACATAAAGATGATTCCAGAGTTTTGGCTCCAACTTATATCTGCTTTGACAGTGAAGATGTTGTGTGTGACAATTCATATGACCCCATGTGCATCTCTCACAATGATGAGGAATTCTTTGAAGCTGATCAAAGATCTATTTGTGTCCAAGAAGAGGTATGTGACTTGAATGATTTTTTCCTGCAAGATAGAGATACTAGTTTGCATGTTATTGATGATGAGTGTCCAACATTTTTTGATTCAAGTATGCATGAGGATGATTGTATGGATCAAAGGTGTGTGTCAATTCCAACTGGTGATAGAAAAGAAATGGGAAGTAATTTTGATTTGATTATTTCAGAAGATATTGATGAGATTGAATTTATAGATTCCCATGTGAAGTATTTTGATTTTCAGGTCCCAGTACAATTGCTTGATCATTCAACAACATATGACAGTGAGCATGCCTATGAATGTTTTGTTGAATGTGGATACACTTTGTATGCTGAGGGTTATAAATATTTTTCATATGATAATAAGAATGATAAAATGCAGAATGATGAGATGAATATGAATCAAATTGAACATAATGATTTCCTGAAGGTTTTCAATGACAGTGCCTGTTGCAAGACAGGTGGAATGGATAGTTTCAAGAGAAACCTGACGAGCTCACACCAGAATAAGGTCTATGACAGAGGAAAGTGCACGATTTTCCTTTTTGGTGGCCTGGGGCCATCCTTTGTGGTTTAATTTTGAACCATAGCGAACATAGAGGATTAGGGATTTCCAGTGCATGGATAATTCATAACAAACCTCTTTAAACATTCTTTTCCATTCACAGTAGTTTAAGAAGGGTTTGGGTTTTCTAGTACATGGACACTCTCAGGAATTCCCTTATTGAAAAATTTGTTTTCCTTCCATGTACAGTAGTGTAGGGTTTTCCATTCTCCATTTTCTCCATTTTCATATCATTCATTTGTTCATTCCCTTCATCTGCCATTGCCTTCATTTTTCATCCTTTACTCAGTCTACTCTCCCAAAGAATTCTAGATTCTTGCAGCGATTTGAAAATCACTCATCCCTAATAGGAGCCACTGTTAGAACCCAAAATTTCCATTTAAATTCTAAGGCTTTCCCATAATTCTTCATTAAAAATCCTAAGTCTTTACCCACTTGAAATCAAAATTTCTTATCTTTTTGTCAAGAAAAAATCATCCTTTTCGCCATCCAAAATGCTAATATACCTTATACCTTACACCGCTGCCTTAATATTTAATTTTTATGTCTTTACCATGGCCTCCCACTAAGGGGCTTGTGGTATGGTGGTGGTAGTGAAGAATAGTCATGACAACCATTACCGCTACACCGCGCGTGGTCAGCACAGTGACTGTGGTGGCGAGGTAAACAGTTAGAAGGGTTAGCATGCGGTGAGGCAACAATTATCGCACCACCGCTGGCAGTCATCTCACAAACCGCGGTGGCCATAGTGAACAGGAGGAAGCATTAGAGAGTGGTTACACCACAACCACGGAGGGTCAGACAGGAGACCATGGTAGCGCGGTAACGGGTAACGGTCAGTGACAGTCGGAGGTAGCGGTTACCGTGGTACCGCAACCGGTTCATGTGGTGACCGTGGTGACTATGGTAAACTATCTGGGGGAGCAATTAACGGTTACCATGGTACCACTGATGGCGAATACAAAGACCGTGGTAGAGCGGTAAATGAAGTGAAGAAATGCATGAAGCGGTAAAGTATTGAATGAAATATTAAAAGGTAAAACTATTGTAAAAAATATTTAATTTCCCTAGAGGAAACATAATTAAATATTTTAAGTCTTTGTTGTATAATTTCAAATGATTTTACCAGAACAATGAAGGGTCATGTTTCTTCAAATATAATTTATAAATGATTTGAAAAAGGAGGAATAGAGGGGGTAGTAATTAGACTGTAGGAATGAGATTTTCCCGAGAAGGGATTGGAAATGAAAATAATGTAACAGACCTTCCTGAAACACGATCAATGGAGATAATTGTTTTTAATTGATGGTTTTCCTTTCTGAGTTTAGTTGTTGAGATGCTATGATTTGTATTAATTTTATCTTGGTTCTCTCCAATACAAAGTTTTTTGATCATTTGAGTTAATGTATCAAGCATAAATTTTGATTCATCAAGGTGCACGTTTTCACTTTGTGTGATTTTATTTGCTTGTGTCTCAAGTCAGAATTAAAACCCTTCAAGTAAGTCATAGTGTTTGAGAGATTTATTTTGGATGATTTAAGTAGAACCAAGTTAGAAAACATTCCAACATAATTTATGCAAGCCATAAATAAATGAAATTATATGCTAGTCATAAGATTTTATTTTATAAATTTCCTAACAACTTGAAATTAAACTAGAGAAGGAAAACACATGTCATTTTCTATGTTTGACTCCGTTACCCAATAGATAGAAGGCATTGATCTGTCATGTCCCAAAGGATAGAATTCATTATAAACAATTTATTCAAATACCTTTCATTTGTGCAGTAGGAGTAGGAGTAGGTGTAGTAATTTTATCTGTCCACCACCCTTTTCCATTGTGGATAGATTGATCAACAAGGAAACATATTTCAATCTGCATTGTTCATTTAGGTACACCCGCCTTGGTCTAGCATAACCTAAAGAGTAGAAGGTACAATTGCATCAATTGGCCTTGTACGTTGGCCAAAAGTGTAGTAAGAGCTTGGCAAACTCTTCTGGTTAAAACCTACATTTTTGAGACCCAACACTCCCCTTGATCAAGATGGAATCTTGTTGAGAATCCTCCAAGATCACTTGATCTCCCTTCCTCCTAGAACAAGAAAAAAATGTTCACACAAACATTCCTTTTGTGCCTACCACCGAGTTCATGGTCATCACAATAATGAGTGTAAGGCCTTGAGTAGTAAACTTCAACATCTTAAGGATTGTGGTGTTCTTCCTTCTGTGGGTGCACTTTCTTCCTTTAATCAATACTGATTTTCACCCTCCCTTACATTCCCTCAATCCCTTTGGCTCACTCTTGTCCTGCACTAAATGGAGGCAAGAGGTTAGTTATCCTTTTTCCCTTGTATGTCACTTGCCGTTGTCTCTTTTGACTACTCGTTAACCTTTCATGAACATATAAGAGAAAGATTGGGATGTGGACAACATGTCTTAAGTTGACTCGCATGTGACATACACCTCTTTCCTCATGATGTAGCTTTTCAAAAACACATGACTTGACACAGGGATTTCTGAACAAGCTCTCATGTCCTCCTCCTCTTCTACGTTAAAGTAATTTCTCATAATATGGCATTTCATAATTCATTTAAAGTGGGGGCATACATCACCATTCACATTTCATTATGCAATCTTCTTTTTCTTGCGATTCCTTCTCTTGAAAACATTACACACAGTGTTGTTTAGGACATTTGCGTTTTTCTTATTTTGTATACAAGATGAGATCTTGCCTCTCTTGCATACAAGATGAGTACATTTACACTTTTCCTCTCTTGGAAAAATTACACATAATGCTCCTTAAGATGAGACATCACATGAACTAAGAAAAATCCCTTTGAATAAAATCATTTCAAACATCACCTTCTTTTATGGCACCTTATCAAAGTTATCACGAGGTATAACTTTGGTATGGTTTGAGCGGGAAGCCCAACCAGTGGCACGACTTCCCCCATAACCACCTTTGTGAGTACATACCAACCATGTGTATGTTTCTCACCTTTTGGGACAACTCACCCCACGAATGACCTGATGTTCTATGGCCCTAGAGTTAGCACATTTTTTTCACCCTTTCTCTTCATACCAATCCTTGTCATCGCATGATCATGAATCTTGTCTTGCTGTAATGCATTCACCCTTGGATGGATTTTGTGTTGATGTCAAGTTGACTTGGAGTCTCAAATCCTTGGGGGCTTGAACACCTCCTTCTTCTTCTTTCCTGATCTTCTTTTTCATCGTTTTCCATCTCCATCGGGCTACTTTAGTGTGAGTCTA
Source organism: Sequoiadendron giganteum (assembly GCA_007115665.2). Taxonomy (NCBI): domain Eukaryota; kingdom Viridiplantae; phylum Streptophyta; class Pinopsida; order Cupressales; family Cupressaceae; genus Sequoiadendron; species Sequoiadendron giganteum. Next base: position 88,464,225 of record CM021108.1, read on the forward strand.
AAGCAAGTTCATACTCTCACCAAAGTGGGGGCTAAATGTGTCACCAAGTATACCTTGACACTTTTCACTCATTTGGACCTTTTCCTATGGACTTTGGACCATTTTCAATCCCCTTTTACATATTTCCAAGCCTTGTTATGAAGTGTTGTAAGGTGTTGCAAGATATTTTCACACTCTCCTAGGCTTGTCATTAGTTAATTAACCCCTTGTTATGCCAAAATGACCCCTTAATACACATATATGTCCTATATTAGTGTGTTTTAATGATACAATCTCAAAAAATAAAAATAACACATATTAAGTATCGATAACCACTCAAAAAATGCCTAGGTGGACTAGGTCGCCACCTTGGGTGACCTAGTCCCAAGTGGCTTAAATTTTAAATTAAACTTAATTTATTTTGGGATTTTGGTCTCTAAAACCCTAAGGTTGGTCAATATGATGCTATTTCGAGAAAAATTAGGGCATAAATTGTATAAATAAACCTAACAACCCCAATTCCTCATTATGCACCATCCATTTTCTTCTCCACCTCTCTCTGTCATCAGTTCTTCTTCTCAAGCAAGCTAGGGTTTCACATTCCAAGTCAACAAGAAATTATTGTTGAAGCATTCAAGGGCTGATTGCTACAACAACTCAAGATCAAACTTCATGACAAGGTAACTCACTCCATTACTTCATGCTTCATGTTTCATTTCATTGTTTTTATTCATTTTGGTTTAGTTACCTAAAAGGGGTTTGACTAAGGGAAACCCCTAATCCCTAACAATCAACATTTTTCTCCTTCTCTCCCTGTGTGATTAGAGATTCAGGTACTTGGAAGATATTTTGAGGCATTGAAGGCTTGTTGAATACCTCTCCTTGCATGCCAAGTCAAATCATGCACCAAAAACCACTCTTAGGTTTGAATATCAAAGTTTTAGAAGCGAGAAACTGTGAAGAACAAGGGTGCAAACCTTGGGATTTCATTTCCTCTCCAGAAACTCCAAAAATCTTGAAGAGGACTAAGTTGCCAAGAATGGAGACCTAGTCCCTCTGGATAGGTCTTTTTGTGGGTTTGACATTTTTGGACACCCATTTGGCAGAAACAGGCTCTGGACCAGTTTTCGAGAATCTGGGACTAGGTCGCCTAGATTGGAACAAGTGTCCCTCTCAGCTACAATAGTAAATCCAACAACATTCCAGACCTCCATTAGACCCTTCTTCTATTTCCAAGTGCACATATTCCTTTCCCTTCATTTCTGTTGCAATTTGTTTATATTTCTTAGGTTATTTGCATAACATAGTGTGTTTTATAGCACTTAGATTTCAATAGTTTATGTATAATAGTTAGTTTCTATTTTTCAGTTCATTTCATTTAGATAGATACACTCCAACACACACATTCACAACCCCAAACCTTCAAACTCCCCCTTCTTGAATGAACACCCAAGAAGCATATCATTAGGTGAAAGAGAGATATTCTCCCATAGTTAGCTTTTAAGGTGAAAAACACTAGAAGCTCATTGGGGGAATCATATTTCCCTTGTTGTATATGTTTTTGGTGGTTCACATACATAAACCATTTATCCAACCCATTGACATCTATCTACATTATCTTGATCTTGATAAAAGTTTGGTGTACACTTTAGACTTTCGTATGGTAAACATCTTGACATGAGTCATTTTCATTGATCCTATCCCATCCAACGTTATCAAATCCATGAAGCATTATCAAAATGAGAATTATTTATTTAAACACCTTATCTTATCACACAATAATCCATATCCATCCATGCATACACCTATCCAAGCACCCATCCATGGAAATCCAAACATTGCTAGACATTGAGGGTGGATATTTACATCTTGCTTTGGGAATAAATATTGATCTATATCTTCTAACCTATATGGTGATTCAAACATTGAAAAACATAAAATAAAATTGGTCAATGTTTTTTTGAGAAAATATTCCAAATCATTAGCCCATGACATATTTTGACAAGAAGATGTTCCTTATCAAGATTTATCTTTCATTGAACATAATTCCAAATATTCAATATCAGTCACATCTAATTTTCACTTAAGCATCACAACAAATCATTCAAACAAATTTTGTTCCAAGAAAAACTTCAAAATATCGATAAATCAAATCCAATCAATCCATCATCATCTTGAGATATCCTTCCCAATCCTTGTGTTGCTTAATAGTATCCTTGCATTATTGTGTATCCTCAACAATGTTATCATCATCAATCCATCAATCTAATCATTTAAACCCTAGCTTGGTTTTCAACAAGATCCCAAAAAAATCACTAATATTGTCACACATATCCATATCCAAATTGTCAAAATCATGAAAAAATTCAAAAACATTCAAATCAAATCAAAATCCCAAAATAGGTCAAAAGTAAAAAAATGTCAAAAATATGGTATTTGAACTACGTTGTCTCTAATCTTAAATGTAAGAAATTTTGTAACTATGTTCCTCAATCCCACTAGCCTAAACCTTTGAGAGAGAAATTTTGATGTGACCGTTGAGATGTCTGGCCAATTTGCATAGTGTTCCTGAACTATCTGTAGTGTTATTTAATCGGATTAAAAACTAGGAACATAAATTTCTCTACTCAGGGATTGAACATCACAACTGACAGTCATAACCCACTAAAGAACCTCATTTAATCATCAACCCAGGAACGTAAACTTGAAATGGGTTAGCACAATATATGCACTAATCAGCCTTCCAGACATACATGATTCCTAAAATGATTCATACTGAAATTTAAATTATTGGAAACAAATTTACTGGATAACTTGCTTGGAAATGAAAACTTGAAAAATAAAACTACTCTGCGTCTAGTGGCTGTAGGAATAGTTGACAGCTCTGTTTTTCTGTTAGCTACAGGAACAGTCACATTAACTTCTATGAAAGAAAATACAACTATTCTATCTTGTGGAATAAAAGTATGGACAGTTCCCTAAGTGGGCCCCCTTAGGTAATGCCAAAAGTAAGCAACATATTAGGTGAAAAAATTCATAAGCTTTATTGATTCAATGGAAACAAGTACATAGCACAAATTCTTGACTGAATTTCTGAAACTGCAAAATGTGTTACAGTACCAACTTATTTCCAGTCCATTCTCTGAAGGAGAAGGGGCTATTTATTGAAAACTGATTCTAACTACTAACCAACCTTTCCCTTATAAAACGAGAGGCATTTATTACATTTAACTAACTTAAGCAAGGGGATGAATGGCAATGGAAGAACTAAGTCAAATCGTTTTAACAGCCTTAAAGCGCCATCATCCTGGATTCATGCAACTCCAAGACGCCTGGCCTAGATTTCTGGAACACTCTCCCTGCATGGCGGATGAGTTGAAACTATCTCCTCATCTTTTCCTGTTGAACTAGTCTTCATGGATTTGGTCTTCATTCTTCAAGGGGAAATTGAATTCCCTTCCTCCAATCGTGGTTCTTGTAAAATATCTTGCCATCTTTTCCTGAGGAAGAAGGTTAGCTCAACACGTTCATCATTTGAGACAATCCATTACTTTTATTTATTCATTCATTAAGTATTAAACTAAGGCAAACATTGTTTTAGATATGGCTGCAGGAAGTTTTGGTAGTAGAGGCTGTAGGAAGGTTTTATGATCACAAAAGCCATAAAGTATTTATCAGACTAATAAAACATTAAAGATAATAATCATGGGACTTTTTATTACAATATACTCATCATATTTAAGTCATAAAAAGGTATATATCCTATCCCATAATCAGACTGAATGTTTGTTTTAGCATAATAAAAATAGAAAAGTATTTATAAAAGCATGATCAAAATGTGCCAAAAACTTGGCTCATCACTCCCCTCAACCAACTACTTGCTGGACCCTTCAGCAAGTCTAGCATTCCTTCTTTTGACAAACTCTCTTAGATCTGCACTCAGTTGCTACCCACATTTGCCATTCTTAAAACTCCAAAAGTGAGCTCTCATTGCCTCCAGCCTTTGCCATCTATTATCTTCAGAACTTCTATTATAAGTGCTATTATCCCCTTGTATAGCCAATAATGGCCATAGAAGAATAGGCGGCTGCATAACCAATGGAAACCAATTATCCCTCTTTGTTTTGAAATTCCTCATGTACCTCTCTGCTCTTTTGGTTGCTGCATACAAGGTGTTGGGAGTATGTGGTTCTGCTTTCTTCAATTGAAATGAAAGATGCTCCCATCTGTTCTGAATGTGTAGGGTTGCAACATTGAAATCACTGTTTATGATTTGAGAATATTGAGAAAATACATCTTGTTTTAGAGGCTCAATCAGAGGCCTAAATCTTTCATCCCTCCACAATTTCTTCCAGTCAAAGTAAATACCCATTCCATTTCTAGATTCATTTCTCACTGACAATGGTGTATTTACTGTATCATGCATATGGCTATTAAATTGTTCCCCTCTGCTGATTTCATTGGTGATCTAGGAGATTAAAGTGCTGATATGAATATCACCGACATAACATAAGGGATTCCATTCTTTATCTTGGGATATAGCCAAATTGTGCAGATAAAACTCACACAGGAGGTTCCTGATATGCAAAGGTGAGTCCCTGTATGCTTCATAAAACTCCTCAACAGTATTTAAAGAAGGATTCTTACCTTTCTAGACTCTAATTAGTTGGAAGTTCAAATACAGCTCCTGGAGATACATTGCGTAGATGGGTGAGGTTGTTCGACATTGCATTAGCTGTGGAACAAGCTCTACTACCTGGTTGAGAGTGTCATTCAAATTAGCAATTTCCAGATTCTTGTTCTGGATTATCCTTTGTAGTCTCTCAATTTCCAGTGCAGAAGTAGTCTGCTATTGTTGAAGTTCTTCAAAGCATGCCATTCCTGTAGCAAAGTTTGTGACATGGAGTGGTGGTCTATGATTATAGCATACTGCAGGTGTCTCTTGTACTTCTTCAAGTACATCCTCCTTTTCTTGTTCTTCTTCTTCTCCAATTACTTCTGCATTATGTGATTCTTCAGGGTTATCCTATCCCAAATCACCATCTTGTTGCTGACCTTTCTGTAGCTGCTCTTCTTCGGGCAAAAACACAACCGGTTCTTCCTTCTTCTTATCATATTCCATACCTTCCTATAGCTGTTCTGCAATGGAAACCAATTCATCCAGGCTAGCCCCTTTAGGTGTACTCACAACCTCCTCGATAACAGGTTCCTTATTTCTTAGTTCAAGACTGAAAGGATATGAAGGTGGTGTGGCAAGAGTAGTATTACATGATTGGTGGGCCGCCTAGTTTTGGAGCCTAGAGCTCCTTCTTATGGAAGGAGGAACTATTTTATGCCTTTTGAAAGGTTTTTCTGTAGGAACAGAGAAGTCTCCCTTTGGCTTCCTTTTTACAGGCTCAGGGGTTGCTACAATAGGCAACTTTCCTTTCCTATCCTTGGAAGACGGCTCAGGAACTTTGTTAGAACCTTGTGCTGGTGGCTTGGGAGTTCTTTCAGAAAGAGGAACATCATCCTATGAGTCGGATGATTCCTGAGGAGGGGGCCTAGCAACAAAGGTCTGGCCTATGGACTGGGAGGTGCGTTGCTTAAAGGTAAGAGGTTCACCCTTAGGTCCTACATTTTGAATTTTAGGGTTGAATTGGACAGTGAATTCCTCCCAGGTCATCCCTGATGCATCATGAATGGATTTTTCAACAAGCAACTTAATAAGACAATGGTGAGATACAGAGTTAACCCTACCCTTTCTAAATTCAATAGCACTATTGGATAGCAAGTTATAAAGGAATTCAGGAACATTCATCAATAGTCTGTGGTGTAAATGAGACAAGAGTTTGAAATGATGAGAATGTAGGACTGAAAACCTACCTTCACAGGTTATGTATTTGATGATGTACCCTGCCTGTGACACCCAGTCCTGTGGCAGACTCATTATTTGTGTACCTTGCTTATCCATCGGTAGAGGAGGATCATTTGGCCGAGTGAACTCAACCCTGGCGCTTCTTGCATCTCTTCCTCTGGGAAATGGTTCTCCGACCTAAGGTAACCCCGTAATCTCAACAATTCTGTCAATTGATGCATTGACTGTTATGCCCTTAAATTTTGCTTCCCCATCCTGAAATGTCCTTGTAAATTCCTCTGTAATGTCTGTATTGAAAGTCTCGAGCTTTAGGAAGTAATTGAGCCACCCATATTGTCTAAATAGTGGCACATGCAGCACGTCCTATAACAAGATGCTATGGTCTGTAGGCTCATGCCGAATCAGCTGACCTCCCATTTCCTTGGCTTTTCCTCACCTATTTTTTTCAACTGAACTCCCTGTAGCCCAACTATTGAATCTTTTGCAATTCTTCAGTACTTTTCCCTTCCCCTCAACCAAAACTTTTGAACTACTTTTCAAAAGTGACAGAAAAATAGGGAAAAAAATATAATCATGCAATCTTTTGGAGGGAGAGAGTAATCATGGATAATTGGAATACATTTAGGTTCATTATTATAGGAAGGAAAGATTGTTTGATTATTAATTACAATTTCCAAATATTGGGGGTTCGTGACAACAGATGGGACAAGCTTTTGGTGGTGATGTGGGGGAAGTTAAGTCATAAAGAAGCATGCTCAATCGTGCGAACGAGCCGAAGGAAATGACAAGCATATAGAAAATTTGTTTGCGCTAATTAATACTAAATTAAATGCAATAAATAAAGTAACTTAAACAATCTTAAAGTGAAGTGGAGCGTACCTGGAGAGAATCGCCATAATTATCTGATGTGACCTCCTTCTTCATTGCAATACATGACACAGAGAAATGTGGATGATATGGGAATGCCAGGTGGATGATGTGGAAGAAAGAGAGTGAGTACGGATTGTGGATGACGTGAATGAATGGAATGGAATGGAGATCTTAATAGATAACCCCTTTATTATGATTTTATATGCACCTTTATGCATGGCCTGAGAAATTGAGCCCAGGCTCAATTCCTTTGGCTACATGATCACTACTGTCCTGCTCAATTTTAAACTATTTCAGAAATGTTTCCTTGTCAATGGGTTTAGAATAGAGATTTAGGCGATGCCCATTGAATAATAGCTTGAATCGGACCTCATCAATGGTCCTTAATTGAACAACACCATTGGTGAATACCTCTTCTATCTCATATGGACCCAACCATATGGTTTGCAGTTTTCCTAGACTATCCTTATACTGTGAGTCATAAAACAGAGCCCAATCTCCTGCTTTGAATTTATTTTCCTTGATGTATTTATCATGCCACCTTATTCGCTGGTTTTGTATCATCTTAGTATGTTGCAGGGCATTCTTTCGGAGCTCATCCAATGCATTGAGCTGCATGACTCTATCCCTTTGTGCATTTGTTAAATCCATGTCCATCTCTAATGCTATTCTTAGAGTCTTATGTTCGAATTCCATTGGCATCACAACTGTTTTACCATACACCATTTCAAAAGGTGTACATCCTGTAGCAGTCTTCTAGGTAGTTCAGTAGGCCCATATAGCTTCTAGTAACCTTGCGGCCCAGTCCTTTCTATGTAAATCTACAGTTTTAGTCAGAATGGTCTCTATGTCCCTATTGGTGACTTCAACCTGGCCATTAATCTGGGGATGATAAGGAGTTGATTTCCTATGACGTATATTGTATTCATTTACTAAGGGTGTGATAAGTGTAGAAGTGAATTGTGCTCCTTGATCTGTCACTATTTCCCTAGGGACACCAAACTTGGTGAATATTTCCTCATACAGGAATTCAGCCACTTTATTATCCCTAGCATGCTTCATAGGTTTAGCTTCTACCCATTTTATCATATAATCTGTGCATACAAGGATGTAGGACTTACCATTGGAAGGTGGATTAATTGGTCCTACAAAATCCAGTCCCCATTTGTCGAAGGGTGCAACAATAACTTGTGGAAATAGAGGCATCTCATCAGAGCGAGTTGGTCTTCCCATCCTTTGATATCTGTCACATCTCCTAGTATATTTGGCTGCATCTCTATGCAGAGTTGGCCAATAGTAACCAGTATTTAAAATTTTCATTGCTGTTCTTTTGGCAGCAAAATGTCCACCACACGGCTCATCATGGATTGCATGCAATATATCATGAGTGTCTTCTTCTTGTACACATCTCCTTATAACTTGATCTGGCCCTGTATAAAACATGCAATCTGCAAACCAAGAAAATTTAAAACTTTTCTCTACCAATAATCTCTTTTCCTTAGGGGAGAATTGAGGAGGAGTTCTTCCTGTAGCCAGATAATTTTCTATTTCGGCATACCATGGGTGAATAACCTTGATTGCAAACAGGTGCTCATCAGGAAAGGAGTCTTCAATAAGTGTAGAGTCATCTTTCCTTTGAATTCTAGAAAGGAAATCAACAACCACATTGGCTTTGCCTGGCTTGTCTACAATTGTAATGCCAAATTCCTGCATCAGCAACAACCATCTTGCCAGTCTCCTGACTATTGAGCTTTTGTTCATGAGATATCGGATTGCTGCATGATTAGTGTGGACAAATATCTGATAACCTGTGATGTAATGCCTGAATTTATTGAGGGCATAGATGATTGCTAACATCTCCTTTTCTGTAACAGTGTAGTTTAGCTCAGCCCCTTGCAGATTTTTGCTTATGTAGTAGAGTGCATGTTCTGTTGAAGCACCCTTCTATCCTAACATGGCTCCAATGACATAATCAGATGCATCTACATGAATATGAAATGGAAGTGACCAATCAGGTCCTTTCAAAATAGGTGCCTGTGTAAGGGCAACTTTTAAATCAAGGAATTCTTTTTCACACACTTCGATCCAAGAAAAATCTGCATCCTTCTTCAATAGACTATATAAAGGGCCTGCTGTTTGGCTGAAGTCCTTGATGAATCTTCTATAGTATCCAACATGACTTAGAAAGCTTCTTAATTCCTTTTGCTTAGTAGGAAAGGGTAGATTAGAAATGACCTCAATCTTAGCAAGATCAACCTGTATTCCTGTAGCAGAAATATAGTGACCAAACACTATTCCCTCCTACATCATCATGAAGCACTTTTGACTATTCAACGATAGATTATGATCTTCACATCTTTGCAGTACTTTCTTCAAGTTGGCCTGAGCTTCTTCAAATGTTGCACCGTAAACAGTAAAGTCATCCATGTATATTTCCATGCAATCATATGAGATGTCTGAGAAGATACTTATGACTGCCCTCTGGAAAGTTACAGGTGAATTACAGAGACCAAAAGACAAAACTGATTTGGAAAACATTCCCTAAGGGCATGTGAAAGTAGTCTTTTCTTGATCCTCAGGAGCAATCTTGATTTGATTGTACCCGCTGAAGCCATTTAAGAATGAGAAGTACTTTTTCCCAGCTAAATTATCTAGAACTCGATCAATGAATGGAAGAGGAAAGTAATCTTTCTTTGTTTCCAAATTAAGCTCTCTATAATCTACACATACTCTCCATTTCCCTCCTTTCTTAGGAACAATAACCAATGGGGAAACACGCTGACTATCCGAGATTGGGTAGATAAAGCCAGCTGTTAACATTTTCTGCAATTCTTCTTTAACAATCTCTCTCAAGGCTGGATTGATTCTTCTTTGAGGCTGCCTGACAGGTTTGAACTCACTGTTAATGAATATGCAATGTGTGCAGAGTTTTGGGTCTAAACCTTTCATGTCACCATATTCCCAAGCAAAAGCTGATTTATGACTGGTAAGCATTTTGACCATAGATTCTTGTTTCTCTCTGGTGAGGTTTTTATTGATACTCAAGGTTTTTCCTGTGGCTACTTCAACTTGAGAGGTTAAATCAACCATAGATACCTCAGGCAGAAATGACATTTCTACCTCGTGGGGTAGCAAGGTGTGTAAGTAGTCAGTTGTTGCAAGATAATGGGCTAATGCAGACGGAGGAAGAATGGTCTGCAAGGAGCATGAATTTTTTTCACAATGAAAGTATTTGGTACCATAGTTATTCAGCAAGATATTGGACAGTATATCCTCTTCTTCTTGTTGTGCAACAAAAGGCTCTCTGATAATCATCATTAAATTGGCCACAGAATTCACTCCCTCCTCTTCTCCCAAATCTGGCCAAACAACCTCTCTAGACTCAAGTTGGGGCTATGCTGGAGAATAGAGGGTAAGATTCTTTGTGCTATACCCATTAGATATTGTCATGTTACCCAATCTACAACCAATGTAAGCATCAACAGTAACCAACCAAGGTCTTCCTAGTATGACAGGGTATCCCCCCAATGATGCCTTTGGAGATAAGACCATAAAGTCAACAGGATACTCCTAGGAATCCAAGGTGACTACTAGGTCTTCAACTACTCCATCAGGTTTGACAGTTGAGCTATCAACAAGCTGTAATATTGTAGGTCTAGCCCTTAGGTCAGAAATACTAAGTTTTACAACCAGGTCCTTTGTCATGACATTGATAGCTGCACCAAGATCCACTAAAGTATTCTTAATCTGTAACCCATTAATATTGATCTCCACCACATAACTGCCTCGATCTAAATATTTTGGGATGGTAAGCTTTCCTAGCATTAAATCAGAGAGTTGACCTATGACATAGACAGTTTGAGGGTCTTTCTTTTTCCTCCCCTATCTTTTCAAACATGCCTTCTTGATGGCTTTGCTATAGATAGGTACCTCTTTGATTGCTTGGAACAGGGGAATTTTCACACATATATGCTTTAGCTGGTCAAAGATGTCAAAGGTAGGTTCCTCTTGTTTTTTTACTTTTTCACCTTCCAACCTTTGTGGGAAAGGAGGAAACACTTTATCAGATGCCTTAGGTAATGTTGGAATCTGAACTGGCTCATTTGGTTGGGCTGGGTCATTAGTATCTTCTTCTTGGTCAGTCTCCTCAGATGGCAATTCTGAGATTATGGGAGGAGATGCTGTGGGCAGCACAGTTCCTGAACATAAATTGATATTATTTAGGTTGAGAGCATAGGCAGGCGAATAATTAGGATCAACAAAATAGACTTGCTGGTGGTGGTGGTGGTGGTGGTTATTTGGATTGGGTGCTGCCTGAGCAGGTAGTTGGGTTGGCTTTGGATTCTGACCTTGATTAGCTGTAGGAGGTGGCATAATGAATTACTGCTATGGTTGCTGCAGGAAACCAGTGGATGGATTTGACCATTGCTGGCCTCCTCTCCATTGGTTAGACTGCTGCCAATTCCCTTGCGGAGGCTGCCACTGATTTTGTTGTGGTGATTGCCAATTCCCTTGTGAGGATTGCCAATGGTTTTGCTGGGTATTTGGCCAAGGGTTGTTCCACTGAGGTTGGGAGTATGGCCCATAGTTTGGATGGTACTGGTTTTGCCATTGACTATTATATGAACCAAAATTTTGCAAAGGGTCCTGAGGCATACCTTGTCTTGGGGCCCATGGCCTGTGCTGAGCAACAAAGAACACTTCCTCCTCTCCTTCAATGGTTTTGAACTCAGTAGGGAGATGCTACACCTCCAAATTAGCCACTGCTTTGCATCGACAGTCTTTCTTCCTTTGTCGGTAGTGGGGGTAATATTCAGCTAATATTGCCTCAACTTCCTCTTTCTTCTTTTTAGCCTGCATCGTATCTAGTTGAGTGGCTACATCATTGATGATATCCTTCTTGAAGTTAGACAAGAGATTAGTAATCTCCCCTTTAGATACTCCAGAGCCACTTCCTTTTATAGAAGAGGGTCTAAACCCCCTTCCCTTCTTTACAGCTGCTCTGGAGTAATTGAGATAGATTTTCTTGATATCATCCCAATCGCTTTGGGTGACATCACCTCCTGCCATGAGGTCAAGGGCTTCCATGCAAGTATCATTAACTCGTCTCAAGAAGAGAAGTTTTTGAGATTCCTCATTCAGCTCATGATGAGTATTCTTCTGCACACTAAACAAGAACCTTGACACATAATCCTCCAAGGTTTCATCCTCCTTTTGTGTCATTTTGAAGATGTCATCTCCTCTCATATCATTTCCTCTACAATATTCTTTATATTTTCCCAAGAACAGAGTCTTCATTTCATCCTAAGTGTTAGCTACATTAGCTTCCAATCCCATGAACCATCTCAAGGCTGCTTCCTTTAGAGTAGAAGAAAACAATTTCAGCTTGTGTGCTGAGGTTGTATAGTCATAACGTCTACAAAGGATGTCAAATTCAAACAAGAAGGTATGAGGGTCCTCAGTAATAAGTCCATAAAACTTTGGCAGTACTAAGGCAGGGATGTTCTTGAGGTTATTATTGTCATGTAGGTCAGGGATTGGAAATGGAAAAATAGGATTTTCCATTCTTGGTTGTGTTCTTGGATTAGCTCTTGGTTGATGAACTACAAGAGCAAGGGAATTATTTGATTCTATCTTTTCGGATAGGCTAAAGCTTAGTTCAGAGGATGAAGATGAGGTAACTAAGTCTTGGCCAGCATCCAGATTTGGGGCATCTTGGAATAGGCTTGGTACAATTTCTTCAATATCTATGCTCCCAGGAAGGAATCTTCCAAATTGGTCTCTTCTTCTATGCATACAAAAAAAGTGAGCTAACTTATGGAGATGCTGGAATCCAGAATTCTAAACTAAAAATACTAAGAATGAAATCTTAAACTCTTTACTAGCATGCTTGTAATAGGTCCTTAGTTTGACACCATATCCCTGACAATGATGCCAAAAAATGTAGTGTTTTTTAATCAGCTTAATAACTAGGAACATAAATTTCCCTACTTAGGGATTGAACATCACAACTGACAGTCATAACCCACTAAAGAACCTCATTTAATCATCAACCCAGGAACGTAAACTTGAAATGGGTCAGCACAATATATGCACTAATCAGCCTTCTAGACATACATGATTCCTAAAATGATTCATACGAAAATTTAAATTACTGGAAACAAATTTATTGGATAACTTGCTTGGAAATGAAAACTTGAAAGATAAAACTACTTTGCATCTAGTGGCTGCAGGAACAGTTGACAGCTCTATTTTTCTGTCAGCTGCAAGAACAGTCACATTAACTTCTATGAAAGAAAATACAACTATTCTATCTTGCGGAATAAAAGTATGGATAGTTCCCTAAGTGGGCCCCCTTAGGTAATGCCAAAAGTAAGCAACATATTAGGTGAAAAAATTCATAAGCTTTATTGATTCAATGGAAACAAGTACATACCACAAACTCTTGACTAAATTTCTGAAACTGCAAAATGTGTTACAGTACCAACTTATTTCCAGTCCATTCTCTGAAGGAGAAGGGGCTATTTATTGAAAACTGATTCTAACTACTAACCAACCTTTCCCTTATAAAACGAGAGGCATTTATTACATTTAACTAACTTAAGCAAGGGGATGAATGGCAATGGAAGAACTAAGTCAAATCGGTTTAAAAGCCTTAAAGCACCATCATCCTGGATTCATGCAACTCCAAGATGCCTGGCCTAGATTTCTGGAACACTCTCCCTACATGGCGGATGAGTTGAAACTGTCTCCTCATCTTTAGCTGTTGAACCAGTCTTCATGGATTTGGTCTTCATTCTTCAAGGGGAAATTGAATTCCCTTCCTCCAATCGTGGTTCCTGTAAAATATCTTGCCATCTTTTCCTGAGGAAGAAGGTTAGCTCAACACGTTCATCATTTGAGACAATCCATTACTTTTATTTATTCATTCATTAAGTATTAAACTAAGGCAAACATTGTTTTAGATATGGCTGCAGGAAGTTTTGGTAGTAGAGGCTGTAGGAAGGTTTTATGATCACAAAAGCCATAAAGTATTTATCAGACTAATAAAACATTAAAGATAATAATCATGGGACTTTTTATCAGAATATACTCATCATATTTAAGTCATAAAAAGGTTTATGTCCTATCCCATAATCAGACTGAATATTTATTTTAGCATAATAAAAATAGAAAAGTATTTATAAAAACATGATCAAAATGCGCCAAAAACTTGGCTCATCACTATCTGTGAGATCGGTGTGACTCAACCCGATATGAGTTCTCCCTATGAAGTTCCTTCTTTGAACATATCAATGTGATATTTGGTGTGTCCTAGTGATGAAGGTGGTTGATGTGGCATGAGATATTAGTATGAGGTTTTGAACTCATGTTAATAGTTAAATTTCAATTGAAAAGTTATATCAGTGTAATGCATGAAATGTCTTGCTGAAAATAAACTTAGCTCTGAACAATGGAATCAATCAGGTCGGTGTGACTAGTGACTCGTCTTGCTGACAAAATTAGTTAGGCTGACATTGGACTTCAATATGTATCATATCAATAGTGCTAGTCTAACTGATTGGTTGTGATCGAGAGAATCTTGCTGAAGATACTAGGTTAGTGTGATATCAGTTTTTGGTATGTGTCTTATTGATAGTGTCAATATGCCTGATGAGATATGATCGGTGAGACATATGGTCTATCTTTCAAATGGGAGAAATTGGTGTAACCTGAATAGTCAGTGCAAGTTTCCTAACTCTCAGAGAAGATAGAAGTATGGCTAAAGAGTTCCATCAGTGAGACTCTGGCTGATGAACAGTTTGTCGGGCTATCTTTGGTCTTCAATTAGACTTGGGAAGATTGGACCAATAGTAGAAGTTCAACCAATGAGGTATGGTAGGTGTACGTCTTACTGATGGTTCTTCATCGGTATGAAATGTGACTTTGGCCCAATCTTAAGATCTCTATCTAATGGTTGAAGTCCATTCGATGGAACGTTCTTGAGTGGCATTAGAATAACTCAAGTCTTTATCCTAGCTTTGGATTATCATTCTGATTGTATTTGTCTACCTGATGGAATCAATTAGTGAAATTCTTCCGATGAGGTGAACAAAGAGGATTCCCTTCAGTATGCCATGAACTATCAGAGGAGCTTTGGAGACTCCCTCCGAGGTAGGATCTCAACCTGATGGTCTTTTGGTTGGGGAGACTTCACCAAGTCTAATCGAGGGACCGTTTGAAGACTCTGTAGTGTGCATTTATCAAACAAGTAGTTTGGCATTGGTGAGACACAGTCTGGTGTCTCACTGATACATGACACAGTTGAAGAGTTTTTGACTGAACGAATATCCAAAGTGGTTTGTTTTGAACCAATGAGAGAATTAGAATGTAAACCATTTGCAGTTGGACTGTTGAGACTATTCACTTGTGGGAAGATTAAAAGACTGTTTATGAACTGTGAAAAAATTGGAACTCTTTGCAATGTTTGAAGATGGGAGAACGAGAATGTTGTTTTGAAGGAGGTGACTCCTCTCTCTCTCTCTTTGTGGTTCTATTGTGAAGCCTATCTCTCTATGTGAATCTACTCTATATACTATGTGAGATTATTGAAGCAGTGTGAAGTTTGTAATGGATTGAGAGGTTGATCAGGGAAATGTAAAAAATGGAGAGAGGGAAATAGAATAGGGTTGCTGCTAGTTTGCCTCTAGAATGAAACAAGATGTAATCTCTGTAAAGGATTAGTTCTTGAGTTGTATTTGTAACTATTCTATTGTATGAATAATACAATGGTGATTTGGGCTTTTGGAGTGTGGGGTTTTCTACCCGAAAGGGTGTTCCCCACATAAATCTATGTGTTCATTGTTTTGTTTCGTATTTCTTTGTTAGAATTTTTTTATGCAAGTTGTTGAAATTGAATTTACATGAGCTTCTCTCAGATGGATTAATGTTGGAATTTAACTATTTTTGATTCTGCTTTGTGACACAGTTGTAGATGTTTTTGAGGAAATATAATTGAAATTAAAGTTACCAAAGGTGCTATAGAGCTTGGATGCTTTTCTGGGATGACTAAAATTTCCCTACAAGTGGTATCAAATCCTTCTTTTGGTTGTTAGTTATGGGTATTTCTCCTGTGAAGATTTCTTAGTGTATCAGGGTTGAGGAAATATGGAGGAATCAACTATTGTATTGATCCTTTGGTGAGTGGAAGTCTTGTGGTATTTAGAGACAACACGTAACTTGAAGGATGGTGAAGATGGAGATAATGGAGTTGTTCATGTTGAATTGTTGTGATCTATGTCCCCTAGTTGGTAGTAGTATAACCTTGATGTATGAGGTGGATTTATTTGCTTCATGGTTGTGTAGTAGTAAAGCTTTCATTTTGGGTGTCTGTGTGAGAGGCTCCCAGGTAATATGGATAGGCATGGGTTGTTTCTTAGCCATGGAAGAGTTCTTATATGTTTGTGGGCATGGAAGATTTTCTTTTCACTTTTGGAGATGGTTGGTCATGATGCTTGGAAAGCTCGGTATCACTGTTCAACAGGGGTCTTTAGCAGTGACTGTTAATAATTTATCTTCTTTAGTTTGTTGATGTTTCTAGGAGGAAATATTTGATCCTATTGCTACAGAAGGGTTCTTTCACTTTGGTAGGGCCACTTTTTGAAGATGGTTAAATTTTTTGAAACCGTGGAGGACTTGTGTGTTCTTTGGGTTGAGGTGATGTTGGTGCTTGACAAGTGATGTTGGTTTAGAGCTTTTTTTATTTATGTCATGTTATACTCTTTCTTATGCATTGGATTTTTGACATTGTGCATTGCTCTTGAGACATTGGTTTCTTTACTTGGAGCCTAGTATTTCCTAAGAGGGGATGGAAAGATCATGATGTCATGTTAAGTTCCCGATTCTATAGTTGGAGCTTTGACATTGATCTTCATAAATTCTTTGTGTATTGGGTTCTTTGATCATTTTCCTAATACTTCATGATATTGTTGTGTTGCATTTGGAGTTTGGAACGAGGTGATTGTTTGTAGGTGCTCATGGACACATGGAGAATACAAAAGTTTGAGGAGCCTACACCTTGATTGAATGTGAGTTCAATAGAGACTTATGAGGAGATAGTTTTTTGGATGAGTCATAGTGACTTGGATATCCTAGAGGAACTATTTCATTCCCACTCTTGGTCTTCTTGGAAGTTTATAACTTGAGAGATAGTGCCCATTTTTTCTCTTAGGTGTGTTATGTATTTCTTTCATTGGTTGATCTTGAGCTATGGTCAAATGGTTTTGGAGGATTCACTGTGAGAGATGGACAACTTGGTTATCTCCTTGGTATAAATTTTTCATTTATGATGTCATAGGGGATAGTAGTGGGCTGATTTCCTAAAATAGGAAATAGAGTAGGGGTACATGTGTAGGATCATCATGGAAAAAATAGGCCCTTAAGTGGTGATGAAAATTCAGAAAATCAAAGTTAGGCAACTTGACGTAATATTTTTATTAAGCTATCTATATTATTTCAAAAATACGTAAGAATATAATCTACAAAAAATTGAATGTAGTTTCTAAACTACTAGGTTTATTTTAAAAAATAAATCTATTTGGTGAAAATTTGAAATTTCAATGCAGTAGTACTTACATTTCAGGGAAAAAATAGGAAGTAGGGCTCTGTCTGACCACCCTAACCACAATAAAATGATAATATTTTTTTATAATATTTTAGATATAAGTAGAGGACTCATGTCCCGATGTGATGCAATTTTTTTTGTAATTTTTTCCAAGTAAATAATTAATTATAATTTTTTATTGCAACTTTTAAAAATATAAAAACTCATATGTCTGACCACCTTAACTTGGTAAAAACTTCATGAAATTCATTTAAAAAAAAAATCCTATAGTTTGTGAAGCATAGAATGTGACACATGTTTCAGATTCAAAAAATGTGATACCATTTGAAAGCTATATATGTTTTTCAATCAGTCCATCAGTCAGGACTTTAGTCATAATTCAAATAGAAAATGAATAATAATTATTTATTAAATTCAAAGTAAAGAATAATTTATATTGGTGGAAAGCTGAGAATCTCCTTTAAATACCCTTTTCATTTAATCAATTTTGGGTAAAAATAAGTTGTCAGCCACATGGACCATCATATCCCGTACATATCGCCACTTTTTGGCCCATCATGATCCTGCACATACCCATAGTTTGATATTCTTTAAGAAGCTTACATTCATGTGGTTTAATCGGCTGGATGTTGTTAAGGGTTTTTTGTTGGGGATGTAAAGAAAGTACTATTTGGAACAACTGATACTTGGAGGTGTTTTGTAGAAAGATGTGCTACACGTTATGATTTGCAGATTCTCTTTGGTCTTACTGATCTTCCTTAATGTGTGGTTTCACATAACATTATTTTCTTTGTTGGATGTGCAGTACATGGAAGAGTTGTGCAGACTGGTTAGAAGAGATGTTTTTCTTACAACAACTTGTTTGTAGGTTTTGCATATCAGTGTGAATTTGGGTTCTTTTTACTACATGGTTACACTTTCTATGTGTTGTAGATTGGTAGACTTGTTTTTCCCTTTAAAATTGTTTAAGCTTTTGGCATGAATCATGCAGTGTGATTTCTTGGAAATGCTTGTTCTTCATCGAATTGTATACATGTGAAGCTTGCAGTTGTAAGTACATGGGTTGGTTATGCCTGGTGCATAAGTTTAATAATGTACAATACCTTTGAGGTATGGATGATTAGATGAACTAGCACTTGTTGTGGGTGCTATTTTTAGTCATGTGGTTTTATCAGTTGGCTATAAGTAGTCAATATGATTGTTGTTCTAGCTGATGTTTTTATCTTGTTTTCTAGAGTGATGGCAGTACATCTTGTTGTTGATATCACTGGGATATTTTGCTTGTGTTTATTGGATTGGTGCATATTCACCTTGTCTTATACCTTTCTTCCATAGGAAAAATGTTGGAGGATGACAGGGATTGTTGCCTGAATAGTGGACATCTTAGATATTGTTGTAGAAGTCTTGATGAAGCATGAGAGCATGTTTGAGATCTATGTGGTTTCATGGAAGGCTATGATCGGTTGGAATGTTGGACAGTTAGCTGTAGTTGGATACTTGATTTTGTTGTAGATTGTCTGGTAGAATGTTATTCTATGGAAACTTGTTGGTTGGGTGTCTTAAATGCTGTTGAACAAATAATTGAATATAGCAAGGTCTGAACTATTGGTGCTAGCATGATCTTAGTAGTTCTTGAGTGCTCTGGAGGTGCTAGTGTGATCTTCATCAAGTGAGAGATTTTTGGAATTGTGTGCCTCAATCCCACTAGCCTAAACCTCTGAGAGAGAAATTTTGGTGTGACTGTTGAGATGTCTAGATGATTTGCATAGTGATCCGGAATTGTCTATGAGGTCGATGTGACTCAACTCGATCCGAGTTCTCCCTATGAAGTTCCTTCTTTGAACATATCGATGTGAACTTTGGTGTGTCCTGGCGATGAATGTGGTCAACATGACATGAGATATTGATATGAGGTTTTGAACTCATGTTGACAGTAAAAATTTACCTGAAAAGTTAGATTGGTGTAATGCATTGAATGCATTACTGACAAGCAACTTAGCTTTGAACAATGGACTCGATCAATTCAATGTGACTAGTGATTGGTCTTGCCGATGAAAGAAGTCAAGCTGACACTAGACTTTGATATGTATCATATCGGAAGTGCCAGTCTGACCGATTGGTTGTGATTGGGGAGAGTATTTCCAAAGATAGTAATTCAGTGTGATATAGTTTTTCAGTATGTCTCTTATCGATAGTGTCAATCTGTCCGATGAGATATGATCAATGAGACATATGGTCGGTCTTACTGATGGGATCCATTGGTGTAACCTGAACAGTTGCACAAGTTTCCTAATTCTCAGTTAAGATATAATTCTAGTTGAAGAGTTTTGTCGGGGAGACTCTGGTCGATGAACAATTTGTTTGGCTAACTTTGGTCCTCGGTTATATCTGGGAAGATTGGATGGACACTAGAAGTCTAACCAATAAGGTATGGTCAGTGTAACTCTCACCGATGGTTCTTCATTGATATGAAATGTGACTTCATCCCAATCTTAACATCTCCATCTAATTGTTGAAGTCCTCCTGATGGACTGTTCCTGAGTGGCATCATTGTTTCAACTGTATTGGTTTGTTTGATGGAATCAATTAGGGCAAGTCATCTCAATGAGGTGGAAAAAGAGGATTCCATTCGGTATGAGATGAACTATCAGAGGAGCTTTGGAGACTCCCTCCAAGGTAGGATCTCAATCCAATGGTCTTTTGGTTGGGGAGACTTCACCAAGTCTAAGAGATGGACTGTTTGAAGACTCTGTAGTGTGCGATTGGGTAAGTGCACCAATCTGTGACACAATTTAGGTGCCAAATTGAAAAAACGATTAAAAAAACCCCAAAATAAGGCCTTTGGCGCACGCCAAATGTCTAAAAATACATTTGGCGCATGCCAGATTTGGCATGCGCCAAATTTATTTCTAGACATAAAATGCAAAAGTCGGGTTCGAAAACCTCATTTTGTCTTCAACCCGCGGCTTGAGAAGGAAGATTTCAGGTTTGCAACTCGCGCTCGCCAAATCTCCTCCATTATTTGCATCCTTAGCTTGCCATTTTCCACGAGAATACCGCCAACACGTCGGAGAGGTTGAAGACTGCAAAGAGGTGTGTATTTTTATTCTATTTATTTTGAATTTGATTTGAAATGCAACTTTAAATAGATTTTTATAATAAAACTTTGTTCTAATTCTCAGGGAATGAATCTCCACCTCAAAACATTGAGAATTCAAAATCACCCCCTCATCAAGAGCCTCCTATACAAGAACAACCCGAAACCCCTCCATCAATTCATAGGCATCCTCAAGGAACACAAGAAAATATTCAAAATGAAATTGAAAAAAATAAAAGAGACATTCAACAATTAATTGCAAGATTAACTGAGCATGCTGAAACCTGCCCTCATAGGAGAGGGATTGTTGAATCATTGAAGTCAATTTTAACTTATGTAGGAGAAATGAGTGAGCAAATAAATTTTTGGTCAACTAAGAGAGATGAGATGAGGCAATTTTATGCTAATGGTTTGTCATATGCAGATGTCAAAAAAATAAAATTTAGCAAAGCCAAGTTGTGTGCCCTATTTAAAGACCCAAAAACCAATGAACCTTTGTCCCATGCATGTAGGAGGTTCCCCATCCATTGGTGCCACCATGATTTAATTAGAAACAAATTTTGGGAGTGGTGGTGGATGGTATTTGACCAACCTCCATACAATAACCATGAGGTGCCGCAATAATTTTTGAGGAAACTCTATTGCGAATCTATCCTCAATAAAATGCCAAACTATTTTGACATCTTAGACTTCCAGGGTAGAGGTGGGGGCTCCACACATGATATACCTGCTACACGATGTAATCCATAGTTGGCACCGAGAGCCTTGGGCAGACCCACAGTGGAGCTTGTTGTTCTTCCTTCCATTGTTAAGGACAATCTAGAGGTGGACACACTGAAGTCGATTGGCTCGCTCACCCAGACCATTTTACAGTGTGCGAGTCCTCTAGTAGAGCTTGGTGTGGAGGAGATGTGTAGGCCCCAAGCTCCACCCCACCATTGTGGTGCTTGTGGTGCTGTTTGCACGTATGATTATCAAGGTGCTCGTGATGCAGCTACACAACTTACGTTAGTTGCAGAGGCCATGGCTTTCACAGATGATATTCTGAATGATACATTTGACATTGACACTCAGGTAAAATTTAGCAAGTTATTTTAATGTTGTTTATTAAAATATATTTTGAAATTTAAGAATAACTAAATTAGTAGAATTTTGATATGATGAAATTTCAGGGTCGCACTATTCATGAGGGATGCTCTATTCCTATAGACCCTTATACATTCTCAATGATGAGTCCACAAGTATGCAACTAGTATTAAAGATATTATTATTGTATTTGAACAGTTGAATGTTATATTTGAATGTTTGTCTCATGACATGCTTCAGATTTCAAATAGTTTCCTGGTGCACCTTCTTCCTCCACACCTCATGATTCATATCCTCAAACAACGTACACTCAGGTAGCCTTTATTCATTAACAGGGTTGTAAATCTATGTTAGCTAGTTTTCATAATTTTGCATGTATAAAAATCTAAAAAATTGATGAGAACCACAAACATTGCATTCAAGTATTCCTTGATTGTGTCACATTATGTTCTCCTATATCAACATGATACCTGAGATATTGTTTCATTTGTAGCTATTGACAAGAGATAGCCTTGGTGATGTTGGTGGCATGATGGACCATGGAGCTGTTGTAACAATAGCTAGTTCTGATCCATTGAGAGAGGTATGGAATAGATTAGTCGATTTGACATTATATTTTATCTTTTATGGTCTATTATAGAAAATTTTCACAATAATTTTATGTAGTTTAATTTCTATCTTCATGGTTGCTACAGGTGGTTGTCACTCCAGATCGTGGACATGATGATGCTTTAAATGTGCATGATGACTATATGTATGTGGTAAGTGATTATATTTTGTTATATTCCATTCCATAATTCAATTTCTATGTTTTAACATATTTACTTTTAATCGTATCAGTTGAAGGTCCAGAGTGAAGAGAGGAGGAGGAGCGGGTGTGTTCGAAAGACAAGACAAGCAACATTCACTCCATCCAGCCGAATTTCGAAGGCAACACGAGATCTATTTCATTCCCCTAGAGGGAAATGACTATGTATTAGTGTTGTTTTTTGTATGCCTATGTGGCATTTTGGAACATATGTTTTGTACTATTGATATATATACGTGATATTTTGTCCAAATGGCTCCTTTGTACTAAGCCTATATGGTTTTTTTGGATATATTTATATACTTTTATCAATATATATCATTGTATAGCCTTTCAGATTTTTGATTAAAGAAACTCTTATTTTGCTACTACCATTTTTGAATGATGTTATCATGCATATCATGTAAGTTGTATGCTTGAATGTTGTAGGCATGGATTTTGTTTACATATAATGCTTAATTAATTATTGTGGAATGCTCAATAAGTCCCATCTAAAGCATATTGTATAAGTAAGCTCAATTCATGGTGGTTTGTATCCTTTGGAATGCTTCAATTACTTGTGCCTCACTGATGCAGAGGCAAGGAGACTCAAACCCAATCAGTTTGACAACCCGCCTTCAAGGGGCTCCTAACAAGATTAATACAACCTATTTTGAGCAATCTACACAACCTCAAAGCCCCATTAAACCAAACTCTTCATTCAACACCTTACCCAAAAATCCACCCTTGTAGCACTCTG
Source organism: Sequoiadendron giganteum (assembly GCA_007115665.2). Taxonomy (NCBI): domain Eukaryota; kingdom Viridiplantae; phylum Streptophyta; class Pinopsida; order Cupressales; family Cupressaceae; genus Sequoiadendron; species Sequoiadendron giganteum. Next base: position 88,487,264 of record CM021108.1, read on the forward strand.
ATGCAGAGCCAAGGTGGAGAAGACTCACAACAATGGAAATGTCAATTCTCAATCAAGAACTCTTCTTCATAATGATTCAGCCTAATAGGCATCAACCCACCCTCAAGGGTCTCAATTCCTCAACCTTGAAAATGAACAACAAGACTCCACCAAGGCCCTAAAAATACCATCAACATTCATACAATGACAATTGAATCAATTGACAACAATCCCTAAGTCAGATTCATCAAGGTTTCCAAAACTCACATTTGTGACTGGTTATTCTTGTAGTACTCAAAACTCAATTTTAGCCAGATTTCTCCCAACCTTTCCAAAACACTAGACAATTACAAGATGGATTGAGATACCCTTTTCAGGGCTACACAACATACCAAAGAATCAATGGTCTCTCTTTTGGACCGACATAGACTTTCAACACACCTACTTCAATTTTGGCTTCACAATTAGCCCTTTTTTTCCAAAGGGACCACCCTTCCAACTTTAGGTGTCTATCCAAATGCCTTGGAAAGTCTTAGTTCATGGTGCCAAACCTCAAATTTTGTCATTAGTTTGTGTCTACAAATCCTCTAACTCACAAAACCCAAGAAACCCTCCTAAACCTTCACAAAATCAAGGGTTTTAAAGAAACATACAACTCCAGACCTCTCTCAACACTTCCAAATCCCCAAACACCTCAAAATACTTCTGAATGGACTCATCAGACCCTCACATAACCCTTACAGGCATTAATTCTTAAAAACCTCTCTTTGGTTCCTCACTTCCATGTTGGAAAACCCTTGTTCAGACTTAGAACAGTCACAAAACACCACATAATTATGACTCCTTATTCCAAAATGAGTTGAAACACTTATTATAACATGTTTTCAATCAATCCACTGAGATATAGTAGCAAACAATAGGTGGATTGATTGTTACATCACAAATTTCCCCTCAAACCCTTGATTCAGCAACACTGGGACAATCACTGTTTGTGTTGGTTCTCTCTACAAACAAAGAGTTAAGGCACCAAATAAAAAAAAATAAAATTAGAAAACATATAAAAAAATCCTCTAAAAGTATTATACCATGAAGAACTTGTATGTGCCCGTACAACACTAAAAAATATCAAGAAAACAGTATTTTTCTAGAAAATTGCTCAAAACTGTGGTGTTTATTGTGTAAAATTATTACAAAACTTCTTCCACTCTCTCATTTGAGCCTTGGTAAGTATTTTTAAATAATTTACCAACAACCATATTCTCCCCAATTCCCATAACCAACCTTGGGATTAGTTGGTCCCTTAATTACGTTTGTTTGTGTTAAAGTTGCTTTGTCAGCATTTTACAACTTATATGATTTCTAATTGACTTCTAAGACACAAAACACCCTTTATTTGCATTATGTTTGATCTCTCAAATCTTATTAGACAAAATAAACCTAAAGACACTAACATTTCCCTATTGATTTATTCAAATAAAAAAAATTTGGCGATGCGGTGTAGGTGCTCCTGCACCAAACTCAAAACCCGGTCCAAGCCTAATTTCTCCCAACCTTTCCAAAACACCTAACCATTTAAAGGTGGATTAATATACCCTTTTCAGGGTTACACAACATATTCCAAAACCAATAGTAACTCTTTTGGACCAACATGAACTTTCAATACACCTCCCTCGCTCCAAGCTTCACAATTAGGCCTAATTTCCAAAGGAACCCCCTCACAAACTCACCTCAAAACCAAGGAAACTTGAAAAAATATTATGGATGCTCACAAAACTCAAGATTCTCCCATTTTAAGAGCCCGAAGAACTTGTTCTATTCCTCTACTCACAAACTGTCCTAAACCTTCACAAAAAGAAGGGTTTTAAAGAAACTCATAACTCCAGACCTCCCCCAATCCTTCCAAAGGTGCAAACACCCCACAATACATCTGCCCTAACTTAAAGGACACTCACAATCCCATTCCTATCAATATTTCTCAGATTCAGTACTTGAGTTCCTTACTTTCATGGTGGAAACACCCCTGAACAACATTAGAACTTCACACCCCATTGAGTTTATTCATTCTCTCAGCCTCCAAAGTATTCATACACCAAAATAATCATGGTACAGGCCAATCCATTGAGCAACAGGGTCAGAACAGAAGGTGGATTGGCTAATGTGTCATGGTGTTGCCCTCAAAACCCCTAACATAGAAAACAGAGCGGTAACCAAGTTTGCTGATCCCACACACACCAACAGTGGATTTAAACCTTCAAAATAGATGCAAAGAGAGTAAAAACATATGAAATCAAGTATCCAAAGCCTCAAGTCATGATAGACTTGTATGGGCCTGTGCAAGGCAAAGAAAATTCAGGAAAACAAAGAAAACCAGTGATCAACATTTTCAAGTATATTTTGTTATTAGAAACTGAACAAAATCAACCCTCAACTCGGGGTATTATAGCAATATATCTTGATACCACCTTCCAACTACCCCTTGAGCCGATCAATCACCATAACCACTCTTTGTTAGACTTCTAAGATGGAAATTTGCCAATTTTGCTCTTAATTACCATTCATTCACAACTTGATTTTTTAAGTACCACCTAACTGACCTATTAAGCCTTTTAAATACAATTGCAAGGTATTTACATAGCATATAGAAATATAGAGAGCAAATACAGTAAATATTTTAACTAATGAATTGTAAAAAATGGACTTTTGTAGTTTATATTCATGTCATTGATTACATTGCATTGCATATCTTTCAAAGTCAAAGCATTGCTTCACTTTGCATAACTAATAAGTAGATGCTGATAGATGCCAAAAATTTAATTACAATATAGTTTGAACAAAGTCAACCTAAGCAGTTATGCAATTTTTTATGCAATTTCTTCACATTGCATAACTAATAACTAGGAGCAACTGCCAATTGCATTTTCTTATCATGGCATTCTATGAGACCAAATTTCTTTGAGATATTTTTTCAAATAGTTCCTTGCCTTGTCTATGTTACCACATTTTTCATACATGTCTACCAAAGCATCTTCTCAAATAGTTCACTTCCTTGTTGCTATGGCTAAAATCCTAAAACAAATGATTTTGAACAAGCTATGGATGCTTTGAAAATATATCAAAAGCACAATAGTAAGCAATAGCATAGAGAAGGCAGCGAATTGTTTGAAAAAATGCATCAAAAAAATTGCTTTGAAATGATAAATTTAGTTGTGCTTTCACTCTTCTTTAACATTGTATATCTGCTCCTTTTTATAACAAGAGATAAAAAAACGTAAAAAATTGTATAACAAGAGATAAAAACTATCTTTTTTGAAATCGAAAGGCATTTCCATAGCATAGAGATGTAGAGAGAAAATAAAATAAAGAGTTTAACTAATGAAATGTAGAAAATAGATTTTTGTAGTTTTTAATCATGCATTGCACATCTTTCAAACTCAAAGCATCACTTCACATTGCATAATGAATAACTAGATGCTGATAGATGAATTTTTTTCAATTACATTATAGCTTTTGACAAAGTCAACCTAAGCAGTTATGCAATTACTTCACATTACATAACTAATAACTAGGAGTAGTTGCCAATTGCTTTAGCTTGTCATGGCATTCCATGAGACCACATTTTTTTGAGGCATTTTTTCAAATAGTTCATTCCCTTGTCTATGCTATGAAATTTTTCATATATGTCTACCAAAGCATTTTATCAAATAGTTCATTGCCTTCTTGCTATGGCTAAAAGCCTAAAACATATGCTTTCGAACAAGCTATGGATGCTTGGAAAAAATCTAGGAAAGCATAATAGTAAGCAATAGCATAGACAAGCCATTGAACTTTTTCAAAAAATGCCTCAAAGAAAAGTGGTCTCATGGTTATGGAATGCCATGACAAGCCATAGATAAGGCAGTGAATTGTTTGATAATATGCCTCAACTACTTGCATTTGACAAATTTTTCCTCGAGTGAAAATTCGCCACCATAGGAAAAATCCTCTGAGATAGGGAAAACCGAGGAAGGTTATTGTAGAGGGGTCCAACATGATCCCATAGGATCAAACGAGAAGTTTCTAAGCATCACAATGTTTGAGTAATAGCATGTTGAAGTTCACAGCCATTTTGCACTTTGGACCCTTAAGGGATCGATCCGGTTGAACGTAGCTCAGAGCGATTCTGCGTGTTTAGGTGGAAAAGAGGACCATGAATAGCGTAAAAATACCTATTCGGATGCGTTGGAACAGTCCGTTTGGTCACATGAGCTGTAGAATGAAAGTTGCACTACTTTGCAACTTTCAACTACTTGCATTTGACAACTTTTTCCCCGAGGGAAAATTCGCCAGCATAGGAAAATGCCTTAGAGATAGAAAAAACTGAGAGAGGTTATTGTAGATTGGCCCAACGTGATCTTGTAGGATCAAAAAAAAAGTTTCTAAGCATCATGGTGTCCAAGTAATAGCGTGCTGAATTTTGCAGCCATTTTGCACTTTGGACCCTTAAGGGATCGATCCGGTTGAACGTAGCTCGGAGCGATTCCGCGTGTTTAGGTGCAAAAGAGGACCATGCCTAGCATAAAAATACCTATTCGGATGCATTGGAACAATCCATTTCATCACACAAGCTGTAGAACGAAAGTTGCACCACTTTGCAACTTTCAACTACTTGCATTTGATAACTTTTTCCCCGAGCGAAAATTCTCCAGCACAGAAAAATGCCTTCGAGATAGCGAAAACCGAGAGAGGTTATTGTAGATGGGCCCAATGTGATCTTGTAGGATTAGATGAGAAGTTTCTAAGCATCACAGTGTCCAAGTAATAACATGCTGAATTTCACAGCTATTTTGCACTTAGGACCCTTAAGGGATCGATCCGGTTGAACATAGCTTAGAGCGATTTCGCGTGTTTAGGTGCAAAAGAGGACCATGCCTAACGTAAAAATACCTATTTGGATGCGTTGGAACAGTTCATTTGGTCACACGAGCTGCTGAACGAAAGTTGTACCACTTTGCAACTTTCAACTACTTGCATTTGACAACTTTTTCCTCGAGTGAAAATTTGCCAGCATAGGAAAATGCCTTCGAGATAGCAAAAAATGAGAGAGGTTATTGTAGATGGGCCAAACATGATCTTGTAGGATTAGACGAGAATTTTCTAAGCATCATGGTGTCCGAGTAATAGTATGCTGAATTTCAAAGCCATTTTGCACTTTGGACCCTTGAGGGATCGATCCGGTTGAACGTAGCTCGGAGCGATTCCGTGTGTTTAGGTGCAAAAGAGGACCATGCCCAGCATAAAAATACCTATTTAGATGCGTTGGAACAGTCTATTTGGTCACATGAGCTGCAGAACAAAATTTGCACCTCTTTACAACTTTCTACTACTTGCATTTGACAACTTTTTCCCCGAGTGAAAATTTGCCAGCACAGGAAAATGCCTTCGAGATAGAAAAAACTGAGAGAGGTTATTGTAGATAGGCCCAACGTGATCTTTTAGGATCAGACGAGAATTTTCTAAGAGTCATGGTGCCTGAGTAATAGCATGTTGAATTTCACAGCCATTTTGCACTTTGGACCCTTAAGGGATCGATCCGGTTGAACATAGTTTAGAGCGATTCCGCGTGTTTAAGTGCAAAAGAGGACCATGCCTAGTGTAAAAATACATATTCAGATGCGTTGGACTAGTCCATTTGGTCACATGAGCTGCAAAATGAAAGTTGCACCACTTTGCAACTTTCAACTACTTGCATTTGACAACTTTTTCCCCGAGTGAAAATTCGCCAGCACAGGAAAATGCCTTCGAGATAGAAAAAATTGAGAGAGGTTATTGTAGATGGGCCCAATGTGATCTTGTAGGATCATACGAGAAGTTTATAAGTGTCACAATGTTTGAGTAATAGCATGCTGAATTTCACAGCCATTTTGCACTTTGGACCCTTAAGGGATCGATCCGGTTGAACGTAGCTCAGAGCGATTCCACGGGTTTAGGTGCCAAAGAGGAACATGCCTAGCATAAACATACATATTCAGATGCATTGGAATAGTCCATTTGGTCACACGAGCTGCAAAACGAAAGTTGCACCACTTTGCAACTTTCAACTACTTGCATTTGACAACTTTTACCTCGAGTGAAAATTCGCTAGCACAGGAAAATGCCTACGAGATAGCGAAAACCGAGAGAGTTTATTGTATATGGGCCCAACATGAACTCATAGGTTTAGACAAGAAGTTTCTAAGCATCATGGTGTCCGAGTAATAGCATGCTGAATTTCACAGCCATTTTGCACTTTGGACCCTTAAGGGATTGATCCGGTTGAACGTAGCTTGGAGCGATTCTGCATGTTTTGGTGTGAAAGAGGACCATGCCTAGTGTAAACATACCCACCCGGATGCGTTGGAGCAGTTTGTTTGGTCACACGAGCTACAGAATGAAAATTGCACCACTTTGCAACTTTCAACTACTTGCATTTGACAACTTTTTCCCTGAGTGAAAATTCTCCAACATAGGAAAATGCCTTCGAGATAGCAAAAACTGAGAGAGGTTATTGTAGATGAGACCAACATGAAATCATAGGTTTAGATGAGAATTTTCTAAGCATCACGGTGTTCGAGTAATAGCATGCTGAATTTCGCAGCCATTTTGCACTTTGGACCCTTAAGGGATCGATCCGCTTGAATGTAGCTCGGAGCGATTCCTCGTGTTTAGGTGTGAAAGAGGACCATTCCTAGTGTAAACGTACCCACCCAAATGCATTGGAATAGTTTTTTTGGTCACACAAGCTACAGAATGAAAGTTGCACCACTTTGCAAATTTCAACTACTTGCATTTGACAACTTTCCCCGAGTGAAAATTCGCCAGCACAGGAAAATTCCTTCGAGATAGAGAAAACCGAGAGAGGTTATTGTAGATGGGCCCAACATGAACTCATAGGTTTAGATGAGAAGTTTTTAAGTGTCATGATGTCCGAGTAATAGCATGCTAAAGTTTGCAGCCATTTTGCACTTTGGACCCTTAAGGGATCGATCTGGTTGAACGTAGCTTAGAGCGATTCCACGTGTTTAGGTGCCAAAGAGGAACATGCCTAGCGTAAACATACCTATTCAGATGTGTTGGAACAGTCTGTTTGGTCACACAAACTGCATAACAAAAGTTGCACCACTTTGCAACTTTCAACTACTTGCATTTGACAACTTTTTCCTCGAGTGAAAATTCGCCACCATAGGAAAAAGCCTCCGAAATAGCGAAAATCGAGAAAGGTTATTGTAGAGGGGCCCAACATGAACTCGTAGGTTCAGAAAGAGATTTTTTAATCACCACGGTTTATGAGTAATACCCTGTCAAACATTGTTGCCCTTTTGCACTTTGCACCCTTAAGGGATCGAGTCGGTTGAACCATAGTAGTTGTTTTGTTGAATGTCATACCCTAAGGTATGTTAGACATGACCTAGGTTGCATCGATTTCTCTGAGGCATACGCTGCCCCTACCTTGTCACTTCATCAAAGGACAATAGATTTAAAGGAAGGTTATTCATTAAGACAAGCATCATGAATTTATGAACACAAGGGAACTGTGAAGGGTCACTATACACGACAATGTGCAAATGAAAAGGACAGATTAGAAATGAGTAGTGATCAGTTGTTAAGTATAGTGAGTGTATGATTATAAAGTGCTTGACAATCAAATTCACTCACCACAGTCAATGTCCTATAACTGTCAAGTCTATGTCATTCAGTGTCTAAAGACTCCAAGAGCTATGGTTGTGTATGCAACAATAGGTCCATATGAATGTGGATTCTTCAAAAAATACAGTAAGTCAATGACAAATATTACAATAGTGATGGAAGAACACCTTGAAAATCCTCCCATTTGTCAATACTTGTAGCAATACATGTAGGGAAATAATCCTCTCATTTCCAACACAAATCATGAAATATATTGTACTTGAGAAAAGGACAAAAGGAGTTGCTGCCCAATTTGTTTTTTCCATTCCACCTCAACTGGCCCAACTAGTTGCATTCCAAAATGGTTCAAAACATGTACATCCCCTACTCCCTATGAAACACGTGGGTAGTAGCCTCTCTGTGGTTGTGTAGTATCATAGGAATTTGGTTCACAAAAAACCTGCAAAAGCCTCTCAATCTTAGACATAGACTCACATAAAAATCATTAAAAGAGCAATAACTAAATCATGTCAGTCATACAGCTGATGAGACCTACTATCACCTTCATGCATGCTAGATAAGGAGGTCGATTGAAGTTCCTACAATGGTGATGTTCCCCTTCCCTAATTTATCATCTCTCGATGACCCTACGTATAAATTTCAAATATATCACTGAGAGGCTTACCATAAAACGTGTAGCATATAAGAATCCGATAAATCTAGGAGATGGAAAAGAAAGAGAAGATTGACAACCAAAAAATGCACTAGTAACCGATGTTTCTCATACCATTGAACACTTGCACCAGAAACCGATGTTGTTCTTTTCTTATATACTTTGAAAAACTTCAGTATTACCTACAATCAAAATCAGAAAAGGATCAATGACAGTCGTAAATGCATATGACATCAAACAGTAATCAAGAAAAATCCTTATTGCAAGGTGTTGGTCCAAAAGAGTGTTCAATAACATGGCTTTACAAATTCAATGTGCATACTTACAAATCAATCTAGGGAACCATCTGGGTTTGCTCTAGTCTTTATTGTGTTGAGTATTGCCTCGTGGTCAAACTCACGCACTTTCCACAAGTTCTTGTTCACAGGTCTACCCTTATATTTGATCAAATGAAAGTTGGTGGTGACGACAAGGTTCGAATAGTGAAGAATTTTCTGATGAGTGTGGAAGTCCGCAAACAACCAAACTGCAACATTCTTAATTGGATACCTTCGAAGCCATGTTCCAATAACAACCACCGAACATGTAGGATATTCTATGTTTTCTCCATCTATAACTGGGGACTCCAATTTCTTTTTGGCCTCGATACAATGACATAGGTAATAATCTATACCCTCTTCATTGTCTTCATCTATAATTACCGCATAAACGTGCCCTGCATTGATATGTTCATCTTGTTAGATTTATTTACTGAGCAACATAATAAAACTTGTAAGCAAGATATATTACCTGGTTCTAGTAGGTCCGATACATGATCAAAGTCAATGGATGATTGCATCTCCGTGATTTGTAGAGCCGTCGGGAGCTGATAAGTGTCAAGTGGGGTTAGACTTCTTACAAACCATTCATCAACCCACTCTGTTGACTCACAATCATTCCATGATTGAAGTGTACATGCATAAAAAAAGCATGCCATCTTCCTTGTATGGATAGTCCATGTACCTGCATTGGAGATTCTAAAAGAGTGTAGCTCGCTCGATCCTGTTAGTGTACAACAATCCTCATATTTTGCAATGTTAGTATCATCTACTAAATGAAAAAATCTACGAACTAAAGAATTGCCTTCACTACTTGGACCCATTGAACCATTGCACCACTGGACAATTGATCTTGCATATGTCAACTTTACACTGTTTGTGTACTTAAACTCTTCTCGTGCTAGGGCTGATTTGATACATGCACTTGCTCCATCATGCTCCCCCTTTCCATGCCCGGCCTCTGAGAAGTTCCACATATGTTGAACACCACTAATCCTATGCATCCTGCTCAACCAGTAAAACATTTTGGCATTCTTGAATTGTGATGTACAATTATCTGACCATATGATATGTTGACTAAATGGTATGCCCTTGCTAGCCAGATCGACATAGAACATATGAAAGAAACCCTAAACAAACTCTGCAGAATGTGTGCGATCATCACTGATGTTAAAGTGATACTCCCTCAATATTTTCCTATTTTCCTCTGTACTATCATTTGCATGAATGAATGCTCTATGTACAAATATAGAAACCTGCATAGATTTGTAGTACTGTGATTGCACCTCGTTCTGTGGTTGTAGTGTGTAGTTCTTAGTGAATTCGACAACTGAAATGATATGACGAAGTGGAAATGTGTCCTTGCATAACTTGAACTGTGAGTCCAACCATTGTGCTATGTGTGTATGCATTGCATAATCATAAACCACCCGATCATGAAAAATGCCCATAAACTGATACACTGGAATCTTATCACTAACCAATTCACACTTCTTTGCTTCTTTCCCATCTTTTAGACTGTATGCCACTGTCATAATTTGCCAAATTCCACAATTTTGTCTCCAATTGTGTGTGTACTAGCCATGTGTTGGAAAATTGGCAAATGTTGCATGCCACCACAATGATCACATGTGCCATCCAAACATGATTTTTTGTAAAAAATTTGACCATCCTCTCTTTCACATAAAATGGAAGACAAAAATTTCCTTGACGATTTAGGTGGAGGCATTATGTTACATTCCTACAAAACATTGTCAGTATGCATATCTACACACATACGTTGATAAACATCATAATGGTTAGAAAACTCAATATGAAACCTACAACAACAAGTAGTGCGTGTGTGATTTATTTTGACATAAAAAGGCTTTAGCATTTCAAAATACCTTTTACATATTTTAATTTCAGGAAACTTTTATACAAAATCAGCAAAAAATTGGGTTTGAGTGGTATCCAAATAATGCATTGGATGTGGCTCATGGTTTATACTACCACTTCTCCTTCTTACAACATATCTTTGATTAGGAGAGGTCCTTATGTTATCCTTCCAATAATTCACAATTAAAGATCTCAGGCCTTGAGCAATTCTTGTGTCTTTTCGTGGTACTCTACCCGTAAAATGCCCATAACTCATTGCTATTTGGATCCTCCACTCTTTCATGCCTTCCTTTGGCTCTCATTAGAGATGATATACTTATTTTCAAAGACTTACTTTCCTTTGTAAGGTTCATCTTGTTCCTTGTTTGATTGCTTAACAGTGTTGTTGCCATCACACGTCGTGTGGCAATACTATCCTTCGTGCGTGAGGTGGAATCCACGCTCTTGTATGCACTCATCAAGTTCCTTACAATGGAATTTTCACTTGAGTCATTCAAAACTCTTAGCTCAAGAGCCTTCATGGTGGGCATAAATTTGAGTTGCCTCATCATTTCAACAAATAGTTGGCATCTTCCACCCTCACTTAGCTTCACAAAAAATAAACTCCATATCCTTTTTGCATATCTTTCACATGTACATTTTGGAATCTTATTAGGCATCCATTTCAAAACATTGGAAACAATATCAATCAAAAATGTAGGTTTTCTATGCAAAACTCTAGGAGGAGTTCTCAAATGTAAATATGTGTCAATATTGGGAAGGTCAACAACATCGGGGATAGATCGTGTACCTTCAATTGGAGGTGCAATTGATGAAATACCTTGAGATTGACATGTAAACGATGTTGTACCTCCAACTTGAGATGTTGTTTGTGGAGTTCCTTCAAATAGAGATGTGTTTTCTGATGTAATTTCAAAATGCAATGTTTTTGATGGTGTGTCTTCAATTGGAGATGTGATTTCTGATGTACCTAGAAAACCACATGTTGTTGTCAATGTGTCTTCAACTGGAGATGTGCATTGAGCTTCACCTATGGTTGATGATGTGCCCCAAATTCTGTATTCATTCCCGTCCTTCCACAAACTTTCATCATTCGTGCCCTTTGTTTTTCCAATTTGACATCTCTCTTAGATTGCAGATAAGTTTGTGGCTGTATGGGCTGCAATTCCTTTGCTTCACAAGCTACATTTTTTGATTCTCTTCTCCTTGTATTTTTAATTGCACGCTCTTCTGGTGTTAGAGGCTTCAGTCATTTCCTCGGCATGACCTTGAATGCTACATGTCCACAAACACACATAAAAAAAAAGTAAGTAATGCATTTTACAAAAAAATTTATGCAGAGAGGGGTGGAAACCATTCAATACAACATATCAATGAGAATCACAAACCTAGGGTATAAATTGCTTCCACCTAAATGAAAACTAGGGACTCTGGTGTTTATTTTGCTCAAAACAATTTTTTTGATTGTGAACAATGTCATGAAGAATATGGATTCAAAGAAGGGTTTGTGATGCTATATCTTATCATTATTCACTATTTCTTGGGCAATGAGGTTTTCCAAATTAGATGAAAATAAAAGTTTTCCAAATTAGCTGGAAAAAGAATGAAATACAGTGAATTCCACTAGCCATGCTGGAAATGGACTACTATAAGCAATGAAAATAGAATTCATAAGTAAATTTATGTTAAGTAAATGTCATGTTTTTTGTTCTTCAAACTCATAAAAATTGAACTTTTTTATGCAAATCTAAAAATTGATTTTTTTTATGCAAATCCCATCTAATTCAATGTTGAATTCTAAGTCCAATTGTTATGATTAATAAAATAATTAAGAAAATTTAATTTATATTGTCAAAAACAAACAAATATACTAAAGACAAACATTTCAATTTACCAAAATGAATATATTACCTCAGATAATGTAAAATGATGTAGAAACTTAAAAATATCTTCTTCTACATTGTCTACCATGCAGATTGGTGGTAAAAAGGTGATGGATCAAGCATATATTAGTACAATATCAATTCAATTGTAGAAAAAAAGTTGTTTCTGACTTGGATAAAGTGTTGAACCAGACAAACATAGGAATATGTGGGCCTGAATCACAGGTTCAACCCTTATTTTTACCATTTTGAAGGTAAAACCCATTTGGTGCTCCCCAAATATGTTCCTCTGAAAAGGAGAGACTTCAGAGAGAGGGAGTCAAAGTGGGAGAGAGGAGGTGGGAAGGAGAGACCTAAGAAAGTAGGGTGGGAGGTAAGTGAGGCCTGACAGAAAGGGATTGTGACATAAGTGAGGCTTAATCCCTCAACCCTTAAACCCTAATCCATAGAGACAGAGAGAGGGAGGGAGAGGGAGTGGGAGGGAGACACCCGAGAGAGAAGGAGAGGGAGACAAAGTGGGAGAGAAGGGGTGGGAAAGAGATACCTAAGAGAGTAGGAGAGAGAGGGAGTGAGAGAGAGAGAGAGACTTGAGAGATAGAGAGGGGATGGGAGGGAGAGGGAGTACTCGGGGGAGAGGAAGTACTCAAGATAGAGGGATTCAAGAGAGATGGAGGGGGTGGGGGGAGATACATGAGATAGAGGGAGAGAGAGAGTGGGAGGGAGATGGGAGAGAGATAGATGGATTGAGTGAGTGAGAGAGAGACCTGAGAGAGGGAGAGGGGGTGGTATGGAGAGACTTGAAAGAGAGAGAGAGGGAGGGAGTGGGAGAGAGACAGAGGGAGGGAGGGTTAAGGGTAGAGGGTAGAGGGTTTAATGGTTTAGGGTTTAAGGGTTAAGGGTTTAGGGTTTAGGGTAGAGGGGAGAGAGATAGAGGGAGTGAGTGAGTGTGTGAGAAAGAGAGACCTAAGATAGAGAGAAGGAGTGAGTGAGTGAGAGACCTAAGATTCCCTCTCTAGTTCTCTCTACCTAGTTGTCCCTATATACCTATTTCTCTCTCCTTACCTCTCTACTCTCTATCTCACCACTCTCTCCATATCACTCTCCCTCCTTCCCTCTCTCCCTCCTATCCATCCCTCTCTCCTTCCCTCTCCCTCCTATCCATACCTCTCACCTCCACTACCTACCACTCTCTCCCTCACCCATCTTTCTCTCTTACTCTCTCCTTCCCTCTCTATTCTATATCTCTCCCCCCTTCCCTATCTAATCTATTTCTCTCTCCCCCTTCCTTTGTCCCCTCATTTTCTCTCCTCTCACTCTCTCTCCCTCTCACACACACTCACCTCAATCTCCTCCTTTCCTCTCCCACCATCCCTCCACTCTCCACTTCTCTCTATCTATCATCTCTCTCTACATCTCCTTCCCTCTATATTTATCTTTATCTCCCCTCCCCCTCTCTTTACCCACTTCTCCCTCCATCACTATATCTCAACCATCTCTCTCTCTCTCTCTCTCTCTCTCTCTCTCTCTCTCTCTCTCTCTCTCTCTCTCGCACATACACACCTCTATCTCCTCCCTACTTGTCCCTCCCTCCCCTCTCTAATTATCTCTATCTCTCCTCTCTCTACATCTCCTACCCTCTCTACCTATATTTATCTCCCCTATCCCTTTTTTTACCTACCTCTCCCTTCATCACTATGTATCTCACCTATGTTCCCCTACCTACCTAGGGTTGAGGTATTAAGGGTCAAGAGTTGATAATTGAGGGTTGAGGGTTTAATTTATAGGGTAGAGGGTAGAGGGTTGAGGGTTGAGGGTTGAGGGTTGAGGGTAGAGGGTAGAGGGTAGAGGGTAGAGGGTAGAGGGTTTAAGGGTCAAGGGATTAAGGGTTAAGGGTTGAGGGATTAGGGTATAGAGTTTACTTGGGTTTAAGGGTTTAAGGTTTGAGGGTATAGGGTTGATGGTAGAGGGTATTGGGTTTAAAGTAGAGGGTATCATGGTGAGGGTTGAGAGAGACTTGAGAGAGGGAGAGGGGGTAGCAGGGAGAGAATTGAGAGAGAGAGGGAGGGGGAGGGAGTGGGAGAGAGATAAAGAGTAGAGGGTAGAGGGTTTTAAGTGTTTAGGGTTTAGGGTTAAGGGTAGAGAGAGAGAGGAGGCAAGGAGGGAGAGAGAAATAGGTATAGAGGGACAAATAGGTAGAGAGAAGTAGATATGAAAGTAGAGATATAAGGAGAGGTAGGGATGGAGAGAGAGGTGAGACAAAAATAGAGAGAGGTCTAGGTAGATAGAGGAAGCGTGAGATAAAGAGAAAAATAGAGGGAAGGAGAGAGGGAGGAAGAGGTAGGGATGGAGAGACAGAGGTGAGAGAGATAAGAGAGAGGAGGGGTGAGATAGAGAGAAAGAGAGTAGAGAGGCAAGGGGAAAGAGATAAGTGAGATAGGTGATAGAGATGTGTGATGGAGCTTAAAATTAGAGAGATAAGGAGGAAGGTGGAGAGATTGAGATGGGAGGGGGGAGAGAGAGATGTATAGAGGGATAGGTTAGATAGAGAGAAGTAGAGAGCAAACGTGGGTGAAAGGAAGAGAGAGGGAGAGAGAGAGGGGGAGAAAGAGAGGTGAGATAAAGAGAAGTAGAAAGGGAAGGAGAGAGAGAGAGGGAGATAGAGAAAATTAGAGAGGGATGGAGGGAAAGAGAGAGAACTAGAGAGGGAAGGAGAGAGAGATTGACAAGCTAGAGAGTAGAGAGGGGAGGAGAGAGGGAGGGAAGCCAAGAGAGAGAGAAAGAGAGGAGAGGGAGGGATAGGTAGGTGTAGAGAGTAGAGAGATATATAAAGATTAAAGGAGAGGGATGAGAGATAGAAAAATGTAGAGAGGGAAGGAGGGAGGGAGATAGATATTGGAGAGGGAAGGAGAGAGAGATGAACATGTAGAGACATAGTTCTTGAGCTCAAGGAAGATATTGTTAGATAAAGGGACAAAGATAGTGAGTGAGAGAGAGAGGTCTAGAGAATAAGAGATGAAAATGAGTGAGATAGATGAAATTCAACCTCCTGAGTACTAAAATTTGACCTCTCGATTACTAAAATTTGACATGCTGATTACTAAAATTTGACTAAGTCTGAAATTTTTAAGATCTTCCAAAAACTAGAATTTGCATTATAACTCTTAGAGATCTGAAACCACTAAAGCGAAAATCTAGTTCTATGCAAAGCAGGCCATTTGGTACTCGCCAAATGACTCATCACATTTAGTGCACGCCAAATGTGATGAGTCATTTGGCGCTTGCCAAAAGGCTTGCTTTAGATGTGTTAATTAACAAGATTTTCTAAATTTTCTCATATTTTTGACTGTGCTCCCCATCTCATTTGCACTTCTTTCAATGCAAGTTTATAAAAAAAACCATGATAGCATTAACCTCTATCTCAGCTATCTAAATATATAATTATTTTTTCATTATGATTGAGTTAAGGTTTTGATCCATGGCTTCTATTGTAAATGCCTTCGTTTTTGGTCAAAAACCAACATGTGCTAGGTTTAGGATAGATTTTTAGAAGTTTATCACAATGTGAAACAAATTACATTTTTTGAAACTAGACTCCATTCTACACATGATGAAAAAAATAAAAATCAATTTTCGATTAGTTTGCAAAAAATTTGGGGGGGAGCACTCTCAAATTTTAGCTTTTCAGGATGTGTCCACTTTGAAAATTCATAAAATATTATATATTCATTAAAAAAATTATCCGAAAGAAGGAGTATATTCTACATGGTGTTAGCTAATTTCTCACCATTGGGATTTTTGAAATTCTAAAAAAAAGTTAACCAAAAAGGGGGGAGCCCTCAGGCGCTATGCTATTTTTTTTTGATAAAAACAGGACCTGTTTTGCCCCCCCGCTTTTTGAGACCCTTAATCTTCATTAATTTCAATAAGAAATAGTAGCTTAGAAACTAGACTCAGAGCACTTCAACTTTTGTTCTTGCAGCATCTTGAAATTTTGAGCGTAACTATCTTCATTTTCTCGTGCAAATCAGATTTTCTTGATTTCAGAAAAAAGTGGCATCTTAAGAGCCAAAATTGTGTCACAGATTGGTGCACTTACCCAATTGTCAAATGGGTAGTTTGGCATTAGTGAGACATGGTCTGGTGTCTCACCGATATGCGATACAGTTGAAGAGTTTTTTATTGAATGATTGCCTAGCATGGTTTTTTTTGAACTAGTGAGAGAAGTAGAATGTAAACCATTTTTAGTTGGACTATTGAGTCTGTTCACTTGTGGGAAGATCAACAAACCATTTGTGAACTATGAAAAAAATGGAACTCTTTGCAATGTTCAAAGATGGGAGAACGAGAATGTTGTTCTAAAGGAGGTGAATCCTTTCTCTTTCCGTGGTTTGATTGTGAAGTTTGTAATGGACTGAGTGGTTGATCAGGGAAATTTAGAAAAAGGATAGAGGGAAATAGAATATGGTTGCTGGCAGTTTGTGTCCAGAATGAAAAAAGATGTAATCTCTGTAAATTCTTAGTTCTTGAGTTGTATTTGTAACAGTTTTGTTGCATGAATAATACAATGGTGATCTGGGCTTTTGGATGTGGGGTTTTCTCCACGAAAGGGTTTTCCCCACGTAAATTTGTGTGTTTATTATTCTATTTCATTTGTCATGTTTTATGTTTCATGGTTAGAATCGATTTATGCAAGTTGTTGAAACTAAATTTACACAAGCTTCTCTCAAAAGGATTAATGTGTGAAATGAACTTTCTGATTCCACTTTGTGATGTAGTTGTACGTGTTTTTGAGGCAATCTAATTGAAATTAAAGCTATCAAAGGAAATAAAGATCTTGGATTCTTTTTTGATATGACTAAAATTTCCCTACAAGAAAGGCCATCATCTATGAACCCCTAAGACACAAAAACATTTAAATAACTCAAAAATAAAAAAAATAACCTCACAATATTTCAAAAACATCTAAATATTTGAAAAAATTCATCCATATCATTTCACTTCACCCACGATAATCAATCATCCATAATAAATCAATCATTACCTTCATCCTTTGGAAAAAAGAAAAGAAAAAACCACAACAATCAGCACAAGAAAACTTTTAATCATAAAATCAAAATCAAAACAACAAACTTTTAAACATAAAATTAAACTCTTGATCTTTTTTAGCAAACATGTCAATTGAACTTATATCAACGGCCTTTCAAACAACCTATCAACTTGCCACCATCTACTAACATGTCCTAGGATGCATCCTTCCTACAATGGGCATTATCTATTGGAAAAACACTTTAAATTCTTATCCTCAAAAACACATCTCTTTGGCTAGAGGTATGAAGAATATTGGCTTGTTTGTGTACTTGATCTTTTCTTTTTAATTTATTTTATTGTGCCCATTCCAATGACCTCTCAATGGTTTCTATAAAAAAAATTAGAGAGATAGGAATGGGGCATTGATCATTATCTTTTGTCTTCTATGCTTGTTGGATTCTCTTGCAATATAACCTTGGTGAATACTTGCTTTGTTAGGTATGTATGGAAGGTGTTTTGAACAAATTGTTGACTATTGCATTGATAGGTTACACCTTTCCGTGATTTGGTTTGAGATGTTTGAAACTTCTAAAGTGCATCCTAGAAATGTTTCTATATGTTAGGTGTGAACAAGAATACTCCTATCTGTTTGTTGAGTCAAAGTCCATCACAATAGATACCACACTATCCTGGTTGTTTATACCATGATGCATCATATCTATGTATGTTATCAAACATAAGGAAACTTATGATGTTTACGTCCCTAATTCCTAGATAATAAATACATCATCATCATTCATCTTCATATCTAATAAAGTCTCGATGACTCATAGAATTGTTAGAGTTTTTTATCTTCTTAGAATCAAGGGTTGATCCCCCTCATTCTCCTATCCTTTTTCACACTAGCATGCTATCATGAAATTCACAAAAACATCAATACATCCATCCCACATTCATAAAATATCAACATACTCATCCTAAATACTCACACATATCATCATAATAAGAAACAACATCCATCTAATGTGCATTGCATCATCATTTAAGTTGTTTAGGATAATACAGATTTTTTATTCTAAGCATCTTAAAAAAATCTCATTTGCATCGTCATCATAATATAGATCTATTAGTCTAAGCATCTCATAACAAGACCATCCATACATCCATAACATATATTTGTTGTGAGCTTGACCTAAAAATCATTTTTTTTTCCTGATCTCTTGAGGGGGCAGTGTACCAGTGCAATTCTTTCCATTGAAGAAATAGTGGGACATCCGAAAAAATTAGGAAATTTTTGAATTTTGATCTTGGAAACATCAGTCTTTGAACCAATGCAACTAGTACGCTAATTCAAAGAGGGGAAAATGTAGACATGCAAACAAGCCTAACTGACCTTATGCACCTAATTCTATTTAATTATCATCAAATTCTTCTATTAATCAAATAAAAGTTTTATTAGATTAGTTCACCAATGTTCATCATGTTGATTTAAGTAAATCAATCAAATCCCTAAAATCCTCTCATCTGATTTAATAAATCAAATGTCAAATCCCCTAATTTCTCCAAGTTAATTAATTTTGGATTAATTAACTCCCAACCCTCATTACCCATTCTCTAGGCTTTGACTCAAACATGGTCAAACTAAACCCCTATTTAACCAACCCACTTGCACATGAAAATAATTATTTTAATTCAGTAATTTACCTATTTTCCCTCACAAAAGCATATTCTAGGGAATATTCCTCCAATAACTCCACTTATTTTACTTTCTTGCCAAAACATAAATGCTTCTTACAAAAACATTTAAACATCTTACAAAGCCCTTAATGCTTCTTACAAATGCATTAATCTCTCTTACACCCCCCTCATCCCTTCACCTACATGCATTAACTATGCACATTCTCCAAAATGTGCTCCATCCTCACCCTTAGGATTGAGACAAGAGTCAAAATATCATTGTCTCTTCTTTAGTCCCACATTCCTCTAATCTCTCCCTTCTTCAACCCTTCAAACCTATTTATAGAAGCATCCTCTTCACAATCACATCCACAATCTTATGCATTTGCACTATAGACACATTCATCTTGCACTTGATCACTCATCTTTGCTTGTTCATCATTTTGGAAGCTTATCAAGGGAATGAGAAAGGGAATCCTTTTCACATCAAAGGAACACCACTCCCACTATGGGATAGGGTATGAACATTCTTGTATATGCTTTATTTCACTTTTTTGATATTTTAGTGTATTTTTTGGCATATATAGCATGACTAGACATCTCATAGGAATACTTGGTTTTATTTTTTTAATTTGACTTATGTGATAATGCTTGTCAAAGTTTAATATTTGCAGGTTTAATGTTCACACTTAGTATCTACTTTACTAAGTTAGATCTGCTAAAATGTGACTCACAAATAGCTTCATGTACTTGCAAGATTGCCAATGCTTCTTCAAGGTTAAGACATCTAAGCAATATTCCATTGAGATTTGATTAGTTTAACATATCTCTGAGGATGGTAAAATGGGAGGTTCATTTGATAAATGTTTTCTTTTGGTTTCTAGTAAGATTAATGGGCATGGTTCGATGTTGAATATAAACATAGATATCTTGATACCAAGGTGCGTTGGGACTAAAAAATTCATACACGAGTTCAAATTATGGGACATTGAATGTGGGTATAGGAAATTGATCCATAAGAAACTTATTTTTATGAATATTTTGCAAAATATCTAGAAGAGAAAAAATAGTAGTCATAGCATCAAAAAATTTGTTATTTATCCTTGGTATTTTTTAAAGAGAATGACTTGAAAATACTTCTTGAAACTATATACCTTCATTTTAAGGAAGTCATTTATCATCTTTGGTTTGGTATTCGTCATTAATTTATCAAATTACTAGCTATGAGTCACCATATATTTGAAATTCCTTATTTTACATTCAATTGCCATTCTTAATCTAGTGATAAATGCCTTGTACTCTTCTATGTTGTTAGTACAAAGAAAGGCTATCCTATATGATATGGCTATACATTATCCTTGAGGTGTAATGAAAAAAATGCCAACTCTAGATGCATGTTGAGTGTGAGATCCATCAAAGTACAATTTCCATTAGCTTGTTTCAGTTGCTACAAGGATTCCTTCATCTAGAAATTCCAATATTAAAGGATGGTGGTCATCAATAGTTTCTTCAACCAATTGATCTACTATCACTTGTCTCTTGATTTTTATCTATTGAAACATAATATATGTCAAACTTTCTAAGGATCATGACCTATTTTTCCATTCGACTAGTTAGCATTGCCTTAGATAAAATATATTTCAATAGGTCTACTATAGAGATGAGCTTGATTTATTAGTTAATCCCATGAATGTGTGATTGATATAGTAAACCACTCTTTCTTTACTAGTCTCATCATATTGTTGCAATAAAGTTACTAGATCTAAGTTTCTATATGTAGAGGATCACTGGTTTATTTGGTAGAGAAGACATCAAAATAGGAGGTGATTCCAAATAGTAGTTAATCTATTGAAAATATTTCTAGCACTTATCATCTCATTTAAATGCAACATCTTTGTGAGGTAGATGTGTAAAATTATGAGAATTTTTGGCTAGTTGAGTTATGGATCTTTGGATTGAGTTAAGTTTTCCTAGAAGACTACAATTTTTTTTCATTGTTCTTGGTGGAGGCATTTCCATTATGGACTTAAACTTAGCAGGATCCACTTCTATACCTCTTCGATAAAATCTATACTAGTAGCTTTCTTGATATGATACCAAAAACACATTTCTTTAGATTGAGGCATACCTTACACTATTCCAACTTGCTAAATATGCTTTGCTAGAACATCCAAGTGACCTTTTCTTGTTCAATATTTTTCTAGGAGATCATCTACGTAATACTCCATGGTGATGTGAAACATGTAATGAAAAATAGTAGTGATTTACCTCTACTAGGTAGCTCCCACATTATTAATCCCAAAAAATATGAAATTCCAACAAGTCCCCCACAAAAAAGTGAATGTTGTATTGTTTTAGTATTTTGAAGCTAATTTAATTTGATTGTATCCAAAAAACCATCCATGAGGGAGGTGGCATTTCATGACTTTCTATCAAGTCCACTATGATATAAGCATTATAGGATAAAAGAGGATGATAGATAATGAGATATTTTATCATATTGCTAAAAGAGCATGATGTAAGCCTCTTATATAATGTATACTAGTACTATGATAAAAGAGGACGAGAAGAGGTATACATTATTTAAACTTCAATACCTAATCCAACGTTAAGAATATATCTTGTCCTCTTTTATATTCACACCACTTCACTGTCTTCTTTGAAAAAATACATGTTGCCAAAATATTCCTTGATTGGTTGTCCTTTGAGTTGGAACTATGTCCACCTTCCTTTTATAGTAGCTCTCTCAAACACATATTGAATTTTCACTTTAAGAGAATGCACATAAGGAACTTCCTGACATTGTGTTGTGACCTTGTAAACTAATTCAATGGCTATATTAATATTGAAAAATATCAGCATTCCCAATACTTGACCTAATATTTTTTCACTCCCAATATCGCAATTGACCTAGTTCATTTAGAATAGGTAGCAACAAAGCTAGTTCTAAATTTATCTTTTGGAGTTGTGCCAACAATAAAAATGTAGTTATTTGATACCTAGACACATCCAAAAGCTTTGGCACTAATGCAATTAGATTTTAATACAAGTATCTAGGAGAATTCTCCAAGAAAAAAGAAAAATCTTGTGTAGATTTGGGTCATAACTAAGGCTCTAATTAGCCATGTGATACAACACCATATAGTGCTATAGGAGAATTGACTGTTAATCTTAATAGCTCATAAGACTACTCACACTTGGCTTCACCATTTGGTCATCATTTCTTAGCTCTATTCACTATAAACCCCTTCTTTCATGGACTAGTTCTTAATTTATGATGTTGAATACTTATGTTATTTAAGTGTCATAGGCTCAAATCTTTTGATATTTGATACTTATTAAATATGAAAGCCTACAAGATACCATTTATTATAATTTTCCTTACCATTGTCAGTAACCTTTGATCTCATAGTGGTTGTGCATTTAAACTTAACTATCCTTTCTTTTTTTCACAAAATAACCTTGCTATCTATTTAGTTTAGATCACTTTTCTAGCAACTTTGAACATCTTATAGCATGATCATCATAGTCACTTTTATAACAAGCCTGGTGTAATCTTGGAATCTCATGAGTTAGATATGTTGCAATGAATTGTTTGAATGAATTGTGACTATCAATGAATGACTGTGACAAGGACCCTAACAATACACATTCCCAACTTGACATTGGCATAAACAATGAAAATAGTAGTAGACACATGGGCTTTGCTTGAACAACCAAAAGAATGTAAAAATGTTGTCCTTCCTCATGGTTGTGACCCATTCTCTTATAATAGAGACCTACCTATTGATGACTCTCATGAGACTTGCCTTCACTTTCTATGCTCAACATCATGTAAACTTCATTAAGACCATCACATGGATTATGAGGATGACTATATTTCCTTTTAATTTTGTCTATGTTTCTTGGGAGAACTATTGTTACTTTTGAAATTTTTGGATGTTGAAAACAAATTTTAGGCTTCTTCATATAGTCCACCTCCAAGTCTGGTGCTATTTGTAGCCAAAATAACTATTGAATCATCACTATTTACAGACTTCACAACCCAAAATTCCTCTTCCAAAAGCCTCCAAATGTGCTTACTGTTCCCATGTGCAAAGATATTCATATATTTCTTTACTGTTGTCTAAGCTTCAAGGCTTGATTTGTTCTTCATTTTACAATGAATGAAGGAAGAGTAAAACATGGAATTTCCTCTAGAATCTTTCATGGACTGCACCATTACCTTTAATATTTCCCTTGAACTACAATATACTTTTAATCAACGTTCTTCATTGTTATCACTCTATCCTTTCTTTACCAAACACATGCTTTCTTATCATAGTCTAAATTTGTTCTTTTTCATTTCATAGATCCAACTTAATCTACTTGTTATATATGCCCTTCTGTTTGACATGACTATATAATCTCTTCTATCATCATTACCCATTTTGTGAGTACATTTTTCATATTCAACAAGCCAATGAAGACTTGTTTGACAACTGCTATCAGAGTTATTCTCACAACTATGCATCCGATATTCATGCTATCCAATGAATCTCTATTGTCTTAGTCAATTTTTCACTATCATTATCACTGAACCTTCACACATATTCATTATAGCATACATGAGTATAATATGTTTCTCCATATTAATGCGTTAAATATGAGGAAAATGCAAGAAATAGTACTTGGAAACATAAAATCAATCTTCAAGGTATATTTCCATGACAAAAACCTATCCTTTACCAAATTCATATGAACCCTTGATTGGTTGTCTACATTGTAATGACTGTTGCTCTTTTTATGTCCTTTTGACCCGATGCTTCATTTAAGGTCTACTGCATTGTTATTTATCATGCATTCTTTTGAAATAATAGGCCCTTTCTTAACTGCCTCAAACTATCCTAGATATTTACTACATCATGAATTTTTTGCATAATACCTTCTTCATGGATGTCATTCTTGACTGCATAGGGTTTTAGTGCTACTCACTTTGTCACTAGTGCTCTTATTACATAGAATAGCCAACTCCCTAAATAGAATCATCAAAAACATGTGCGTTAGGGGTTTTTTTCCATCCTCTACTTGTAACCTTTGGTGGAAAAGTTGCTCCAACAAAAAGGTTCCTCTTTATACAAATGTTTGTTCTAAACATAGGCTACTTATGTAGGTTGGTTTTAGGCATAAATATATTTAATAACTACATATAGCCACCAAAATATATTGTTCTCATGACCACTATAACAATTTGGCTGCAAGTTTCTCACTTTTTTGCCACTACATTGACTTGGTTATAAGTAAAGAACTAAACCAATTAATAGAAAAGTGGATATTATACACCATTAAATCTCTTTGCCTTATACATAAAATCATCGATAACTCCATATTTTCCTTGTTCTTTTATCCCATATTTTTCTTGTTAATCTTATCTGATTTAGTTTGTAGTTTATCAAACTTAGAGGAACTATCTCTTGAAAATGTTGAAGAAACATTCATACTTTCATCTACCCTCTCTTGGTTTTGAGTCTGACCATCTACACTTCCAAGCTTTCAACTATAGTAGAACCTTGATTTATTACTCATTTACCCACACCCTCACCATGTGAACTAACTTTAAGACTAGTATCTGATAATAAGATCCATTTCATGAAGGATGATTCTAGGCATTAAGGTATGATAAAAAAAAATGAATGATACTTTCAACAGTTCATATATTTTCCATGACCTATGAAATTTTCTCCTTCACATTTGAGACTAATAGCAATGTAAAGCATCTCACTAAGAAAGCTACACCAACACCAACTATTGATAGGATTTTACATGTAACAAGAGTTTCAACCATATCAACATACTTACTGTCTTCAAGGATGGAACATCACGTATGAATAATTGCAGGATTTTACATGTCTGACAAGTGACACTATCAAGGGACTAGAAGACCATTTCAACTCCCTCTACCTCAAATAAATATGCTTCCATGTCTTATCTGCTACAACAAGGTGTTCATGACATTAAAGAAAACTGTTGTGAAGAACTCGAATAATGTTGAAAAACCTAAAAGGGATCAACTTGTTCTCTTTTAACTCAAATACCTACCAAAGATAATCACACTCCAAATTTATAGACACGTGGGCTGACCAAGACAATACATTTTAATTTTTGACACTATTAATGCAATTTAAGAGATTATTAAATGGTATATAATTTTTTTTTCAAAAAGGTCACAATGAACACCTTATAAATTCATAAACTTATTAACTTTATAAAACCCCCTAAAGCCTGCCAAGTGACTATTCTTTTCAAAGCATGACAAAAATATCAGCAATTGTTTTCAAACAAAATTATTTGTTATGATTTTTTTATTAAATTTTTTAAAAAATATTAAAATTTGTTTGTCTAAACACCATAACTTGGTAAAAAATGTATGATTTTTTTTTTTTATATCGTAGAGTATGTGAACCAGAGAATGTGTCAAATCATAGGGGCTAAAAAATGTGAAATCATTTGAAAATTATAGGTTTTTATAATCATCCTATCAATTAGGACTTTAGTTAGAATGCATGTAGAAAATCAATAATAATTATCTATGTAATTTTGAACAATCATATCTTATATTGGTGGAAAGCTTAAAATTTTATCAATAAACCATTTTCATTCATCAAATTGGATAAAAAAATATTGTTAGCCACTTTTGGGTCATATCGCCACTTTTTGGACCCCCATGATCTTGCACTCACTCTCTTATGTGGGTACCTTCTAAGCCATGTTTTAGTAACAATCACCAAGCTTGCAGGGTATTCGATGTTTTCTCCATTTGTAACTAGGGCCTCCAGTTTATTTTTGGCCTCAACATAATGACACAAGTAATAATCCATTCCCTTTTCACTTTATTCATTTTTAATAACTACATAAACATGCTATGTATTGATATGTGAAACAAATTAGATGAATTTAGTCAGCATTACAAAAAAACTACAGGGTAAGATAACATTAGGAATTTCAAAAAATATGCAAGTAGATATATTACCTAGTTGAATTAGATCTGATATGTGATCAAATTCAACCGATGACTCCATCTGTGTCATTTTTAGTTCCATAGAGAGCTAATACATGTCAAGTGGGCTAAGAAAACTTAACCACCATTAGTCAACCCAGTCCTTTGACTCACACTTATTCCAAGCTTAATTGTACATGAAGAAAAAAATCATGCCATCTT
This sequence comes from Sequoiadendron giganteum, assembly GCA_007115665.2. Classification (NCBI taxonomy): domain Eukaryota; kingdom Viridiplantae; phylum Streptophyta; class Pinopsida; order Cupressales; family Cupressaceae; genus Sequoiadendron; species Sequoiadendron giganteum. The sequence continues at coordinate 88,513,538 of CM021108.1, forward strand.
TGTCATATGTATACTCCATGAACCTACATTTGATCTTCTAAAAGAGTGTAACTCACTTGATATTGTCAGTGTACAAAAATCCTCATATTGTGCAATGATTGTATCATCTATCAACCAAAAAATCTATGAACTAAAGAATTACCTCCATTACTTGGACCCATCAAAGCATTACACCACTCAATGATTGATTTTGCATCTATCAAATTTCCATTATCTTTATACTTTAACTCTTCTTTTTCTATGGCTATTTTGATACATTCCCTTGCACCATCATGCTCCCCCTTTCCATGCCCAACCTCACAAAATTTCCACATATGTAGAAAACCTATAATATTATGCATCCTACTCAACCAATAGAACATCCATGAGTTCTTGAATTGTGAAGCACAATTATCCAACCATTTGATATGCTGATTGAATGATATGACCCTTCTAGCTAAATCATGGTAGAAAACTTGAAAGGTACCTTGCATGAACTCTATAGAATGTGGTTGATCATCAGTGATATAAAAATGATACCCTCTTATGATATTTCTATCATCCTCTATACTATCATTGGTATGAATGAATGCTATGTGCATAAATATAGAAACCTATGTAGAGTTGTAATATTGTGATTGCACCTCATGATGTGGCTATAGACCACAATTCTCTATAAAGTCGATGTCTGGAATAATGCTACCAAGTGGAAGTGCATCATTGCATAAATTTAATTTCAAGTCCAACCATCAAACTCTATGTCCTTGCATACTCATAAACTATTCTTTCACAAAATATAGACATAAACTGACACACTAGAATCTTTTGAATAAACAAATTACACCTTTTTTATTCTTTACCATCTTTTGTATTGTAGGCCACTATTTTATAGTTGTTAAAATCTACTAATTCATTTCTAACCGCATGTGTGATTTCCATATGTGAACACATATTGGCATATGTTGCAAGCCACCACAATGTTGACATTTTCCATCCAAGCATAATTTCCTATAGAATATTTGAACTTCCTCTCTTTCATATAAATTATTGATATGAAGTCTCTTGAAGATGTAGGTGGGGCTGTTGGAATTTCTCCCAAATCCTATCACATCTCTCCTACCTTCCCGAAATCCCGTGTCCACTCTCACAGTGTTGTGTGGTAGAGCGGTGACTATCACAGACCTGCAACCACTTCTCCAGTCTTGTGCAGTGAAGCGGTTTCCTCGCATTCCCGCAAGGAGCTTCATTCCTCACAATGGTAGTGTGGTGAAGTAGTTTTTTTGGTGTAAAATATTTTTCTCGGGCATTTAATTTTTAAGGGAAATATTTATTATGGTTTTGATTTTTTGGGATGGAAAATCCTTTTCACTTGATGTGATTAAGAAGTTACTGAAGATGTAACTAATTGTATTTATTTTCTCCTCTTTGCTTGTTGGTGAAGTTTTCTCCGTATTTTTTATGTATTTAGTTTGAAGTAGGTATTATTAAGTGAGTACTCAGTAGAGAACAATAGTGATTAATGATCTTTAGAAGCAAGATTGCAAAGAAATTCTGAGCAACAACTCTTTTATTAATGAAATATATATGATTTAAATATTTTGTATTTTTATTCTCTCTGTGTGCGCTCTATTTTTCTAGGTTTGTTTGTTTTTGTTATTTCTCCTCTGTCTCTACCCTTCATGTGGTATTAGAGAAGGTTCTTAAAAACAAAGGGTTTTCTTAAAGGTTTCCAACAAAAGTGTTTTGAAAGAGACAAATTTTTCATAGTCAAAATGGCAGCAACCACAAGCTTGAAAAACCCACAAATCCCACAGTTTAATGGGAAGAATTATGACTATTGGGCAATCACCATAAGGGCATTGTTTTTCTCACAAGATTTATGGGAACTAGTAGAGAATGGTTTTCTATAACCAACTGATTCAGCTGCATATAATGCTCTAACTCAAGCACAAAAGGACTTATTGAAAGATAATATGAAAAAGGATTCAAAATCTCTTTTCTTCATCCTCCAAGGAGTGCATGAGAGCATTTTTATAAGGATTGTAGCAAAAAAAAGGTCCAAACAATATTGGGATACTCTCCAAACAACCTATCAAGGTATGGTAAAGGTGAAAACAACAAAGCTACAAATGTTGAGAAGAGATTTTGAAAAAATATATATAAAGGAAAATGATATAGTATATTATTTCGTTACTCAAATTATTGGGCTAGTGAACCAAATCAGATCTCATGGTGAGAATATAGAAGATGTTGGAGTTGTTGAGAAGATTCTAAGGATTTTTTCCACAAGATTTGAGTCTATTTTTATAACCATAGAGGAAACAAAGAACCTTTCATATTTTTTAGTTGATGAGCTCCATGCATCTCTTATTTCTCATGAACATAGGCTAAGTAGGTTTGTAGAAACATCTCTAGAGAACTCTTTCAAGTCACAAGATTCAATTAACCAAGGAAGAGGCAAAGGAAGATCAAGTTTCAGAGGAAGAGGAAGAATTTTTTGTAGAAGTGGAAGAGGCAACCCTTCAAGCTCAAGTGGAAGAGGCAGAAACCAAAACTCCCGGGATCAAGTTCATCTCAAAATCTGTCACAAGGACAAAGGTATGATAAGTCTCAAATCCAATATCACTACTATAATTTTTTTGGGAATTACAGGAATGAGTGTAGAAAGAAATAGTATGATTATGGTAAATAAAATACAAATTTTACAAAAGAAAATCAAAACCAAAAGTCAAAATAGAGTATAATGTTTTTGGATTGTAATGCTGCACAAGAAAATGAAAAAGATGTGTGGTTTCTAGATTCTAGCTGTAGAAATCATATGATAGGAAATATAAAAATGTTTTCAAGTTTAGATAAAAATGTAAAGTTTGATGTCACACTAGGCAATGACAATAAAGTGTTAGTTAAAAGAAATGAAAATTTTAACATTCTAACTAAAAAAGGTGGAGAAAAAGTATATTTTAGATGTGTATTTTATGCCTGGTTTAAAATACAATTTAATGAGTATAGGGAAACTTGTTCAAAAAGGATGCAAAGTAAATTTCAAAAATGGTTTGTGCATAATTTTAGATAAATATCCAAGCAACCATCTCATTTCTAAGGTTAAAATGTCAAGTAATAGAATATTTCCTTTGAAGATTCAACTAGATTTGAATATAGATTATGCACAAGCACAAGAAACCACAACAATTATGCAAATTGTCCTTCAAGCAGAAATAAAAGATGAAAACTAGTTAGGGCACTTAAGATTTGGGCATCTTAACTTTAGAGGTTTAAATTTTCTTCATATAAAAATTATGGTCAAGGGATTAGCTCTAATAGAAAAACCTGAAAGAGTATGTGAAGGATGCATCTTAGGAAAGCAACATAGAGAATATTTTTGAACAAGAAAATCAACTAGATAAAAAGCCCCTTTGGAGATTGTACATTTAAACTTGTATGGAGCAATGCAAACACCTTCAATTGGTGGTAGATTCTAATTTTTGACATTTATTGATGATTACTCAAGGAAAACATGGGTTTACTTTCTGAAGCATAAGAGTGCAACATTTGAATATTTTTGTCAATTCAAGGCTCTTGTTGAAAAGAAAAGTGGGTATTAGATTAAATCTTTGAGGATGGATAGAGGAGGTGAATATATTTCAAAAGAATTTTTAAATTTATACAAATATAATGGTATTCATAAAAATTTTACTACTAGATATGCACCTCAACAAAATGGGGTAGCGGAAAGGAAAAATAGAACATTCATGGAAATGGCTAGAAGCATGTTAAAAGACAAATATTTTTCAAATGAATATTGGGCTAAATTTATATCATGTACAACTTATATAATGAATAGGTGTCCAAAAAAAAGTGTCATGAATACCGTTCTTGAAGAAGCATGGACTTGAAGAAAACACAATGTTTCTCACATGAGAGTTTTTGGTTGTGTAGCATATGCTCATGTGCCTGATGAGTTAAGAAGAAAGTTAGACATTAAAGGATAAAAATGCATATTGGATATACTGATGAATCCAAGGAATACAAATTTTATAATCCAACAACCAAGAAAGTTATAATTAGAAAAGATATACAATTTGTAGAAGATGAAGCATGGGATGGAAGTGTTGAAAAATAGTCAATATATCAGCAAGTATACCTCAAGAATAAAATGAAGTTTTTGTACCAACAAATATTCCTACTAATGTGAATCCTTCCACACCAATTAAAGCTCAACCAAGTGGTCCACAAGTGATGCCATCATCAAATGTAAGAGAAGCAACAAGAAGTTCTGGCATTGGACCATCAACTCCACATTCTTCAAGTTCAAGTGATTTATCAAATCCTACATTGGTAAGTGTTATGCCTACCACACACCCGCCTCGTTCAGAACAGGGACCCTCTCTTTCTTTTTGTCTTGTCGGGTCCTTTTTGCTTTGCCTTATTTTGCGTGCCCCATTTTGGGGGTCCTTGATGGTCAACATGTTCTCAAAAGTCCCATCTTAGGGTTGACCTAGTTTTGCCCCTATGAAATCTGCTAAGTTTGAGGCCTTTCGGGTTTTGCTTGTAAGATTGCCTTTCTAATGTTTGTGCTCTGTCCTTTCAGACCCTCTCGGGTTTCCGTTCCTATTGCGCCGTTCCAAATGGCAACTATGTGAAGTCTTTTAGGCCCATCGGGCTTGATCTATCTGGATTCCCTTCCTGGGTTTCTCTTTGGGATTTTTCGTTCCAAACGACCGCCAGCTTTCGTCTTTCTAGACGCCGAACCCCGAAGCTCTTGTTGTTGTTTGGATTTCACTTGGTAGATTTTCGAACGACCATCCATCCACGTCTTTCTGGACCTCGGACCTCTAACCTCCCACCACTGTCCCGGAATTTGAACTCAACTACCGCAACTGCCACTGTACCAAACATTTAATTGCGACATTAATTGCAGTTGGAGCTATATAGACAAGTTTTCAACTGTCATTTTCATATGGCAGAAGCGATCGAAAATCCCAATACCGCCCCAACAATTTCTGCCTCCGTGCCCAAACCCCTTCTTTGTCGTTCCTTATGAATTCAACATAAATCTTCTTTGAGATTTTGAGGTATGTTCGCCTCCCACATGCCTTGTATCTTTTTCCTCAAAGTCATGGTTTAAATCAAGTAAAAACCTAAAATGAACTCGAAACTTGGTAGAATAGTACCTTAGCCTAAAAACCCACAAATTCAAAATTGAAAAATCGATCGTTTCAAGAATGAAATTCAAAACCAAAGTTTGACCTCCCCGTCGCTGTTTTCTAAAATAGGCGATTGCCTCCTTCGGGCCCGAAACTCTCTCCAGCCATGCACAAAGTTTAAACTTAGAAATTTGACAGCGACCAAACTCATCTCGTGTCCCGACCTCCAGATTTCCCCTTTCAGGATTCTGTTGCGGCTCCGCCATTCCAAACGGCAGCAACGCTCCATCCTTTTTGCCCTCAAACCCTAAGCCTGCAATGTCCGTCACAAATTGTAATGAAAACTAAAAAAAAAGGTTGTCTTCGAGCCTTGGCATCTAGACTTTTGTCCCTAGAATTTCGTTCTGGTTTTGCCGTTCTCAACGGCTGTCAATGGGCATCTTTCCGACTCTCGGACCCCGATCGCCCTTTCGCCGCACATAGTTTAACTAGAGAGAAAGTGAAACATCCAAATGCTGTCTAGAATCCGAACTCCAGAAGTCCATCTCTGGGATTCTGTTCCAGTTTTGCCTGCCCAAACGGTCGAACCTGGCCATCTTTCTGGCCTCAAGGCCCCGACCCTTGGTCTGCCGTTGAGCTTTTCCTAGTTGATAAGTTCACCTCGGGTGTAACCTCCTGGACTTCCATCCCCGAAATTCCATGGCGCTTTCACCATTTTGCATTGCTATCCTGCAACAACTTCCTAGAATTTGAAACCCGACTCTTGGAATGCTGTCTTCCCTGCATCGTTCCAAACAACCTTCCTACAGTTGAAACCTAGACACGTAAATGGTGACTAAAATGGACTCCAAATAAAAAATAGACTTCGACCCACTTGCTAAAAATGAGCCTTATTTCATGCCCAACCTTTGTATGATCAAATCCAAGACTCAAAGAGTCATTGGGAGTGCCTTGCCTTGTTTTCCCTTCCAAATGACATTTTTTCAAGGGAATTCTGGCCCTTCGGGCCCGGGTCATCCGTTTGCCTCCCAAAATTATTATGATCTAGTGTTGAAATTTTTTGGAATAATGATTGTGAATCTAACCTTGATTTGCAGGGATTTTTCCAAGGCTCCATCTACATGTTTGATGTTTCTAACTCTCGTCTCTTTGTGCAGGATTTATGGAATCTGGTGTAGAAGCCTCTGGTGCCGCCAAGGAAAAGGGGAAAGGAACTTCCAAAGCCCCTCAAGTCAAGGAGGACAAGGATCAAATCAGGTACAAATTCCAAGGGGTGCCATTAAACTCTAGAGTCACCACTCTTTGGAAGGACATCACATATACCAATATCGGGCATGTTGATATTGACGAGTTTACATAGAGAGTTAGGGTGGACCCGAAAATAGACAATGCAAAATTAATCAGAAGCAGTAGACATGCCAAGGCTGTAGGTTTCCCGCCAGCATTGGTGGCCCCCGAGTTGGTAATGGCATGCCAAGAGGTGTATCAAATTGAAACCAGAACCATAGTGGATAGAGATGGCAACATCCTTGCTGATATGTCCCCTCTCAAGATAACTAAAAATTTCCACATCCTCTCCTTTGAAAGAATGGAGACCCCAACCATTAAGGAGTGCAAATAATTATGGGACTAGGATCCATTGGGCTGTAAGAAACTAATCAACCAATATTGGTTGAAAGATAGGTGGGCTAGTGTTGGAAAAGTCCCTCAAGAGCTATATCATAGTGATTTATTCGAGGATTATCATGATCTGGTCACCCTATTGAGTTGAGTAATGGGCCTGCCTATGGCGGCCTTCTTCCAAGAATGGGTGATGTACTTTGTCGAAGAGATTCTTTATGGGAGTGACACTGCAGTCGACTGGGGGAGATAATTAGCAATTGCTTCCATGAGCATTTCATTAGTGTGAAGAAGACATAAAAATTCTATATGACATTCTACTTGGTCTATTCGCTTTCTGATTGGTGGAATTATAATGGATTGAATGCAATGCCCAATGTGGCACCGGGGAGGGAACTTAAAACCTATGACAAATATCCTAAGTTGCAATACAGGAATTTCAAGAGGGACTACTGCAGGGTAAATGATACCTTCATTTCCTACGTCATCCGACTACTTGGAGGTGATTTCGAGAGAAGAGTCTCCCACAGTGTCAGAGCCCTCCTCAAGCATTACGCATTCCTATTTATTCAGTTTCTAAAATTCACCTACATTCACGCCCAAGGATTCACATAAAAGCCAAATAAGCTGGCCTGGTACCCCAATGACCGTATCATAATTTTGGAACTGACTTGGTAGTTGCGACACATCCACAATATTCTGAGCAACAAACATCTGGCAGGGATGCCTTATCCTATTGGGCTTGGCCAAGGAATGTATAAAATTCATACCTCCCAATGTGCGGGTAATTCAAAAAAGGAGTTGGCCGAGTACCACTTCAGGCAATATACAACTAGGCCATGGATGGACCCATACGGTCACATCAAAAAGGCACTTGGGCCAGAATACGCCCACCTCCACCATGTTGAGGAATTTTGGGAAAATTGCAAGGATGAATTTGAAGTGTGAATACGACATTACATGTGTATGATTTCCTACTTTGTGAAAAGAGTAAACTTGTGCATGATCTAGGATCAACAGGAAGAAGATGAGAGCACGGTGACAGACCGTAGATAAAATGCTATCACAAATCTGCCACTAACTTTGATTGATTGGGATGAGCAAGAGGCGGATGAGCTCGACATTCTTACCAAGCCCATTGAGGCTCATACAAAGGCATGGATCAATGGTCAAGTCGAATGGTTAAATTAGCAAGGGGTCGCCTTGACATTCAAGGGGCTCGAGAATGAGCCAAGTGGCTCTGATAGTGGGGTGACTACTGCTACTGCAATTGGAGAAACCTCTAAGTCTCTGCCATCTGTCAAATCAAGAAAGAGGAAGGAGATTGATGGGCAGCAATCCAATCTGAAGGTGTACGGCAGTAGGGCCTCAGAGGGTGAGCCTCTTGAGAAACATAGAAGAATAGGAAGTGTCACGGAGATTCCTGTGATACCTGAGGATCCACTCCACGAGGGTGAGGAGTTGGAAGATGATCCACCTAGGTCCACTACTACTTCATCAGCTACTGCAACCACTGCTTCCGTTGCTTCCATTCCATCCACTCCACTTGGGAAGACTGCTTCCTCTCCGCCTGCGGTGGACATCTCTGTCCACCTTGCCTCCACTTCTCTGATTGTGTAAGTCATATCGGTAGATTCATCCTCTGCCATGACCTCACCAATATCATCATCCTCCATTTCTCCTTCCCTTACACATGCTTCACCTGCTATTGCAATGCCTACCCTCAGTCTCCCAGAATCCTTCTTTAAATACATGCAAAATGTGCCTTCCCAGATTTTGGGAATGCTTGCAAATCCAATGGTGCTAGCTGCAATAGCCCAGGCAATGGTTAATGCCCCAAGTCTCCCTCCTCATACAAAACCACCTAGAATGGAGGCTACAATGCAAATATCAGATGGGCTCAAGCGATGAGAACAAGAGGTAGCATCGAGACCAAAAGATGAAGAATTTGAATATCATGAGCATACCATCTATGAGTATCAGGTGATTGATGAGGTGGCATATGAATCTTCCAGTGAGGGTAGCAAGGATCAAGGAATGAACATTCTCCAAGAGATGGCTGATCTAGAGCTCAACGTAGAGTGGGACAAGCAACACAAGGAGATTGATGATAAAGAGGCTGGAGAACAACTTACAGTTGAAGAAAGAGTTGCGGTTCCAGTGACTGAAGGTAGTAGGTTTCCTATAGAAAGGCACAATCAAAACCCCAAGCATGAGGAAGAAGTATCCCTCCATGAGGATGAACAGGAAGATAAGCCCAAGGGAAGTCAACACAAAGAAGAAGAAGAAAGGGGTGCTGAGGGGGAAGAACACCCTAAGGAGAAGCTGCTCACCAAGTCCTCTATCAAGCGCATAATGCTCACACAAGATTCTGATGAGGAGAAAGAAGATGCAAGGGCTGAGCAGGAAATCGTTAATGTCAAAGCCATTGAGCTTAGGATGGAGGAAAAAAAAGGTCAACAGGAATCGCCCAAGGCAGGGCCTTAGATGCTCGACTGGTACTGGCTAGAGCTCAAATTATGACAAAGAAGGAGAAGAAGCCAAGGGTCAGGTCTAAGATAAGGATGGATACCTCTGGATCCAGGGTAGTGCAGATAGCTATGCCGATGGTTAGATAAAAAGGAGTAAGTTATAAAGTCTCCACCATCGATTTGGGAGTAGCCACATGGGAACAAAAGGTTGACCACCTCCAGAAATCACTTGCCACAGTCGTGCACCTTATCCAACATGATAAGGTTTGAAAGGAAGAGCTTAAGACATAGGTGGCTTATTTGATAGCCTAAATCCAATAATGGTCATCTCTAGATGAACAACCCACCACGTCATCAGCCCCATCACAGTTGTTGTCCCAAGAAAAAATCCGCAAGTTGGAGAGAAGAAGAAACTTGGATAAGACCACATAAAATTGGTTCCGACAGGTCTTGGAAATTGAGAACACGGGCATCAACTTGGCTGTCCAAACAACAAACAAACTCCTGGAGGTACAAACATCTCTTGAAGACACAAGGAAAATCTGTGAGGAATTACCAAAGAAGTACAATAATTCTTATCCAAAGATTGAGGCTATCCTCACACTACTGAGGGAAGTTTTGGAAAATGACCTCGCCTTCAAGTACGATGACCACTGGTTGAAGGATGTATGGAACCATGATTTTGATCACCGAAAGAGGAGGCCAGAACAGATCCTAGAAAGAATAATTCTGGTTATAGAATGGGCCAAAGAGGCCAGAGGAGATAGTATCAGATATCTCAAGCCGATGATAGGGTATGAAATGCCTGTCGATAAGATCAACCCAGAAAGCATAAAGCCCAACTTTCAGAGAAGGATGGAGAAGGAAATGACAACCGAGATTACCATGGACTTTATGAGCTTTTCTACTCGAGCTTTCACCCAGTCTGAGCTTTTCAGGGACAACATTGCCAAATATGATGAGGACTAGGAAAAGCTCATTAAAAACTCCAAGGAGTGGAGTTACCAGGTGTTAAGGTCCGATATCATTGAGGTTGACAAGCTCCGACCGGTAATCTTGAGATTCGTAGAACATGCAGCTTTGAAGAAGCGGGAAGGTAATCTTGTTATTGATGCAAAACTTCTAAAAGAGTAGCTACAACAAAGAAGCAATCAACAAAAGAAAAAAATGCTATAGTGATACAACTAGAAGACAAAACAAGAAAAAGACAAAAGGATGTTTTAAAAATGTAATATATTTTGGGGGTAGGTGAGACCATGCTGTAAAGTCATCTTGGCCACACAATAGAATTGAATCTTGGCCACTCATTTTTCTTTTTGAAATCTATAAATAGAGATCCCATCCTCTCATTTTAAGAGAGTTGAGTTGTTGTAAAATCATGTTACAGAAATTGCAATAGAAAATACAGTGATTTATTGGTGTATTTTGGATTTCTTCACATGTTTCATGATTCTTCTCCCATTAGTTAAAATTCTAGTTTAAGTTACTTTTTTGTTCTAGTGTCCTTTAGCTATTCTTGGTAGATTTAGTGATGTTGTCTTTGCTTATGAAGTTTTTCTGTTGTGTTTATGCTTTCCTTGTCCATACTTTTAGTCATTTGCTGCTGGTAGGTGTTTGTGCAAAGTTAGCCTGGACTATAATTTCATAGCTGCTCTTTAAACTTTGTCTTTGTTCACATTTAGATGGTGAATGAATGATGAATATCTGTAGTCCTTAGAAGATAGCATATATTTCATGACATTGTGAGAATTTAGATTTATTGAAACCCTATTTTAAGGAAACTGTCCATAACAGGAACCTCCATGATCACCATTCATCGGTAGTTGCAGGTCCAAGAATCTTCTCTCTTCCCTACCCTTTTTCCTTTTATCTAAAAAAGAACCTATGCTAAGGTTCATTGCACATTGTAAAGCCAAATCCAATGAAAAAATGGAGTTCAAAACTGCTTTTTGAACCTATAGTAAAGAATAGTAATTTCCTATTCAAAGAACTCTATTCGCAGACCCAATTCTCTTACAACTTTAACTCACATAAGGTCACCTTGTGATTCCAGCAAATCACATAAATCAACTGATATATATTCCAAGCATCATCATGACTTGATATCTGAGAGACCTTGGGATAGTGTTATGCAATTTGATTGTGGAAGATTGTCTTTCAAGAGAGGTAATTTCCCTACATATTACCTGTGTTGTGAAGTGCATAAAAACACCATCAACAGAACTGGCACTAGAAGGAGGGTTTTTTGGAGATAAAGTTGGATTGAATTGGGTCATTCTCCCCTGAGAGATTTCATCGAGTCTTGAGATCTACACCAAAGAAGGGAGAATTTAAGGAATTACAACCCCTTGTCCGAGCTAAAAGAGCTAAAGGAAGGGAATTGTCCATCATCGATTCACCAGACATGCTCACCTCTCTTTCACCTCTGTCATCTCCATCATCAATGCTGGTACCACCTTCCACTCATCTTATCCAAACATCCTTCTAGGCTGCCACTCCATCTGGGCTGAACACTGCCTTTCAACCAAACACAGCAGCAAGCCCTGCTGCTGTCCCTTTAGAGCTACCAGTTTGTATGGCACATCTACCTCCACCACCTCCTCCTATGGCATGGTTGGGAGATAACCTATCCCCTATGGCCTTCAATTTATACCATGATATACCAAAGAATCCTGAAAGCTTCTGTACGAAATTCAATGCCCGATACCCATAGAGGATTGCGAAGGAACATGTAAGAATGTTTGAAATCGCTTTGAAAACTATGTAGATTATCTACAAGGACGTGGCTTGCAGGATCTTTCGCTAATATCTCAGGGAGGAAGAATTCTATTGGTTGCTAACTTGCTCACCAGAATGATCACTACTCGGGCTCTTCTAAAGGAGGACTTCTTCCAAAAATTCAAAAATCTGATCAGCCCTGCAGACTCGTACTGACACTTCATGTCGATTAAAAGGGAGATCAATGAATCAATCATTTCATTCAATGATTTTTTTCACAGAGCGTACAATTGGCTACATGCCCCATACGTTTTCAATGATGCTACTATTTTTCCTTTTTATTATGCAGTGTTGGATAACCTCACTTCGACTCTGGTAAAAAAAATGCGATCGACGCTCGCCAGGTTGGTCAATGCATACGCTAAAGATTTTATTGCTAGCATAGATTTGGGGTAGAAAATTTCTAGTCCGCTACCTTCTCTCAGGAAAACCACACATCCGACACAGATTTAGGGGCTTACTCAAGCCTTGCAGCATCAAACACCCCTGTTGAATCTAGTAGCACAACTACCTATAGTTCCGCATCCTGGGTAGCCAATGAATTAGGCGTATCTAGTACCTCACTACTTGTTGCCCTAGTAACAAAATTCACATCCTCAATTTTCCAAGGTGTGAATGTACCTCCAAGTGGCTGAATTTCCACCTACTAATCAGAATCAGCCAGTTGCACAACCCATGTTCCACCAAGATTCGGCATCACAACAAAACAATGCCGAAAAGGACAAGATTGGCGAGCTCACAAAAATGATCAAGAAGATGTCCACAAAAAAGATGCACTTAAGGAATTAGAAAAACTAGCTGCAAGCGTCACAAAAGAGCATCCAGGCTAACCTTAATTGTGATAACCGAGATCATCATGAAAGTTGGGATAGTCAGGATGCCAACACATCATTCGAACAAAATCATGACAAAAATTAGAATTCAGGTCAGAACTTTGACAGAAGGCCCTTCCAAAGGAAAAACAAGATGTGGAACACAAGACCCAACAATGGTAGCATTCCCATGCCCCTGGATCAGCATAGCAATAATTTGAACCGTGCAAGTAGAGTTTACTTGGTTGAGGCCACTTTATTTGGTTGGTGTCACATACACAAAACAAAATAAAACTCTGAGCTGGATTGTCCAGAATTCCAAACTGCTGCCGACATCTTCCAAGTTGAGGTCCAGAATGCTATGGACAATTTGGGGTGTAGGAACATTGTCCCATCCAACCCATACGATTCCTCGGTGCTGGTGGTGAACTAGGCTACTTTCCCAAAGGTGGAGTGCAACACACTAGAGCAGGAGGGTGCCGACTTGAACAACAATAGTAAAGCAAAAGAGGTAAGTTCTGAAAGTCTTCTGGCTCAGCTTTTTGATTCAATAGATAATGGTCCTAAAGATGATGAAGAAGAGCCTAGGGAGGATGAAGTCTAGATGTTTCACCAATAGACTACCCCTTACAACCTCAGGAATAGATAGGCCGGTGGTCATGCTGGAGGTCCTTTTACGATCTCCACTCCGTTGAATAATTTCAGCACCCCTCCCAATCCAAATGCAAGTAATAACCCAGGTTTTCCCCACACACCCACAAGTTATCTCAATAGGAATAAGCAATAGAACAAGAACCAAAGATAGGCCACTAGTTCCTCCCAAAATGTTTCCTGTGATCAAGAAGTTGAACAGATGGGGGAGTATATTGCTGAAGAATTCAAAAAGGTGAAGCCAAGTGTATTTGAATTCGAGCTACTAAAGGTGCCTTTTTTAGAATGATAAATGTGACTCCACCACAAGGGTCAACTCAAGAAAATCCAACAAAGAGGGTTTCCTTTGACGATCAAAAAAATGAGTTGGTCATTAGACAAATGTTCAACGGTAAGGCTGACCCACTTACAGATCATCCAACAAATAAGCCATCCGACAAAGTAATTAATCAAGCACCAACCCAAAGCAAGGGAAATAAGAAAGATAGGGCCAAGTTGCCTAGGTGGACATTTCCATAGGATTGTTTCAAGGGAAATTCAAAACTCCTCCCTTTCTAACCACCATCCGTGTATTCGGGAAGAACCTCTACAATTGCCTATTTGATTCGGGTGCTTCAACCAATGTCATGCCATTGAGCGTGTGCAAGGCACTCAGAATAACACCAAATCCCTCCTGGCAGAAGGTGACACAACTTGACAAAACTAAGATCAACATAGTGGTTGAAATTAATAGAATACCTATGTAGATTGTTGTTGACCCCCAGATCCAACAAACCATAGATATTCAGGTGGTTGATATCCCAACACATATGGTATAATCCTAGGAAGGGATTTCACAAGGGCGTTGAATGGATACACCATGACTGACGTCTGCTACATATGGTTTCCATGGAAAGGAATGAAGAATCATATTCAGATCGATTAAGAACCATGTATGAGATTCATGATCACATAATACAACAACACAAACAAGGTGTTGTATGCTGAAACTGATTTGGGGAATTATTCCTAGGTATAGTATCTAAATGAGTAGGAATGCCTCAAAGATGAAGGAACAAAAGAGGTTTTCCTCATACTATGCAGCCCACCTACGAATCTAGCCAATTAATTTCAGAGCACTGAAGGGCTAATAGAATCCATTGATGAAGAGTCAAGAGAGGATGACAATCGTGGATT
>CM021108.1:88535382-88569216 GCA_007115665.2 Sequoiadendron giganteum
GTAGAATTGTACCTTAGCCTAAAAAACCACAAATTCAAAATTGAAAAATTGATCATTTCAAGGATGAAAATCAAAACTGGAGTTTGACCTCCCCATCGCTATTTTTCAGAACACACGACCGCCACCTTCAGGCCTGAACCTCTCCTCGACCGTGCACAAAGTTTAAACTTAGAAAGTTGATAGTGACCAAACTCATCCCGGGTCCTGACCTTCGAATTTCCCCTTTCGGGATTCCATTGTGGCTTCGTTGTTCCAAACGGCGGCTGTGCTCTGTCCTTCCAGCCCTCGGACCCTGAGCTTGCAAAGTCCATCACAAATTGCAATGAAAATTGAATAGAAAAGGTTGTCATTGGGCCTCAACATCTAGAATTCCATCCCCATAATTTCGTTCTGATTTCGTCATTCTCAACGACTGTCGATGGGCATCTTTCCGACTTCCAGATCTCGGTCGCCCTTTCGTCGCACACAGTTTAGCTAGAGAGAAAGAAAAACGTCCAAATGTTGTCCAGCCTATGGACTCTAGAATTGTGTCTTTGGGATTCTATTTTGGTTTTGCTTGTCCAAACGGCCGAACCTGACCATCTTTCCAACCTTCGAGCCCAGACCCTTGGTCCGCCGCTGAGCTTTTCCTAGTTGAGAAGTTCGCCTCGGGTGTAACCTCCCGTACTTCCGTCCTCGAAATTTCATGGCACTTTTTCCGTTTCGTACGACTATCCTGCAACAGCTTCCTAGACTCTCAGAATGCTATCCTCCCTGCGCCAATCCAAATGGCCTTCCTGTAGCAGAAACCCAAATGCCTAAATGGTGACTGAAATGGACTCCAAATTGAAAATGGACTTCAACCCAATTGCTAAAAATGAGCCTTCTTTCATGCCCAACTTTTTTTTGATCAAATCCAAGACCAAAAGAGTCAATGAGAGTGCCTTGCCTTGTTTTCCCTTCCAAATGACATTCTGCCAAGGGAATTTTGGCCCTTCGGGCCAAGGTCATCTGTTTGCCTTCCAAAATTATTATGATCTAGTGTTGAAATTTTCTACAATAATGATTGTGGATCTAACCTTGATTTGTAGGGATTGTCCAAGGTTGCATCTACATGTTTGATGTTGCTAACTCCCGTCTCTTTGTGCAGGATTTATGGAATTCAGTGCAGAAGCCTCTAGTGCCGCTAAGGAAAAGGGGAAAGGAACTGCCAAAGTGCCTTGAGACAAGTAGTACAAGGATAAAATGAGGTACAAATTCCAAGGGGTGCCATTACACTCTAGAGTCACAACTCTTTGGAGGGACATCACATATACCAATATTGGGCATGTCGATATTGACATGTTTACATGGAAATTCAAGGTGGACCCGAAAATAAACAATGCAAAATTAATCAAAAGCAACGGTCTTGCCAAGGCTGCAAGTTTCCCGCCAGCATTGGTGGCCCCCAAGTTGGTAATGGCATGCTGAGAGGTGTATCAAATTGAAACTAAAAACATAGTGGACAAAGATTGCAACATCCTCATTGATATGTCCCCTCTCGAGATAACTAAAACTTTCCACATCCCTGCCTTTGAAAGAATGGAAACCCCAATCATTGAGGAGTGCAAAGCATTATGGGACCAGGATCCCTTGGGCTGTAAGAAACTAATCAACCAATATTGGTTGAAAGAAAGGCATGCCGGTGCTGGAAAAGTCCCTCAAGAGCTATACCGCAATGATTTATTTGAGGATTATCATGATCTAGTCACCCTATTGAGCCAAGTAATGAGCCTCTATGGCGGCCTTCTTCCAAGAATGGATGATGTACTTTTTCAAACAGATTCTTTATGGGAGTGACATTGCGTTCGACTAGGGGGAGATAATCAACAATTGCTTCCATGAGCAATTCATTAGTGTGAAGAAGACATAAAAATTATATGACATCCTACGTAGTCTATTCACTTGATGATTGGTGGCATTATAATGGATTGACTGCAATGCCCAATGAGGCACCGATGAGGGAACTTAAAACCTATGACAAATATCCTCAGCTGCAATACAAGAATTTCAAGAGGGACTATTGTAGGGTAAATGATGCCTTCATTTTCTATGTCATCTGGCTGCTTGGAGGTGATTTCGAGAGAAGAGTCTCCCATAGTGCCAGAGCCCTCCTCAAGCATTATGCCTTCCTATTTATTCAGTTTCCAAAATTCACCTAAATTTGTACCCAAGGTTTCAACGAAAGGCCAAATAAGCTGCCTCGGTACCCCAATGACCGTATCATACTATTGGAACTGAACTGGTAGTTGCGACACATCCACAATATTCTGAGCAATGAACATCTGGCAGGGACACCTTATCCTATCGGGCTTGGCCAGGGAATGTATAAAATTCATACCTCACAATGTGCGGGTAATTCCGAAAAGGAGTTGGCTGAGTACCACTTCAGACAGTATACAATGAGGCCATAGATGGACCCATATGGTCACATCAGAAAGGCACTTGGGCTAGAATACGCGCACCTCCACCATGTTGAGGAGTTTTGGGAAAATTGCAAGGATGAATTTGAAGAGCGGATACGACATTACATGCGTATGACCACCTACTTTGTGAAAAGAGTAAACTTGTGCTCGATCCCGGATCAGCTGGAAGAAGATGAGAGCACGGTGATTAGATACAATACTATGAAAAATCTACCACTACCTTTGATTGATTGGGATGAGAAAGAGGTGGATGAGCTCAAAATTCTCACGAATCCCATTGAGGCTCATACAAAGGAATGGATCAGTGGTCAAGTCGCTTGGTTAAAGCAGCAAGGGGTTGCCTTGACATTCAAGGGACTCAAGAATGAGCCAAGTGGCTCTAACAATGGGGCGGCTGTGGCTACTGCAACTGGAGAAACCTCTAAGTCTTCGCCATTTTTCAAATCAAGAAAGAGGAAGGAGGTTGATGGGAAACAATCCAATCCAAAGGTGTACGCCAGAAAGGCCTCGGAGGGCAAGCCTCCTGAGAAATATAGAAGAACATGCAGCATCATAGAGATGCTTGTGATACTTGAGGATCCACTCCATGAGGGTGAGGAGTTGGAAGCTGATCCACCCAGGTCCCCAACTACTTCATCAGCTTCTACAATCACTACTACCATTGCTTCCATTCCATCCACTCCACTTGCAAAGATTGGTTCCTCTCCGCCTGCGGTGGACATCTCTGTCCACCTTGCCTCCACTTCTTCGATCGTGTAGGTCGTATCGGTAGATTAATCCTCTTCCACGCCCTTGCCAATCTCATCATCCTCCATGTATAATTCCCTTCCACCCGCTTCACCTACTATTGCAATGCCTACCCTCAATCTCCCAGAATCGTTCGTTAAATACATGCAAAATGTGCCTTCCAAGCTTTCTGGAATGCTTGCAAATCCAATGGTGCAAGATACAATATCCCAGGCAATGGTTAACACCCCAACTCTCCATCCTCCTACAAAACCACCTAGGATGGAGGCCACAATGCAAATCTTAGATGAGCTCGAGTGATGAGAACAAGAGGCAGCCACGAGACCGGAAGATGAAGAATTTGTATATCATGAGCATCCCATCTATCAGCATCGGGTGATTGATGAGGTGGCATATGAATCTTCCAATGAGAGTAGAGAGGATCGGGGAATGAACATTCTCCAAGAGATGATTGATCTAGAACTCAACGCAGAGTGGGACAAGCAACTCAAGGAGATTGAGGATAAAGAGGCTGGAGAATAGCTTACAGTTGAAGAAAGAGTTGCTATTCCAGGAATTGAAGGTAGTATGTCTCCTACGGAAAGGCATAATCAAACCACGGAGCATGAGGAAGAAGCATCCCTCCATGAGGATGAACAAGAAGATAAGCTCAAGGGAAGTGAGCATGAAGAAGAAGAAGAAAGGGGTGTTGAGGGGGAAGACCACCCTAAGGAGCAATTTCTCACCAAGTCCCCTATCAAGCGCACAATGCCGACACAAGATTCTGATGAGGAGAAAGAAGATGCAGAGGTTGAGTGGGAAACTGTTAATGTCAAATCCATTGAGCTTAGGGTGGAGGAAAACAAAGGTCAACAAGAATCACCCAAGGCAGGGCCTCAGATGCTTGACTAGCTACATAAACATCTCGAAAAGAGAACTCCTACCCAGAAGGATCCAAAAGCAAGGCTGGAGGCAATATTGGCTAGAGATCAAATTATGACAAAGAAGGAGAAGAATCCAAGAGTTAGGTCTAAGATAATGATGGATTCCTCTAGATCCAGGGCAGTGCAGATAGCTACGCTAGTGGTTGGAGAATAGGGAGTAAGTTATAACATCTCCACCATTGACTTGGGAGTAGCCACATGGGAACATAAGGTTGACCACCTCCAGGAATCGGTCACCACAGTGGTGCACCTTATCCAATAGGATAAGGTTTAAAAGGAAGAGCTTAAGGCATAGGTGGCTGATTTGATAGCCTACATCCAACAATGGTCATCTCCAGATGAACAATCCACCACGTCATCAACCCCACCACAGTTTCTTTCCCAGGAACATATCCACAAGTTGGAGAGAAGAAGAAACTTGGATAAGACCATAGAAACTTGGTTCCAACAAGTCTTGGACATCGGGAACACGGGCATCAACTTGGCTGTCCAAATAGCAAACAAGTTCCTGGAGGTACAAACATCTCTTGAAGACACAAGGCAAATCTGAAAGGAATTCCCAAAGAAGTACAAGGCTGCCTATCCAAATATTGAGGCTATCCTCACACTACTGAGCGAAGTTTGGGAAAAGGACCTCGCCTTCAAGGACGATGACCATTGGCTGATGGATGTATGGAAGCGTGATTTTGATCACCAAAAGGGGAGGCTAGAATAGATCCTAGAAAGAATAATTTTGGATATAGAATGGGCCAAAGAGGCCAGAGGAGATATTATCAGATATCTCAAGCTGGAAATGCCAGTTGATAAGATCAACCCGAAAAGCATAAAGCCCCACTTCCGGAGAAGGATGGAGAAGGAAATGACAACCGAGATTACCATAGACTTTATGAGATTTTCTGCTCGAGCTTTCACCCATTCCGAGCTTTTCAGGGACAACACTGCCAAATACGAGGAGGACTGAGAAAAGCTCTTTAACAACTCCAAGGAGTGGAGTTACCAGGTGTTAAGGTCCAATATCATTGAGGTTGAAAAGCTCTGACCGGTAATATTGAGATTCATAGAATATACAACTTTGAAGAAGCAGGAAGGTAAACTTGTTATTGATGAAGAACTTCTGAAAGTGTAGCTGCAACAAAGAAGCAATCAACAAAAGAAAAAATTGCTACAGTGCTGCCACTAGAAGACAAAACAAGAAAAAGACAAAAGGATGTTTTTAAAATGTAATATATTTTGGGGTAGGTGGGACCCTGCTATAAAGTGCATCCTAGCCACACAATAGAATTGAATTTTGGCCACTCATTTTTATTTTAGAAATCTATAAATAGGGATCCCCTCCTCTCATTTTAAGAGATTTGAGTTGTTGTAAAGGTATGCTGCAAAAATTGCAATAGAAAATATAGTGATTTAGTGGTGTATTTTGGATTTCTTCACATGTTTCATGATTCTTCTCCCATTAGTTAAAATTCTAGTTTAAGTTACTTTGTTGTTCTAGTGTCCTTTAGATTTTCTTGGTAGATTTAGTGATGTTGTCTTTGGTTATGAAGTTTTCTATTGTGTGTATGCTTTCCTTTTCCATACTTTTAGTCATTTGCTGTTGGTAGGTTACTGTGCAAAGTTAGCGTGGACTATAATTTCATAGTTGCTCTTTGAACTTTGTCTTTGTTCACATTTACATGGTGAATGAATGATGAATATCTACAGTCCTTAGAAGATAGCATAGATTTCATGACATTGTGAGAATTTAGATTAAGTGAAACCCTATTTTAAGGAAACTATCCACAACAGGAACCTCCATGATCACTGTTCATCGGTAGTTGTAGGTCCAGGAATCTTCTCTTTTCCCTGCCCTTTTTCCTTTTATCTAAAAAATAACCTATGCTAAGGTTCATTGCACATTGTAAAGCCAAATCCAATGAAAAAATGGAGTTCAAAACTGCTTTTTGAACCTATAGTAAAGCATAGTAATTTCCTATTCAAAGAACTCTGTTCGCATACCCGATTCTCTTACAACTTTAACTCACGTAAGGACGCCTTGTGATTCTGGAAAATCACATAAATCAACTGATATATATTCCAAGCATTGTCATGACTTGACATCCGAGAGATCTTCTACAATTTGATTGTGGGAGATTGTTCTTCAAGAGAGGTAATGCGCCTACGTATTACCTGTGTTGTGAAGTGCATAAAAACACCATCAATAGTAAGCATGGGAAGACATAAAATCAGAAGTATAAGGGACATTTATGAAAAAAATGAAGGTGAAAATAATACTAACCAGATTTCTCTTTTTTCATTTTATTGACAAATAGATGATCCAATTCATTTTGAAAATGCAATTAAAGATGACTAATGAATATGCGCAATGGATGAAGAAATTGATACAATTGAAAAGAATCACACATGGGAGCTATAGACATGGAAAAAGTACAAATTCGTTTTGACACACCTGATCCCGATTTACTAACAACATTTCCTCCTAAATCGCATTCTCAGCATTTCATTACATTCTATCCCTTAACTTGATAAATCATTATTTATTGGATTAAGTCTTCTCCTTTCAACGATTAAATTAATCAATTTAATTTATTTAACCTTACATATCTATTTAATTAAGTAAATCATTTTATTTAATTAAATTCTCTAAAGTCCTCCTATTAAATTAAATAAATTAAACCTTATTTGATTTAATCTAACATATTCCTCCTTGATTGAATAAATCAAAACATTTATTTAATAAATCATTTCTGGACTTAAATCAATTCATAAATCTAAGTCTAAATTGTCACATCACCTAATTCTTCATTAAATTAATTAAAACCATGATTAACTTAATCCCTCTCATTAAAATCTTCTAGAGAATGCAAGTTGCACAATAAATCAATTTATTTGATTTACTAAATTCTATATTTTCCCTCACAAGGCATCAAAAGGGAATATTCCCTCATTTGAATTCAAAAAGGTCAAGTGGACTTGGTCCTTCCAACAAGGCATTTAAAGCCTCTTACATGTCCTTGACCTTGAGCCAAGTGACATTAACTTCATTCCTTTCCCCTCTTCAACATGTCATTTCTCAAATTTGAAATGCCACCTAATTGCATTTATTGGCACATTGGCCAAAACTTGCACATTCCTCATCCAATCACATTTGGATAAGTGGCACAATGCCATTGGACTATCTTTTGTCCCACATTGCTTATTTCCACTATCTCTTCCAAGATTTGAATCTATAAATTGGAGACCCTTCTCCTCAATCTTCATCCACAACTTACATGCAAAGTTACTCTCTTCAATTGAGAACTAATTTTTCTCATCTCATCTATACACTCACATCATTTTCATATTTGCATCAAGGTTATGCTCAAATCTCTTTGGAGATTTGACCATTTCTTCATCAATCTACATTGCAACCATAGGAATTGGGAAAGGGCCAATTGCAACACATCATTAGCACTAATTCCCCCATAAGATCATCAACTTGTTGGCTTAATTAGGATTTTATTCAAGTTTCTTGCTTTATGTTCTTCATTTTCCTAATTTTAGCTTAAATAGGTGGATTTTATGGGGAATCCTTCAAATCTTTACATGCATTTTGATCTAACACTAACAATGTTTGTCCTCATTGTGCATTTGCAGGTTTAGGGGTTCACAGGAGCTTGTAAGTCTTCCAAAGGATAAGGATGTAATAAGAGTTGAATGGGTGTATTAAACCAAATTAAATGCAACTGGTGTTGTGAAAAAGCATAAAGCAAGACCAGTGGCAAAGGGCTATTCACAACAACCCAAAATTGATTATAATGAAACTTTTTCACCCGTAGCATGTATTGGCATAGTAATAATGATTCTTGCCAGTGAAACACAAAAAAAATGGTTAGTTCATCAAATGGATGCGAAATCAAGTTTTTAATTGGATATCTTGAAGAAGAAGTTTATGTGGAGCAACCACCTGGGTATGAGACTTTGAGTCATGAAGACAAAGTTTACAAGCTCAAGAAAGTATTGTATGGTGTCAAGCAGGCCCCAAGAGCTTGGTACAACAAAATTGATTCATATCTTTTATAAAATTAATTCTAGGTGCAACAACAAGCCAAAATTTTATACCAAGATGAATGAAAAATGTGAAATTCTGATTGTATGTTTGTATGTTGATGATTTGATTTTCATGGGTGATTTATCAATTGATCTGTTCAAAGGAGATATGAAGAAATAATTTTAAATGATTGATTTAGATCTTATGAAGTATTTTCTTAGCATTGAAGTGAACCAAAATGAAAATGGTATATTCATCTCTCAAACAAAGTATGCAAATGATATTTTGAAAAGGTTTCATATGACAAATGGTAAATCAACACCAACACCAATTTTTACAGGTTTGAAGTTAAGTAAGGATGATAAAGGTTCAAATGTGGATTCGAATTTATATAAGAGACTTGTTGGTAGTATCATGTACTTGAAAACCACAAGGCCATACATAATGTATGTTGTAAGATTAATTTCCTGAATCATGGAGACTCTAAAAGATACACATTGGAAAGCTAGAAAAAGAATTTTAAGATATATAAGTGGAACAAGGAATCGTGACATTCAGTATTCAAGTTCAGAGGAGTTCAAGATGATTAGGTATACTGATAGTGATTGTGTTGGAAGTGTTAATGATATAAAAATCACGTCTAGTTATACTTTTCATTTTGGCACCGGTGTAGTTTCATGGGCATCAAAGGAATAAACAATAGTCACTCTTTCATCAGCTGAAGCAGAGTACGTAGCAAAAAAAAATTGCATCATGTCAAGAAGTATGGATGAGAAGAGTGATGAAATAGATAAATAATGAACAAGTGGATGCAACAAAGATATTTTGTGACAATAACTCAACAATAGTATTGTAAAAAAATCCAGTTTTTCACAAGAGGAGCAAACATATTGATACCAGATATCACTTCATTAGAGAGTTAATCAATAATGGTGAAATATTTTTATAATTTTGTAGGTCTAAAGATCAGTGTGTGGATATCTTCACAAAGGTTCTTGGAAAAGATAGTTTTGTTTATTAGAGAAATGTTTTGGGCATCATTGATGGCAATAGTTGTGATTAAGGGGGAGCGTTGGTATTTCTCCCAACTCTTCCTGCATCTCTCCTGCCTTCGTGTAATCCCACGTCCACTCTCACAGTGCTGTGAGGTAGAGTGGTGACTACCATAGACCCACAACCACTTCTATAGTCTTGTGTGGTGAAGCAGTTTCCCCGCAGTCCCGCAAGGAGCTTCATTCCTCATGGCGGTAGTGCAATGAAGTAGTTTTTTGACATACAATATTTTTCTCAGGCATTTAATTTTTAAGGATAATAATTATTACGATTTTGATTATTTTTTGGGATGGAAAATCCTTTTCACTTGAAGTCATTAAGAAGTTATTGAAGATGTAATTAATTGTATTTATTTTCTCCTCTTTGCTTGCTGGTGAAGTTTTCTTCATAGTTTTTATGTATTTAGTGTGAAGTAGGTATTATTAAGTGAGTACTCAGAAGAGAACAATAGTGAGTAATGCTTTGCAAAAGCAAGATTTTGAAGAAATCCTGAGCATTAGCTCTTTTATTAATGGAATATATATGATTTAAATTTTTTATATTTTTTATTGTCTCTCTATGTGTGCTCTACTTTTTAGGGTTTGTTTGTTTTTTATTTCTCCTCAACATCTGCCCTTCAGAGGCATGTATACCACAATCCTACAAAACATTGCTAGTATGCAAATCTAAACAAAGAGATTGATAAAAATTAAAATGGTTATAAAATTCAATATGTACCAAAAAATTGTGTTTGTCATTTCCAAATAATGCTTTGGATGTGGCTCATGATTCGACTACCATTTATCCTTCCTACCACATCTCTTTAATTTGGAGATACCCTTGTACAATTCTTCAAAAAATATTCAATTAGTGATCTCAGTGCTTCAACAATTGGTTTATCTTTTCATGGTATTCTCCTTGAGAGTTACCATAATTCATTATTGGTGTCCTCAATTCTTTGGTTCATTCCAACAACCATTGATAATTTTATTTATTTATTCTCAATGCTTGACTTTTCTTTCTAATGAGACGAGCTTTCTTCATTTGATTATTTACTATTATTGATGTAATGAAACATCATGTGACATTACTATCTTCACAATAAATTTTTCACTTGAAGCCTCCAATGTTCTCAAACCACGAATCTTCATGATAGGCCTATACTTTATACTTCCCATCATTTCAAGAATAGTTGGATTTTTCTAGTCTCATTTATTTTTTCAAAGAAAACTCTCCAAATATTAGGAGAATATCTTATAAAAGTGCATTTTAAAATTTTATCTTCCATTGGATACAAAATATTATCATGAATATCAATCAAATACTTGGGCTTTCTATGTAAAATTCTAGGTGGTTTTCTCAAAGTTATTTTTTTTTCAACATTAGAAATTTCATCAATATTTAAATGAGATGGGATAGATGGTGTACCTTGAAGTTGAGATGGGAAATATGGCATACAGGTCTCCTTCTTCACATGTAAGTGATGATGTACTTTCAACTTGAGATGCGATAGATGGTGTCCCTCCAACTTGTGGTGGAGGAGGTTCATGTTCCTCTTCAATTGACACATCTTCTCCCATCATGCTCAATATCCTCTTTCCATGAAGTTTCCTCATTTGCTCTCTTTTCTTTGTATTCCTATCTTCTTCTTCCTCTTCCATTGGCACATCTTATTCTATCATGTTCAATTTATTCTTTTCACAAAGTTCCCTCATTTTTTCTTTTGTATTTGTATTCTTAGCTGTTTTCTCCTCCTATGTTAGAGGAACATTTGATCATTTCCTTGGATTGATGAAGAATTGTACCTGGAGCATGAAAAAGAGATAAATATTAGTTTCACCATAGTATTAATCAAGCACAGAAATATCTTACACAAATCTGAAATTTGTCAAGAAATTATGATATTCACAATATATGACAATCCAAAAAGGGTAGCAATGAATATGAAACTAAGAATTTTTTATTGATTCTCAAGTTTATGCATGAAGAGGGAAGAAAAGGGCATGCGGAGGGGAATAAAGGAATATAAACTATTAGGTAAGGATTTTTGATGAATCTATAGAAGAGAAGATGATTGTTGAGAATATCCTTAGGATTTTTCCTACAATATTTGATCCAATAGTCATTGCAATAGTATACATTAAAGAACTCTGAAAGATGACAATAGATGAGTTGATGATTTCACATGAAACCCACATGTATTGCCTAAATAGGATTATCCCTTCTTCCCCAAATATCAAACCAACATAAGAGGTATGGATTTCAATGAAGGAATTCGACAAGAAAAAAGGACGAACAAAATGTTTCATTACAATAGAATGATCAAAGGGATGGGGGGGGGGTTGTGTGTGAAATTTTAAGGGGTGGGATGGATGTTTGATATATTTGAATGATTTAAAGGTAGTTGAGGTGTGGAAGGATGCATGTAGAGTTAATTATTCTTTTGGTTATTATGAATCTAAGTTATGTGGACGAATTAGATGTAATATATTGTGGTAGGGGATGGGATTGTTGAAGTATTTGTGGGAGTCCTAATTTTTGTATATAATAGGGGTATTGTTATGGTTGAAGGGATTTTTATTCCAATAGGTTGTCTATGGGTTTGGTGAAATTTATGGTTTTTGTGGATGGGGTGTCTTCTTTTTTGAGTTTTGAAATGTCAAATTTTTATGGAAGTTTAGCCCCAATTTAGATTAATTTAAAAAAAAATGGTCTTTATTTTCCTTAATTATTTTTCCATGAATTCTTCAGCTTGTGGATTTTTGGAAAATTATTCGAACATTGGTGAGTACAATGGTTGTACTAAAAAAGTTTCATCTATGTTTGATGCTTGAGGAGATTTTGATAGGTATTTTATTTCTCCTTGTGATGTAGGATTAATATTTTCAAGGGGAGTTCCTATTGTGAAATTATTTGAGTCCATTAGTATTATAGTTTGGGACCTTGTAAGTGGAATGAAAGGGTGTACAAAGAAATATGTAATCTACTAGATAAAGATTAAAGATCTAGATTTGAATGATTGGCAATTTTTATTTTTTGAATGATGGTTTGAATTTTTCTTATTGTGGTTGAAAATGGAGGTTTAAGTTGAGTGGTAAAATACGGATGCCATATTAAGGATGTTATTTAAGGTTCTAATTTTAAAGTAAAATAAATGTGGTTATTTCTATGTAGGTTGGTGAAGGTTTAATCTAAGTCCAAATTAGATAATGGTTGATGGAAAAATCTAAGTGAGATGGATGAAATGATGGCTTGGATGCATTTATGATTATTGTAAGGTTGAATATGTTTTGGATGAAATATGCCAAGAGTGGTTTAAAAATTATACTAGGTCTATATATAGATACCATTATCAAGGTTTTGGTCCACAAGGTATATTGTTTTGGCCTTAGGGATTTGTTGATATGATTTTTTATAAAAGAATGCAATTATTGGAACACTGGGAAAAATCATTGAGATACAAATGCGTGAAATGAGAAATAAAAAGTTTTGATATGCAAAGGCATTAAAATGGAAGTGCATGAAAAAAACTAGTGATGATGCTACAAGTAGAGTAGAAGTATTATATATCACAAGAACTAAGAGACTAAATGAAAATTTTGAAATATTGGAATATAAGATTAAAATTACTAAAGCATTTAACTAGAAAGATCAATTATGTTCAAAATTTGGTAAGGTATATTACAAAAAATAACACATAGTGGTTGAATTAAATCTTAGGGTAAAAGGTTGAACACTCATAATTTTGAATACTTAACAAAATCTAATTCTAAAATCAACATGATAAAAAAATTAAAGCATTATATTAAGCATTAAGCATGTATGAAAGGAAGTGATCAAGAAACATGCATCAAGACTTGACATACCTTCAAATTGGAGATTTGATTTGAGAAAATACCCAACAATGTGTAGTTTTTTCTCTTCTTGCATCAAAGTACTCAAGAATTTGAGCTTTTCATGAACTTTATTCCTTTTCAATGTTCAATTATATATTACTCTAATAGAGTTACTAAAAAATATTGAAGAGTTCCAATGTATAATGTGAAATTATAACAGTAAAAGCATAATTAATATTGCAACACTACAAATATGAAACATTCAGTTTGTATAATTAAATTTCATGTAAAAAATATGTTATTTCATCCTTCCTAAGTTGGAAAACTAGAAAAGGGTTGTGCAAAGCTGGTGCAAAGGTGTTGGAGTGTGTAAAATTTGAATGTTCTTTCCCCAACAACATGAAAAAGGATTTTTTTTGTCAGGTCACACACAAGACCATGAGAATAAAAAAGAATGTGGGCCTAGATCATGAGTGTCCTAATTTTTTATTTATTTTTAGAGCAAGACTAAATGTGGTCATATTTGGCTTGCTTTATAAACAACCAAATTTCAACTTTTCCAAAGCGCACTCGTGTTTTGAAAATTTTGATTTTGTAAATATTTTTTGATTATCATCATGTGTCAATAGGTTGTTGGGTTGAATTACATATATGCGAAATTTATTAGAGAAATTATGACATCTTGTAAGTGATACATATGTCTCATTTTGTGTACAACATGAAGTTTCACCAAATTTTGCTATATGCTCAAGCCTATACATTAACCCTAAACTCTATCCCTTAAAAACCCCCAACCCTTAAACCTTAATCCATTAAACCACCATCCCTTAACCCCTCAACCATTAAAACCTCAACCATTAAATCCTCAACCCTCAACCCTAATCCATCAACCCTAACCCTAATCTCTATCCATAAACCGTAAACCCTTAAACCCTCAACCCTTAAAATCTTAACCTTTAAACCCTAAACCATCAACCCTATACCTTAAACCCTAATTACTCAATCCTATATCCCTCAAGCTTAATCCCTCAACCCTCAACCCTAATCCCTATCCCTAAAACCTCAACCCTTAAACCCTAAAACCCTCAATGCTCAATCCTAAACCTTATACCCTTAAAGCCTAATACCTCAACCCTCAAACCCTCAAACCATCAACCCTTAATCCCTAATCCCTTAAACCCTCTACCCTATATATTAAACCATCAATACTAATCCTTGACACTATACCTTAAACCCTTAATCCATCAACCCTCAACCCTTAAACCCTTAAACCCTTAACCTCTATCATATACATTAAGCCCTCAACCCTAATCCCTCAACCCTATACCTTAAACCGTTAATCCATCAACCCTCAATAATTAAACCCTTAATTACTCAACACTCAACACTCAACCCTCAAACCCTCTAACCTATACATTATACCCTCAACCCTGATCCCTTAAAACATCTATCTTATATATATTAAAATATCAACCCTAATACCTCAACCACATACCTTGAACCCTTAATCCATCAACCCTCAACCCTCAACCCTCAACCATTAAACCCTAAACCTTCAATCCTATACATTAAACCCTCAACCCTAATCCCTTGATCCTATACCTTAAACCCTTAATACATGAACCCTCAACCTTTAATCTCTTAATCCATCAACCCTCAACCCTTAAACCATTAAAATCTCAACCCTTAAACCCTAAACCATCTACCATATAAATTAAACCCTCAACCCTAATCCATTGAGCCTATACCTTAAAACCTTAATCCATCAACCCTCAACCCTTAAACCTATAATCCATCAACCCTCAACCCTTAAACCCTCTACCCTATACATTTTACCCTCATACCTATACCCTCAACCCTATACCCTTAAAGATTAATCTTTCAACCCTTAATCCCTAATCCCTTAAACCTTCAACCCTTAAAACCTAATCCCTTAAACCCTCAATTCTTAAATCCTCATCCGTCAAACCTAATCCCTAATCCCTCAACCTTGAACCCTAATCCATATCCCTAAACCCTAAACCCTTAAAACCTAATCTCTATCCCTAAACCCTCGACCCTAATCCCTCAACCCTCACCCTTCTATTATAAACTATATACACAAAAATATATACAAGTTGATCCTACACACATGATCCTGATCTTACTAACATCGTTTCTTTCTGAATCATCCCCTTTAGTAATTAATTTAATTGAATAATATTTATTTGATTAAATTCATCACATTTCATCTCTTAATTAAATAAATCCCCTTTTATCTGATTAATTCATCATCTCCTATTAATTAAATAGATCAGTTTGTTTAATTAATCCTATAGTCTCTCCATTCATTTAAATAATTCATTTTATTTAAATTAAAAATCTAAAGTCCTCTTATTAAATTAAATAAATTAAACCTTATTTGATTTAATCTAACATTATCCCCTTTAGTTAAATAAATCAAAAAAATTATTTAACTAAACCCTTCCTCTCAATTTTATTTAAATCAATGCATAAATTTAAGTCTAAATTGTCACATCTCCTAATTCCTCATTACATTAATTAATCTTTTAAATCATGTTCCATCCTCTAGCTTTTACCACTTGCACATGAAAATAGATTTAATTCATTTATTAAATCTCTATTTTCTCTCAACATGAGCGCAGGTCAGTATGGCGCTGCTTCTTTGACTATGGCGAAGTATTGCACCGCGTCGCTGAAAGCAACACAATATAGCGCCGTGCGGCCTAGTTTGCCTGTGTCTGCAAAAAAAACGTTAGGAACCGCAGAATTTTGAAAAAAACGTGATTTAAAAGTTTTGCTGCCCTCCCTCTAGCGCCAAAATGTGAACCCCTAAACCTGCATTAGCACAAAGACGACAAACATTATTAGTGTTAGATCTAAATGCAAGCAAACAATGAGGGATTCCCCATGAAATCCATTTGTTAATAAACTTAAAATAGGAACAAAGGAAGAACAACTAAGTAGATGAAGATTAGTCCTAATTAAGTAAACAACATGATGATCCCATGGGGGAATTGGTGTCAATGATATGTTGCAATTGGCCCTTTCCCAATTCCTATGTGCAAATGTGGGTTGATTGAATCAATGGTCAAATCTCCAAAGAGATTTGAGACTAATCTTGTTGTGAGCTATGAAAATTGATGGATGATTGGAAGCAATGAGCAAAATTAGTTCTCAATTGAAGGGAGTAACTTTGCATGTGAGTTGTGGATGATATGGATTTGAGTATAATAATTTTACTCAAATTGTGGATGTTAGAATGAGAGGAAGAGTCTTTCATTTATAGATCTCAATTTTGGAAGAGTGAGTGGAAATAAGCAATGTGGGATCATTCAACATTCAATGGCCAAGTGCCACTTGTCAAGATGTGAATGGTTGAGGAATGAGCACATTTTGGTCAATGTGCATGATAAATGCCATTGGATTCAAATTCAAATTTTGAATGTGACATGTTGGGGGGAGAGAAGAATGGAGTTAATGTCACTTGGCTCAATGCACAAGGACATGTAAGAGACATTGAATGCCTTGTTGGAAGGACCAAGTCCACTTGACCTTTTTGAATTCAAATGAGGGAATATTCCTTTTTGATGCTATGTGAGGAAAATAGAGAATTAAATAAATCAAAGTAATTGATTTATTGTGCAAGTTGGATTCTTTAGAGGATTTTAATGAAAGGGATTTAACTTAATCATGGATTTGATTAATTTAATGAGGAATTAGGAGATGTGACAATTTAGACTTAAATTTATGAATTGTTTTAAATCAGAATTGAAAGGAAATGATTTGATTTACTTAACTAAAAGGAAGTATTAGATTAAATCAAATAAGGTTTAATTTATTTCATTTAATAAGAGGACTTTAGAGAATTTAATCAAATAAAATGATTTATTTAATTAAACAAGATATAAGGCTGATTAAATTAAATTGATTAATTCAATCAATAGAGGAGAAAGACTTAATCAAATAAACAATGATTTATTAAATTAAGAGACAAAATATGATGAAATGTTGAGAGTAGGATTTAGGAGGAAATGCCATTAGTAATCCAGATCAAGTGTGCCAGATTGAGAATGTACATTTTCCATGTCTACAGACATAATGTGTGAGCAGTATAACATGCTCACGTTATTTTAACTGTGACATAATGCGAGCATATTATAATGCGCTCATGTTATGTTTTTCTTTGGGAATCCCCAAGTCTTTGGTTTGGATTTGTTTTGGATTTCCAACCCAAAGGCTTGGAGTGCCTTCCCAACCTCCAAAGATGTGTTTTTGCATATTCTTCAAAATTTCACATAATCTTATTTGTGGCAACCTTCAAGTTTGCACGTGTTTCAAGGTCAAGTAAATTGAACACCTGGGTAATGTTAGGCTCACTCTTAGCTATTTAATGATGTAAACATTTTCACCTTTTGACTATGTTAAGGCTTTCATCTTTAATTTCTTTTGTTTGTGCGTCATTTCTTTTCAAAAACCAAGGTTTGGTATTTTTGAGTTTATTTTTTAACTGTTCATTAAAATTTCAAATAAACTACATTTTTATAAACTAGAATCTATTTTACACATATTAAAAAAATGGTTTTTGATTAGTTTTCAAAAATTATAGGATTGTCACAGCCAAATTTTTATTTTTCAGGATGTGACCACTTTGAAAACTAGTAAAAAATCATATATTCATTAAAAAATTATTAGAAAAATTAGGCATAAACTACATGATGTTAGCTAATTTCTTGCTAAAGAAATTTCAAAAATACCAATTTTTTTTTTGAACTTTTAAGAGAGCCACAACAAATGCTATGTTATTTTTTTTTTGACAAAAACAACATTGATTTCTATGACTCCCTTTTTTGAACCCCTTAATCTCCACCATTTAAAAAAAATAGTAGTTTAAAAGTAGACATAGAGCACTATGATCCTTGTTTTTGTTGCATCTAATTTTTTTGAGTGTAAGTATCCTCAATTTCTCATCCAAGGTTAGTATTTCTTGATTAAAAAAAAAATTGGTCAACTAAGACCCTTTTTTCGCCTCCATCTTTTTGCACTTACCTAGGAACCAATTTTTTTTGGTATATGGCAAGGAAATTTATGAAAAATACTTCTCCATCTTTGAAAGAATGATGTAAGTGACTCCCCTTCCTTTTGTCTAGTCGTGCATAGTTTTGTCAGGGTCACATCACTTTTAGCTGATTCATTACATATTCTTATCCTTGGAGGAAGGTGTGCGAACTACTTTAGAGCCTATCTCGAAAGGATATGTGGGAATAATATCATTAAGTATGTAGGATCAAAAACAATGTCCATACAAGCAGTGTTAAAATCACACACATATTCTATTTGATCTCCCTTTCCCATGTATTTATTGAAGTTTTGCATTTCAAAGTGTGGATGAAAAGGTGGCATGTATATGATTCTATCAAAGGGATAAGGACATAGTTTCTCCATTGAGTATGTTTTCTTTGTTGTGTTCACTTGTTATTTTTCCATTTGTTGTTGCATTGCTTTCATTTGTTGCATCAAAGTTTCCATGGGTGAAGGTGGTATTTTTGGTTGAATTTGCATGAGAGGGTTGGCGTTGGTGTTAAGCATGTTGAGGTAAATGTGATAATGGGTTTTGGTCTTGGAATTTGGATGTAAATTTTAAGTTTGGGTTGATGTTTGCTTGAGAAGGATTTTGATTACCTTGTTGTAAGTGAGATGTAAAATGGTGTTGGTATTGGTATTATGTTATGGTGGAATTTGGTTGGTGTGTTGGCATTATGGTATGAAGTTGAGGTTTGGGTTCAGATGTTGATGTGATGGAGATTGGTTGGTGTTTAGGTTTGACCCAAAAGACATGTTGGTGTTTGGTGTATTGTTGGTTGTTCGGGTTTGCACTCTTGGTGTGGCAATTCTATTACTTATTATTTTACTTGGTGGGTTTGGGTTTTGATTTGTGTTTGTGTTGGTTGATGGTGCATTATTTCTGGTGGATGTTGTGGAAAATGGATTTGAAAAATTCATACCCATGGAGCTATAAGATGATCCAAATAGATTGGGAATTGTGGGACTTGGTCCTTGGGACATTGCATGTGTCCTTTTAGTTTCAAATGTTGGAGTAGGAGGTATTTTAACATATGTTGTGTTATGTTTAGTTCCCCCAAGTGGCATACTAGTGGGCATTTGTTGTGAGGAGGAATGACCTTATGTAAATGTGTTATGACATTGACTTTGAGTTTGTGGTTGTGTTGTTCCATCTACAATTATGAAAGTGTCAAAACCAAAGGGAATCTTGGCACCATTTTGAGTGAATGCTAGGAAGTACTTATTAGGATCTTCTTTGACCATCTCTTCTATGATACACACTATCTTAGGATCTTGGGAAGCTTGTTCAATCTCTTTAGGTGTTAGATTTTGGTTAACCTCCTTCAATGTAAATTATCAAATGGATTTGGAATTTCATATTGTGACATTTGAGGTTGGTTTGAAGAGGATGCAAAGTTCATGGTGCTAGTTGGATTGAAATTGCGGTCATATGAGGAATCCAAGTCTTTTTGTTTCCTTTGTGACCTAGTGAAGACCATATAAGACTTGTGACCTCAAGGCTTTTGAAAATGAATGCAACTAAAGATAGAGATGCAAACTAAAGATGGCAATGCAAGCTAAGGATGGTAATGATAATAAGACTATGCTATATTTTTGGGATTTTTGGAATATAAAGATACAAGATGGGAATGCAACTATGACTAAGCTTGGTATGGAAAGTGGTAATGAGACTATGAGAAATAGTCAAAATTAAGATGATTAGTAGACAAATCTTACAATAGGAATGAAAATAGTCAAAATCTTACAACAAGAATGAAAATAGTCAAAATTAAGATGATCAACAGCAAAACATCTCTTACAATAGAAAGAAATACTCTTGTAATAAAGAAGCTAAGTCTAAAAATATCCAACACTTTTTAAACAGCATTCACTAAAATAATTTTGAATAAACCAATATCAACTAAAATAAATGTAAATAATATAACTATTATAATTAAATTAAACTCATAGTATGCCAAAGTTTGTTGAGTCAAGTACCCAAGGAGGTGCCATATGACTATCCACAGGCACAATGTGAAATAAAAAATACACATATCGTTGTGGTAAACATGTAGCATGGTAATAGGAGCTAGTGCACAATTTAATTTACTAGACGCTTGACCTGTCTTTATCATTCCAAATATTGAACATGGTAGGAGCTCGATATGCTGGTTCTGCATTAGCTTTATCATTTAAATCCTCACTCCAAATATTGAACATGGTAGGAGCTCGATATGCTGGTTCTGCATTAGCTTTATCATTTAAATCCTCAAGAGACAGACTTATACGGTGCCTGTCAGACATTAGATTCTCATACACAGCTCTAACATTATCCGAGGACTGAGTGTGAGGCAAGTAGAATGTTCTTCTTGTGGAGGTACCTGGAGATTGCATGTTTTTAAAGACTGATGTCTGAGAAGCAACTGATGCTTCCTGTTCCTGTGTATCACTGTATAATGGAAGAAAGGAATTGTCCATCACCAGTCCTTGAGTAGGTGCATGTCCATTACCGGCTGCAGGTTTCAAGCTTAGATTGTATAAAACACCATTGTTGTTCTCTGTTGTTATAGATAAATGTATATCAGGGTGCAGTTGCTGTTGTGATGTCACTGGGTAACCTGGAGCAGGGTATTCAAGATCAACATTAGACGATGCAGTAGCAGTACTGTCATAGCTCACTTGGTCTGTCACTGAAATCTGGTTTATTGTATTACAAATTATAGATTCATTCTCTTTCGTTTCAACATGAGCTACTTCTCCTTCTTTCATGAGCTGCCTAACCACTTCCATGGAGGAATTTAAGTTCACACTGCTTTCCCTATTTCTTACTGCTCCTTTCCAGCTCTTCGAATTGCCTTCTACGGGTAGTGTATCTTTTATGATTCTTTCCACATCATACCTTCTTATGTCAAAATTTGTAATGGAATTGACTCCTCTGTGTTTGATAGTAGCAATGTCATCAGCTTCGGCTGCTTCTTCCTCTGTGTCTGAGTTCAATGATAATCATTAGCCCTTTCATATGATTTGATTATTGAATGCATTCCTTATGATCTATAATGCAGCATAGTGCTTTTTTTTGGAAATCTTATACTACAAACTGAGAGTGTTGCACTCACCAAATCTTCCCAGATGCAAATACTTGTTCCCCTCAAATCCTCCAATCCTAGCCTGCCACTTTCCATCTCGATCTTTTCTGCCAGGGATTGTAGAGTTAGATCAGTTCATTTTGCCATGCATGCCAACTCTTTTCATGAAATATCAATCCATTTTTCAAATTCACATAATATTCAAGTTCATTTAGTAAACAAAGCCAACCCTTCTTACTCCACGATCGAATCCCTTACAAAAACCAGTACTAAGCCTGCAAATTCTATGACTTATTTAAGTGTTGTTTGAGTTTTAAACATAAATGTAATGGAACTTCACTAAATATTTAGCATCGGACTCATTTATGCCTGATCTTAAACTGCATTGATATTTGTTTCACATTTGAATAATGTTTGATGGTAAACAATACACAAGAATGGGAATGTAATATCA
The DNA here is from genome assembly GCA_007115665.2 of Sequoiadendron giganteum. NCBI lineage: Eukaryota > Viridiplantae > Streptophyta > Pinopsida > Cupressales > Cupressaceae > Sequoiadendron > Sequoiadendron giganteum. Next base: position 88,556,996 of record CM021108.1, read on the forward strand.
TTTAATTATATATTTTTTTAAACAGACAGTTTAAATTTTTGTTTAAATGATTCATTTTTAAATTTTTGTTTAAATGATTCATTTGAAATTATATTAATAGATAAATTCTATTGAAGAATTCAATGTGATTAGAAACAAGACATCTAAACAAATCAAAATTAGAATATGTTGTTAAAACTTACTCCAACAACACAATTCCATTGTGAGAATTAAGAAAATTCAATTACCTTAAATAATTAATATATTCTATCCTTGACATATTTTTCATCTCTTCTAATTCTTTAGCATAGGTTTCAATCTGCAGTTGTTGCAAAAACGCAAATGTCATACCAGCAAGCTAAATATTTTGTGAAAGATATAAATTAGAAAATAAAAAACTAATATGTACAACCAAAGTAATGTAAAGTCATACCGGAAAGTTTATTGCAGCTGATGGACCCCGATACTTAAGAGCTGCCAGATCATAAGCTCTGGCTGCACTCTCTTCCTTACCGTAGCTACCTAAAATTTCAAATCATAAATCTATAATTTCAAAGAGACTTGAAATTCAAACCCTATAATACATTATTACAAACAAGTAAAGTATTTGCTTACCAATATATACTGAGAAGTCCAATCATTATCCAGAATTCATGGATGACAATAAAACAGGCAAAGTACTCTAGTTAATGTCTAGCAAAGAATAATAGTTTTGGTCTGATAGCTATATAATCATAAACCACATCTCTAGTTTTAGGTAAAGGAAAGTAAACAAATCTGTAAGGACCTAATTTTAAAACTTAACACTCTAAGCCACATGGTAATGAATTTAATTACAAAACCTTAAAATGAAGGAAATCCTGTTGCTAAACGTATAAATCATCTATAAATAATGGATTTTGAAGTAGAGCCCACGTTGCTCTGTAAAGACTAAAGTTTAGGAATCTTATAGCCAGATTAATTAAAGAAAAAAAAAGAAACTCATAAAACTAACCTTGTTTCCTCTTGCCATTATGACCGTCTCTTCTGCAGTTATTGTCCCACAAATGGGCTTCAAATTTCTCTGTATATTTGTTTCTGTGTTAAGATCCAAAAAGAAAGGATATTCAAAAGTAGTCCTGGATTTAGATCTGTTAGTAATACAACATTTCAAACTTTTTGTTAAGAAAAAGTAATATAGATAAGTATTACTCCAGTTCAAGCACTTAATCACAGAGTTTTCTCTAAGATTAAACCTACTTAGTTTGTAATCTCATTTGCAAAACCTTCAGCAAGTGTTGTGTCTTATGAACCATTCATTGATGAGCTAAAGGGGCTCTATAATGAATGGTTCATAAGGCACAACACTTGCTGAAGGTTTTGCAAATGGAGTTGCAAGCTAAGTGGGTTTAACTTTAAAGAGAACTCTGTGGTTAAATGCACTTGAGCTGGAGTAGTACTGAGATGGGTGACCTCCCCGGAAGGCCCAGTGCTTCACCTCTGTGAGCATCACCTAGATGCAATGAGTGCTAAGTGGACCATTCATTATCATGAGAGATGGGTTCTTGTGAACCACTACTACATGGATCGATGAGTTTGACTCGAAACTACAGAGATGAATCCTGATAGCAATATCATAAAAAAGTAATATAATTATATATAAACATACTTGGCGACTCCACAGTAGGCTGAAGTAAATCTTCGACTCGGAGTTAATGATGTGTCTTCTGTTGGACCAGCAGTTTGAATTTCTTGCTTCTTCCTTCGTCTCTTTCTTTGTGATGTTCCATGGCTACCTGCAGATGGAAGGGCTGTACATGATTTTGACTGAATAGTCTGTTCTGATGACCAGTCATGTTGAGCACCAGGTGCAGGTTCAGGTTCAGAAGGTTCAGTACTTGTAGTAGTGCCCATTAAAGTACTTTTTGTATAATTTTTGAGGTTGAAGTTACTGGACTTGTTTATGCAGAGATTGCTATATAGAATATTGGGTAAGCTGGCTTCATATTCCTCCAAAGTGTTTGTATTTGTGTCCAAGGTGTGATTTAGGTCTATACTTGTGATCAGGGCTGCACATGATTTTGACTGAATAGTCTGTTCTGATGACCAGTCATGTTTAGCACCAGGTACAGATTCAGGTACAGCAGGTTCACTACTTGTAGTAGTGCCCATTAAAGTATTTGTTCTATAATTTTTGAGGTTGAAGTTACTGGACTTTATGTTTTTGCAGAGATTGCTATATAGAATATTGGGTAAGCTGGGTTCATCTTCCTCCAAAGTGTTTGCATTTGTGGCCGAGGGGTGATTTAGGTCTATACTTGTAGTCAGGGCTGAGTTGAGATTTTCTTTTGTATGTGGGTACGTTCTTCTGACTGTACTGTCCAAGGAACAAGCCTGCCCTGCTGGTCCTTCAACAAAACACCTCAACCAACGAGCTTTCTTGTACGTATCATTATCAGCCAACCTTTTCTCATGGCATTCTGCATGTTTATGGAAAAGTTATAAGTGTTTCATTACAATCTTCAATTTAGTGATCACTTATTCTGATTTAAAGTTTTACGTTCATCTAAATATTATAAATAGTGGTGACATATAAACTAAAATTAAGAAGTTCAAGTATGGTATGCCATATAGAATTAAAGAAGCAATAGAAGAAATGAAAGCAAATACAAATTTGAATTTATCTTCCATAGCATATCAATAAAATCAGAAAACAAGAGCAGATGCTAATAGTAATGAAATCAGAAAACAAGAGCAGATGCTAATAGTAATGAGGGGGAATTGGAGTAGAAAGTAGAAAGTGAATTATAATACTATCATAATGTTTATCAATGTGTACAGGTCAAAAGTATTAATAAGAAATCACAAGAATTTCTAATGAAAAACATGAAAACATTAATATGTAATATTTGAAAATTATAAAAGAATTATAATCCTAATAACAAAAACAAAATAAAAAAATCATAATAAATGAAAAAAAAATTCAAAATGTTAATTATACCCTAAGAAAACTTAACTATAAAATGATTAAGTTTAGATTCAATTTTTTGTTTTAACAGAACCATACAAATTAATAATTAAGGAGCATATCATACCTGCACTGTCATTTTTGCTAAAGTCTCCTAGACTACAAGAATCATCAAACTTCAATGAACCCATGCTATGATTTCCTGCATATCACGTGGTGAGAAGAGAAAAGATCATCCTTATAACTTACTGCAATAATAAGAGTAATAGGCAACTCTCAAAACATTGTCTCTATAACTTAAGGCAATAACTAGATTAGTATATTTTTATACTAATCTTAAAAAGTAAAGAAGAATATACAAGTATTGTTTTTGTATCTTTAAATATAAATATATCAACATAAGAACTGAATTAAAATATTTTCATTTTATTATGGATTAAATAAAGAAGATCCAAAGTATCAAATGTAAATATATTATTTAATCATTTAAATTTAACAATGTCTTTTTAAAGTTAATAGTGGCATTGTGTGATAGTTAAGTTGTTGTGTTGTTATTCTTACCATCAAGTTTTAAACCCTATTGGGGTGTAATTGTTGAGAATTTATATTGGGGATGAGGTCCCCTGTTTGTGACTTCACTGATTCATAACTCAGGGTCAAAAGTGTTTACCCCTCTTAATAAGTTGGAACAATATCTTTTTAAAATTAAAATTATAACCATTAAAAAATCAAGATATAGTTTTTTTTGATAACCCATGAGTATCCCCATGACTCAACTTAGTGCCAAAAAAATCAAGATACAAAAAATATTATTAAAAGATTTCAAAAATACACTCTTTCAGCTATGGAGATTAAAAAAAGCCATTTAAAATTCAATAAAACTTGTATCGGTTATTCTATATCAACATAAATAATAATTAGTTATTCTATATGAACACAAATAATAATTAGTTATTTTATATTGACGCAAATAATAAAAATGTTTTATCACCTGAATCAAATTATCTTGAAAAGTCAATGGGCCCTTGGTCATTGAGAGCCCACTAGGGATCAAGTCTTGCTGAGTGCAAAGGCTCCGACATGGAAATAAGGGTTCAGCCCTAGGGTAGCAAAAAAGAATTTGTGAAAGACCTCCATCAAAAAAATAAAATTATCTTGATAAAATATGAAAATAAATTTAACTATCAACTCTGAAAAGGATTAAAAAACATTACATTATGAAACCAAAGGATATGTATAACAAAGAAAATATCTATTTCAAGATTGATGAAATGGGTACCTTATATTACTTTAGAAACGAAAATAGGTTTTTGTATTAGATTCTTCAAAATAGAAGCCTTATTCTCTTCCTTACTGATCCTTGATGGACATCTCTCTAAAATCTCCTTCAACAATCATCTTTGATGGATATCTCTCTGTAAAATATCCTTCTGTAATCATTAAAAGAATAGCTTCATATGGATGTAAGGTTATATATAGGTTCAATTGAAAAAAAAAGCATGTGAATATTTCTAAGTAGTCACGTGAGCTGTTAGTTAGTCAATTATTTTGTGAGTTCCAATTTATTTGTGAAGATTACAATCTTAAAAAGTAACATAATGTGAACTATAAGCTAGACAATTATTTGTGAGCTCTAACATAAGTATTTGTAAAGCTTACAACCCAAAAAAGTAATGACAGGTGAATCAACTTCCTATGATTACAGCCCTAAGAACTAATAGCATGTGAATCATTAGGTAGTCAATTATTCCCGACTTCCATCGTAAGTATTTGTAAATATTAAAACCCTAAAAATTAAGGGCATGTGAATCATCATTCAGATATTGTATGTTTTACGAGATCCAACCTAAGTACAACTCTAAAAAATAATAACATAGGATAAGTTAGGTAGTCAACTATTTTGTGAGTTTGGATGTAAGCATTTGTAAGAATTACAACATTAAAAAGATAATGTCACATGAATAGTTATATAGAAAATTAATTTGGAAATCCCAACATAAATATTTGTAAGGATTATAATATAATGTAACTAATTCTATTACAAGTATGAGGAAATGACAATGCTACAATTAATATATATTTATTTATTGATATTTATATCTAAATTTTAGTTTTAGAGATGTTAATCATTATAAATTGTTCTAATAAAAAATAATTTATTATAAATTACTGTTTGTAAGTGTCTAAGGGGAATACCATAAAATAAAAGTAAGGATGAGAACTTCATGTTTTTTTAAATGAATAAAATTATAATTTCAAAACGAGACCTCCTACATGCAATAGGATGCTTTAGCCAATGGAACTAGACCACCCCACGCCACCGCCACCCCCACCCCCAGACTATACTCATATTGATAGAAATAATGAAATATAATTTAATTCAAATAAAATTATATTTTAAAATTTATAATTGAAAATTTATTAAAACATTTAAATAAATTATAGTATAAGAGAAATTATATTTTGAAATAAAATATAAATACATTTATGTATATAGTTTGTGGGGATCATAACTCTATATATGTGAATTTTTTTTGTATATATCTTGGTACTATTATAATCTCTTCTAATGTAAACTATTGCATTAGGACAATCATTACCTATATAATGCATTGTGTATCATAAGGAATCAATAGTTTGGTAATGATGAGGAAACAATACATGCACATTCTAACAAGATTGATTATGCTAGATCCAAGAGGGTTAATTTTGTCTATCTAAGGAGTCATAACCAAATATTCTTCAATTTTCTATCTTTGCAAGGTAATATGGCTTATCAAATTTCTATGTGGATTAATTTCTATGCATATTTAAACTTGCACTATAGAATGCATTGTGTATCATAAGGAATCAATAGTTTGGTAATGATGAGGAAACAATACATGCACATTCTAACAAGATTGATTATGCTAGATCCAAGAGGGTTAATTCTGTCTATCTAAGGAGTCATAACCAAATATTCTTCAATTTTCTATCTTTGCAAGGCAATATGGCTTATCAAATTTCTATGTGGATTAATTTCTATGCATATTTAAACTTGCACTTTTCTTAATATTTTGATCCTTAATTTTATATTATAATTATGATTTTACTCTTTTATGCATTGTTCAATTTTTTGGTTTTTTTATCTTTTATTTTTTCATTTAATTGATTTAAGTTTTACTATTCAATTTTTTTATATATTAAACTATAAAATAATAATTAATAAAATATATAATTTAGAATTTAATTAAAATAATATTATAATTAATAATTTTTAAACATATTTTTACGCCGAAGGTGTGTCCTATTTGAAAATACTTGGCTGAATTTGTCAATCAACGATGTGTGCTGCTCCAGAGAGGATGGTATACAGTTGAACTGTGCATAGCCGTTGATGATAATTAACTGTGAGAAGCATAGAAATTTGATTATAATAGAATGAATAAATTTGATTATAACATAATGAATGGCATGTCCTATCGAGCTCCTGATATCAAGTCTACTTTCACGGATGCCACTTACCCTAGTGTTAGAGACACGACTTCTTCGATACAGTGTGGCCAGTTGAGTCCTCACGTGTTTGGCGATCTGCATGTATCCATAGACGAAGAGGGCCGTATGTGGTGTGATAATAACCGCCGCCTGTTTGTTCTCAGAGAGGTCGGTGTTCATTCTGTAATTTTCCCATGAAAAGTACCCCTGTGCTTGAAACTGTTGCCAGATTCTTTCTCTTTCTAGTTGGTCTGGAGTTGGATTTCGGGGCCATTAGGCGAACAGGAAGAAAAGCCCTGACAATTGCAGCTGCTGGAATCACTTTACCGTTCGTAGCTGGGATTGGGGCTCCTTTTTTACTGAGGTCAACCATTTCAAAAGGTGTGGATTATGGCGCTTTCCTTGTCTTCATGGGTGTTGCACTGTCTATCACTGCCCTCCCTGTGCTTGCCAGGATACTTGTAGAGCTCAAATTTCTTACAAGAGATGTGGGTCAGATGGCCATGTATGTAGCAGCTGTCAACGATGTGGTTGCTTGGGTTCTCTTAGCCATTGTTGTTGCTCTATCAGGGTCAGGCAAAAGTCCGGTCATAGCAGTTTATGTTCTCCTCTGTGGTGTAGCATTTGTGGCTTTCATGATGTTTGCAGTGAAGCCCATGATGGCCTACATGGCCCACCGGTCGCGTGACAATGAGCCGGTGAGTGAGCTTTTTATCTGCATAACACTTGCAGGTGTCCTGGCGTCTGGGTTTGTAACAAATGCCATCGGTATCCATTCAATCTTTGGAGCTTTTGTCTTTGGATTGACAATTCCCAAAGAGGGTCCCTTTGCGGGCATGCTGATTGAAAAGATTGAAGATTCTGTGGGTGTTCTGCTTTTGCCACTGTATTTTGCTTCTAGTGGGTTGAAGACAAATATTTCGTCTGTTAGCGGTGCTCAATCATGGGGTCTCCTTGTTTTGGTGATAATAACTGCTTGTGCCAGGAAGATCTTGGGAACTCTTTCTGTTGCTTTAGCCCACAAAGTCCCCTTCCGTGAAGCGATCACCTTGGGATTCCTTATGAACACCAAAGGGTTGGTAGAGTTGATTGTCCTCAACATTGGTAAAGAGAGGAAGGTATGATTAAAATTCTCTAAACTGCTCTATCTCATTCAGACTTTTTATTTACGTAAAGAATGGCAAATTTTGTTATCGAAAGACAGTTGAATTTTATTATGTGATTTAAATTCCATGAAAAACTCAATTTATTCTATATTCCATTCTCACCTCTTTTTTTTTTCCAAATTTCCAGGTTTTGAATGATGAGATGTTTGCCCTCCTGGTGCGGATGGCTTTGTTTACAACATTCATTACTATCCCACTTGTTATGGCTGTATACAAGCCGGCAAGGAAGCAAGTCCCATACAAGCACCGGAAGTTGCAAAGAAACAAGCAAAAATATGAGCTCAGGATTCTGGCCTGTGTCCATGGTACCAAGAACATCACTGCCATCATAAACTTAATGGAGGCCTCCAGAGGAATCATAAAGTCTGCCCTACGTCTCTATATCATGCACCTCGTAGAGCTTTCTGAAAGGTCCTCATCTATCATGCTGGTTCACAAGGCAAGGAAGAATGGCCAACCCTTCTGGAACAGAAACAGGTCACATGAAGACCAGATAGTAATCGCCTTCGATGCATTTGAGCAGCTGAGCAAGGTGGCAGTAAGACCCATGACTGAAATCTCTGCATTCCAAGACATGCATGAAGATATCTGCAATATTGCAGAAGAAAAGAGGGCTGCAATGATTATTTTGCCCTTCCACAAATACCAACGAGTAGATGGAGTCCTGGAATCTGTGAATGCTGGAATAAGGACAGTGAACCAGAAGGTATTGAAGCACGCTCCTTGCTCTGTTGGCATTCTAGTGAACAGGGGTCTAGGGGGTCAGTCCCAGCTGGCACCTTCCAGCGTCTCCCATAAAGTTGCAGTGATTTTCTTTGGTGGCCCAGATGACCGCGAAGCTTTAGTCTATGGTAGAAGAATGGCAGAGCATCCCAGTATCAAAGTAACAGTTATAAGGTTCCTGCCTGAGAGAAATCGATCACATAGCACTCAATTTAACCCCACTTCCTGCACACGAAAACGATAAGCACCCAGAGTCCTACAAATTATCTACTGCAGAGATGAACAGGGAGCAGGAAAGAATACTAGATGAGGAAGCTCTGTCTGGTATCACCAATGACGTGAATGACTCTGTTCCATCCACTCACAATACAGACCAATCTTATACTGAGGACGTAAAGGGCTCTATCTTGTATACCGAGCAGAAGATCAGTAATACAGTGGAGTCTGTCCTATCAATTGGAAAGAGTAACGAATACAATTTAATCCTAGTTGGCAGAGGGCGCTTTCCTTCTCTTCTCAGAAATAAAGCTTGATCTACAATTATTTTAAAATTATTCAAAACTCAAAACTTTTAACAACTAATTTATTTATTTTTAATCGATTATAGATTACCAATATAAAAAAAAGGAGTCATTACATCATAATTACCATCATATATCTAGTTGCAGTATAATAGACTACATCTGGTATCTATGTTTTACTTTGTTATGCAAGGCCTTCAGATAATATAGATAAGTTTTAAGTCTGAATAAAGTATAGTAGAACATTAATTAGAAATTTTACAAAATTTGTTATGCATTCATGCTTTTTTTCCTTCAGAAATTTATGTTTTTACTACAACTTTCCCATTCATTCCACTCAATTCGTGGATTTATAGCTAACATTTCTATATTTCATCTCACCACCTTCACCGTAAGATCTTATCCATGGTTCACAAAGAATCTTAGACCTTCATGTAGGGTCAGTGCAAGATCATGATGGGAAAACAAGGCCTCTAAGTGGTAATGAAAATACAAAAAAACAGACTTAAGCAACTTCACATAATAATTTGAGTAAGTTACTAACATAATTTGGAAATCAGATTCTTCTTCCTCTGAATCACTTCATGATGTTAATCCAGTGGCTAGCATGACCCCTTCTCCTGCTCCAAAAAATCCACACTCCAAGACAAAGCAAGAAAATGTTCCAGTTATAGGTACTACAAAGGCCTCTATGCTTTCATTGGAGAATCTAGCTTTGCAACTGATCAAACATGAGAACTCTTTTGTTTCCTCTATATCTTGAGATGGTGAAGGAGATATAAAATTTAAGGGAAGTATTGCCTCTGAGAGAGCAGGAATGGACAAAAATGAAGCGAAAGAAATCTCCTCCTTCTGGACCAAAGTTACATATGACATTAAGATCTTCAAAGAAAAATATGTAATAAATTTTTTAAATCACTTTGATAAGGCTTGTCGAGTAGATATGTAAAGTTGGCTTTTCAACAAATACAAGAGTGCTACCCTCTTTGACCTAGCAATTTTCCAAGAAAAAAAATTAATATAAAAATTTATTTATATTTATTGAAGTATTTATATATAATATAATATATGATAAATCAATATATACAAGGAAATATTAATGGGTATGTGGGGATTAAGAAAAAATAAATTATCGTCAAGAGATGATCCTTTGAAATGTATTGGTAAGAGATGATCCTTTGAAATGTATTGGTACTTGTCTGTAACGCAGCATAAGAGCATTTTGTAGCTTTTGTGTAGAATGCCTTGCAATGCAATTTGCTATTTGGAAGCATAGGAGCATTGTGTTCAATTGGAGATTCGTTCGTCATGTCATTTTTGGTGTTCAATTGGAGATTTGTGTGTCATGGCTTATGAAGTGCCCTATAGCTTTTCCAAATTGTCAATGCATTTGGAATCTTCTGGTTTACAAGTCAATTGATAATTCTGATTATCCACGATCTCACTTCATTGCAAGTTTGTGGATATGAAAGCTCTTGAGTATCTAATTTTTATCTTTTGCATTGAATACTTTGTCAAGAGTGCTTATGGGTGTTCATGAGGGCAATCTAGCTCTTTAGGCATAGCAGTCTCAATTGAACATGAAGTCATAGTTGGTTGAGGCTCAAAAACATTGGCAAACATTAGCAAGACTCAAAAAATTCATTGGATCAAAAAACATGAAAATAACTTCAAAAATCTTCAAAATCATCAAATTCTCTTTTCTCCAAATCATGTTAGTCTTTGGAGATCATGGAGAGGATTACAAAGTGGTAGTGTTGGGCTCCAATTGGATGGGAGCACAAATTATACAAATCTATGATTCTTGTGAGAAGAAGATAATAATAATGTTGATTTGGACATATTTGATTTTGAAAAATTTGCCATAAGATCTCTCATTACAAGAGAAAAGTGAAAAAAAAAATCTTATGGCGATACTTATATAGATTTTCTATGGCGATACTTATATAGATTTTATTTAAAGATAGATAAAATAGTTATATGTACTTTCTTAGTCTCAGAGTGAATGTGAAATTAGAAATTATATTGGAGAGATTTAGAACAGAGGGCCTCTCAGCTGCATCCAAAATGTTGGTTTAAGTGTCTGCTTTGTTCCATTAAGGAGGGAAGTGAATTGAGTATTTATATTTTGATAGTCATTTATAAATATTGTTGCACATCTATAATTTTTCCATAAAACATGATATGCTTTTTCTATCTTCTGAATGTTATTGGTTTCTAGTCTCTCTAGCATGATTTCTGGCAAAGTAGTTATTTATGAATGCTAAATTTTGTTGTTCTTTACTCTTTGATGATGGCTTCGTGGGACATCTTATTATCCTTCCAGCTTTGAGCATTTAGGAAGTTCTTTACTAATATAAGTAGAGTTTTTTAGGTTTCTTTCTATGTAAATAAAGGCCTGGTGAACATTTCTTTTATAAGAAAACTGCATGAAAATGTGGGCACGTCTATTGGGTTGGAAATTTATTTTTAAAACTGTGCACAAATTACTTTTCTTGATACCCATATGTGCAATAAAACTAAAATAATATACAAATATGCAACACTTCTCATCTCTAGACACCCATCACATTGAACAACTAAAAGAAATCCCCTACATACTGTTAAATATATTGTATAGAAAAGCAAACCTTTTTTCTCTTAAACTGTTGGGTTTGCAATGTAATTAAGTGCTCCTAAGTTTTCCACAATTTAGGTATGAGGGTCTACCCAACCGGAAATTTAAACTGGGTACTCTCACTCACATAAAAATGTGTCTCCCGGACACTCAAGCCAAACCAATAATATATATTTCTATTAACAATTTAGTATAGGTTATGCTCACAGAGGTGAAGTAATGGGCCTTCCTGATAGGTCACCCATCCCAGTACTACTCTAGCTCCTTTTTTATGTGGAGGTCACTGGAAGTCACTACAACCTATAATATATTCAATGGGAGTCTCATTTATTTTCAATGGAAGAGTTGTAATTTAAGAAGGGAGACTAGTTATGGAAGAGTTGTAATTTAAGAAGGGAGACTAGTTAGAAAGTAAATTTGTTTTAAGAATTTGTCAGAAAGGACTGTCCAATACTCCCTGAAACATTTTGACATCAAATTTGATTTTAAAATTTAGTTTGATTCATAAATTGTATGCCTTATGTTTTTTGTATTCAATTCTTTTCAAACTTAATATTGTTTGATCATTGTTAATAATTATTTTTATTGAATGAACTTCAAGAATTTATTTTTACTTCATAAAAACTAGACCTTTTTAAAAAACCTTACTTTTATCTCTTATAAAAAAATATTAAAAATAAAAACTATTACCATTATTATGAGTATCCTTAAGATACTCAAATTAATCATATATTTCATGTGGTACATTTTTGTATTAGAGAAGATCCATCATACAGTAGAAATTTTTAAACCTT
>CM021108.1:88569316-88840830 GCA_007115665.2 Sequoiadendron giganteum
CCACTTCACCAGATATTCTTCATATTGCCTATTTCTGGTACTCCTTCCTACACGGCTATCCAAGATTTCTTCAATCTCCTCCTTTTCTGAAGTAGGTGCTGGAATACCGCACTGTTCCATTGCTGGTACTTCCTCTACGCCACCCTCATGATATTCTATCAAATCTGCAATGTTGAACACAGGGGAAATGTTGAATCCATCTGGCAACTCTACCTCATATGCGTTCCCTGAATCATGCCTCTTCAAAATTTTACAGGGACTGAACTTCTTCATCTTCAATTTGTTATAGGTTCCTACTGGAAACCTTTCTTTCCTCAAGTGGACCATCACTTCATCACCAATCTGAAACTCCTTATACCTCCTCTTTTGATCTGCCTTAGCCTTATACTGCATATTCATCTTGTTAATGTGTTCTTTTACCTTCTCATGCATATTCTTGATGTGTTCTGCAAAGTCTTCAGCTTCAGCACTTGTTTTCTTCTCTTGGTCCATCTTTCTTAATTCTGGAGTAGTCCTAGGATTACTTCCATACACAATTTGGAATGATGATCTACCAGTGCTTCTATTGACAGAATTGTTGTAAGCGAATTCTGCCTGGGGTAAGATCAAATCCCATCCCTTTGGTTTATCTCCTACCAAGCATCTCAGTAGGTTACCCAAACTCCTGTTCACAACTTCAGTCTGCCCCTCAGTCTGGGGATGGTGTGCAGAACTAAACTTCAACTCTGTTTTCAACTTCTTCCACAAGGTCCTCCAAAAGTATCCAACAAATTTTGTATCACGATCTGAGACTATACTCTTTGGCAAACCATGTAGCCTCCCCACCTCTTTGAAGAACAAGTCAGCAATGTGGACTGCATCATGGGTCTTCTGGCATGGGATGAAATGTGCCATCTTCGAAAACCTATCAACCACCACAAATGCTGAATCATTCCCTCTCTGTGTCCTTGGCAAACCAAGAACAAAGTCCATACTTATATCCTCCCACGACCTCTCTGGTACAGGTAAGGGCTGATACAACCCTGTATTCTGACTCACTCCTTTAGCCATTTGACATACCCTACAACTCTGCACAAATTTCTTTACATCTTGTGATAACTGAGGCCAATAATAATGCTCACTGATAATGGAAATGGTCTTATCCCGACCAAAATGTCCTGCCATTCCTCCACTGTGCTTCTCCTTTATTAGATTCTCCCTCATGGAACTCCTCGGAATACATAATTGACTTCCCTTAAACAACATGCCTTCTTGAATTAGGAAATCCAACCACTTTGTCCTGTCAACTGTAACAGGTTCCTTGCAAGCTTTCCAAGCCTCTGCAAAATCAGGATCATTCGGGTACAATGTCTTGAGTTCACTGAACTCAACCACCTCAATCTGCATTTCTATCAACAATGTATGCCTCCTACTTAAGGCATCTGCAACCCTATTTGACTTCCCACTCCTATGCTTTAAAACAAATGTATAACTCTGCAAAAATTCTACCCATTTCATATGCCTCTGATTTAATTTTCCCTGACTACTTAGGTACTGCAATGCTTGATGATCAGTATACATAACAAATTCCTTCGGCAACAAATAATGCCTCCATTTCTTTAATGCTTGAACTATTGCATAAAATTCTTGGTCATATACAGAGTACTTTCTCTTTGCATCATTTAACTTTTCACTGGAATAGGCAATGGGCTTACCTTCCTGGCTTAACACTGCTCCAATGGCACAACCACTGGTATCACAATCCACTTGAAACACCTTATTGAAATCCGGGAGAGCCAAAACAGGTTGTTCTGTCACCTTCTGCTTCAATAGATCAAAACTCCTTGCTGCTCCAGTGCTCCACTTGAACTCTTTTCTATCCCCTCTCATTGTTTCAGTTAGGGGTGCACAAATACTACTGAAGTTTCTAATAAACTTTCTGTAAAAACTAGTCAAACCATGGAAAGACCTCACCTCAGTAGTAGTTCTTGGGGTAGGCCATTCCAGAATAGCCTTCACCTTCTCTGGGTCCATCTTGAGACCTTCTGTCGAGACAACAAACCCCAAGTACACTAACTCCTTCTTCACAAAACTACACTTCTTCAGATTAATCAGCAATTTCTCTTCTCTTAACTTCTCAAAGACTCTACCAATATGCATTATATGCTCATCTAGTGACTTACTGAATATCAAAATATCATCTAAATACACAATAACAAAGCTTCCTAGGAACTCTTTCAGTACCTCGTTCATGAGCCACATGAATGTGCTCAGTGCATTGGTTAGCCCAAAAGGCATGACTAACCACTCGTACAGGCCCTCTTTGGTCTTGAAGGCGGTCTTCCATTCATCTCCCTCTCGAATCCGAATCTGGTGATATCCACTCTTCAGATCAATCTTTGTGAAGTACTGAGCTCCACTCAAACAGTCCATCGGGTCATCCATCCTTGGCAGGGGAAATCTATACTTGATTGTTATCTTGTTTATGGCCCGAGAGTCTGTACACATCCTCCACTCCCCATCCTTCTTTGGTGCTAGTACTGCAGGTACTGCACATGGACTCAAACTCTCTCGAATCAAACCCTTTCTCAACAACTCCTCAACTTGTCTGTTTAACTCCTCATTTTCTGCAGGAGTCATTCTATGAGCTGCCTTATTCGGCAAACTGGCTCCTGGGATCAAGTCAATCTGATGACTGATCTTCCTCATTGGTGGTAAACCCTCAGGTACATTATCAGAAACAATATCCTGAAACTCATTCAATAACCCAGAAACTTCTACTGGAACCTTCCCATTACCCTCCTTATCCATTTTAGGAATCAATGCATAACACACACGCTCATGTTTTATGCCTTCTAAAAATTTCCTTCCATCGACATAACAAATTCTAGCACTACTGCATACCTTTTCTTCGGCCTTCTTCAGGGGTTTCAACTTATGGTGGACTCCACCCTTCATCAGGGAATAAGTGTTTGCATGGCCATCATGTACAGCTCGCCTGTCAAACTGCCACGGCCTCCCCAACAACATGTGACATGCATCCATGGGGATGATATCACAGAGTACCTCATCACGATAGCTTCCGATCTTGAACTTCACCAGGCACTGCTCATTGACTAGAACTTTGTGGTCTTTCTGCAACCAGGCAATCCGATATGGATGTGGATGCCTTTCCCTCTTCAGCTTCAACTTTGTAACCATTTCTTCTGACACTAGATTATCAGTGCTCCCACCATCAATAATGACATCACAACATTTGTCTTCACACTTGCACCTTGTGCGAAACAAATTCTTCCTCTGTTCTGGCTCCTTCTCTTCAGTCACCAAGGCTCTTCTAACCACTAGGGCTTCTCCCCTTTCAGCATCATCTGAATGCTCAGATTGAGCCTCCTCATCTACATGCGCAACTCTTGCACGACCTTCTGGCCTTTTGTCCGTCCTTCCTTGGTATTGTGGACATTCATAGGCTCGATGCCCTTCTTCACCACATCGGAAATAAGTTCCTCTGAAACCACCTCTTCCAGGTCCTTGCCCAAATCTTCCTTGTCCTCTACCTCTTTGATCACCACCATTTTGGTCACGTGGGCGGTAGAAGTTATCATTCCTTTGGCTTCGACTGGTACCCACATCTTCATTTTTCTTCTCATCCTCATTTCGGCTTCCAAAAGATCTTCCGCTACCCCTTCCGCTTTGACCTCCTCGTCCTTTTTGCTTGCTGTCAAATCTCTTGTTCAACTTCTCTTCAACTCTCAGCGAAAATTGGTAAGCATCCTCAATGGTGGCCATTCTGACCAGGCTTAACTCCTCTTGAATGCTCGGCCGTAACCCATTAAGATAACGGGCTACCTTCTCCTTGTTGGCCTCTGCATGTCCCGTTCTGATGATCATCTTGTGAAAATCTTCTGTGTATTCTTTCACAGATCTACTTCCTTGCTTCAACCCTTGCAATTTCTTCAATAGATCTAACTCATAGTCCATTGGCATGAACTGCTTCTTCAGTTTCTCCACCATGCGATCCCATCTGGTGATCTTTCCCTTTTCTCTCTTATTTCTTTCTAGTTGGACCTCTTTCCACCAGATACTGGCGTGGCCCTTTAGCTTCGTTTTTGCAAACTTAACCCGATCTGGGTCCTCTACTTCTTCATACTCGAAATACTCTTCCAACTCATTGATCCAATCAATCAACTCTTCCGGGTCTAGACTTCCGGAAAAACTGGGAACTTCTACTCTAGGTCTTTTTCCGATCTTCGAAATGGCCCTTATCAGCCGCATTTGATCTTGATCAATAGCTTCTTCTTCCTCTTCTACATCTGAATCTTCCACCTCTTCTTCATCCTCACTTTCTTCTCCCCTTCTCGGGTTTACCCCTCTTCTTAACTCTCTTTGTAATGCATTTATTTGTCTCTGGAGGGCTCTGAAACCCTCAGCCGCTAATGGATCTCTTCCACCAGCATTTCTGGCACCACCTCGCCTACCACGTGCCACTCTTGGAGGCATCTTGAATATCTTGAACCCACAACCACAGTCCTGGTGCGAACTGCCTCACGATCGGCGATCTGTCCACACGCTCAAGAAAACCCGCTCTGATACCACTTGATGAGGGTGCAACCCGAGACACAGAAAATCACACAGAAAAACTAACAAATCTTATTATTTTCAAAGTATGAAATTCCTACATGCAGAGGATCTCAAATCCTCGAGTTTTGCAATACATGCAAATTACAGAAAGAAACTACAGAAATTCCCCTATTCGCAGCATGCGATCTTCTTTCCCCAAAAACTGCCTAAAAGAAACAGTAACTCGCCCATAAATAGCCCGTTTCTTTGTTTGGAGCCAAAAACGGGATTCAAATTATGCACCAACTTTCGGAAGCCCTAACTCAAGATCTAACCGTCAGATCTTCAATGATAATACCTTTTCGGAAAGCTCTCGCGAAGATCTCTTGCCGGAAAGTGGGGCCTAAAGGCTAACCACTTTCGTATTCCGCCAATTTTTCAGGCCCATCCGGAGCCTCTAAGTACCTCAAAATTAGCTCCGAAGATTTCATAAGGCAAAAAGCAGAAATTGAAACTTGAATAACTTTTGAACCGGAAATGCTCTTGATCTAATTCTTTCACCAAAGTGTTTATTATTATGTCCTGAAGCTTCCCTTAAATTTTTGTCTCCTCACGCCTTCAAATTCATACCTGCTAAAAATAGCAGTTGAGCAGAAAAAACAGAAAAACAGTTCTGAAAGTTGGGAATTCTTCTTCGACGAAAAGGGTATCCAGAAATACAAAAACATCTACAAAAAAAATTTAAATGAAAGTAAATATATTTTTGGGTGATGTAGGATTGCCCTTACACCACTAGATGCTCCTGTAAAGAAGCTAAATCTAAAAATATCCAACACTTTTTAAACAGCATTCACTAAAATAATTTTGAATAAACCAATATCAACTAAAATAAATGTAAATAATATAACTATTATAATTAAATTAAACTCATAGTATGCCAAAGTTTGTTGAGTCAAGTACCCAAGGAGGTGCCATATGACTATCCACAGGCACAATGTGAAATAAAAAATACACATATCGTTGTGGTAAACATGTAGCATGGTAATAGGAGCTAGTGCACAATTTAATTTACTAGACGCTTGACCTGTCTTTATCATTCCAAATATTGAACATGGTAGGAGCTCGATATGCTGGTTCTGCATTAGCTTTATCATTTAAATCCTCACTCCAAATATTGAACATGGTAGGAGCTCGATATGCTGGTTCTGCATTAGCTTTATCATTTAAATCCTCAAGAGACAGACTTATACGGTGCCTGTCAGACATTAGATTCTCATACACAGCTCTAACATTATCCGAGGACTGAGTGTGAGGCAAGTAGAATGTTCTTCTTGTGGAGGTACCTGGAGATTGCATGTTTTTAAAGACTGATGTCTGAGAAGCAACTGATGCTTCCTGTTCCTGTGTATCACTGTATAATGGAAGAAAGGAATTGTCCATCACCAGTCCTTGAGTAGGTGCATGTCCATTACCGGCTGCAGGTTTCAAGCTTAGATTGTATAAAACACCATTGTTGTTCTCTGTTGTTATAGATAAATGTATATCAGGGTGCAGTTGCTGTTGTGATGTCACTGGGTAACCTGGAGCAGGGTATTCAAGATCAACATTAGACGATGCAGTAGCAGTACTGTCATAGCTCACTTGGTCTGTCACTGAAATCTGGTTTATTGTATTACAAATTATAGATTCATTCTCTTTCGTTTCAACATGAGCTACTTCTCCTTCTTTCATGAGCTGCCTAACCACTTCCATGGAGGAATTTAAGTTCACACTGCTTTCCCTATTTCTTACTGCTCCTTTCCAGCTCTTCGAATTGCCTTCTACGGGTAGTGTATCTTTTATGATTCTTTCCACATCATACCTTCTTATGTCAAAATTTGTAATGGAATTGACTCCTCTGTGTTTGATAGTAGCAATGTCATCAGCTTCGGCTGCTTCTTCCTCTGTGTCTGAGTTCAATGATAATCATTAGCCCTTTCATATGATTTGATTATTGAATGCATTCCTTATGATCTATAATGCAGCATAGTGCTTTTTTTTGGAAATCTTATACTACAAACTGAGAGTGTTGCACTCACCAAATCTTCCCAGATGCAAATACTTGTTCCCCTCAAATCCTCCAATCCTAGCCTGCCACTTTCCATCTCGATCTTTTCTGCCAGGGATTGTAGAGTTAGATCAGTTCATTTTGCCATGCATGCCAACTCTTTTCATGAAATATCAATCCATTTTTCAAATTCACATAATATTCAAGTTCATTTAGTAAACAAAGCCAACCCTTCTTACTCCACGATCGAATCCCTTACAAAAACCAGTACTAAGCCTGCAAATTCTATGACTTATTTAAGTGTTGTTTGAGTTTTAAACATAAATGTAATGGAACTTCACTAAATATTTAGCATCGGACTCATTTATGCCTGATCTTAAACTGCATTGATATTTGTTTCACATTTGAATAATGTTTGATGGTAAACAATACACAAGAATGGGAATGTAATATCATTTAATTATATATTTTTTTAAACAGACAGTTTAAATTTTTGTTTAAATGATTCATTTTTAAATTTTTGTTTAAATGATTCATTTGAAATTATATTAATAGATAAATTCTATTGAAGAATTCAATGTGATTAGAAACAAGACATCTAAACAAATCAAAATTAGAATATGTTGTTAAAACTTACTCCAACAACACAATTCCATTGTGAGAATTAAGAAAATTCAATTACCTTAAATAATTAATATATTCTATCCTTGACATATTTTTCATCTCTTCTAATTCTTTAGCATAGGTTTCAATCTGCAGTTGTTGCAAAAACGCAAATGTCATACCAGCAAGCTAAATATTTTGTGAAAGATATAAATTAGAAAATAAAAAACTAATATGTACAACCAAAGTAATGTAAAGTCATACCGGAAAGTTTATTGCAGCTGATGGACCCCGATACTTAAGAGCTGCCAGATCATAAGCTCTGGCTGCACTCTCTTCCTTACCGTAGCTACCTAAAATTTCAAATCATAAATCTATAATTTCAAAGAGACTTGAAATTCAAACCCTATAATACATTATTACAAACAAGTAAAGTATTTGCTTACCAATATATACTGAGAAGTCCAATCATTATCCAGAATTCATGGATGACAATAAAACAGGCAAAGTACTCTAGTTAATGTCTAGCAAAGAATAATAGTTTTGGTCTGATAGCTATATAATCATAAACCACATCTCTAGTTTTAGGTAAAGGAAAGTAAACAAATCTGTAAGGACCTAATTTTAAAACTTAACACTCTAAGCCACATGGTAATGAATTTAATTACAAAACCTTAAAATGAAGGAAATCCTGTTGCTAAACGTATAAATCATCTATAAATAATGGATTTTGAAGTAGAGCCCACGTTGCTCTGTAAAGACTAAAGTTTAGGAATCTTATAGCCAGATTAATTAAAGAAAAAAAAAGAAACTCATAAAACTAACCTTGTTTCCTCTTGCCATTATGACCGTCTCTTCTGCAGTTATTGTCCCACAAATGGGCTTCAAATTTCTCTGTATATTTGTTTCTGTGTTAAGATCCAAAAAGAAAGGATATTCAAAAGTAGTCCTGGATTTAGATCTGTTAGTAATACAACATTTCAAACTTTTTGTTAAGAAAAAGTAATATAGATAAGTATTACTCCAGTTCAAGCACTTAATCACAGAGTTTTCTCTAAGATTAAACCTACTTAGTTTGTAATCTCATTTGCAAAACCTTCAGCAAGTGTTGTGTCTTATGAACCATTCATTGATGAGCTAAAGGGGCTCTATAATGAATGGTTCATAAGGCACAACACTTGCTGAAGGTTTTGCAAATGGAGTTGCAAGCTAAGTGGGTTTAACTTTAAAGAGAACTCTGTGGTTAAATGCACTTGAGCTGGAGTAGTACTGAGATGGGTGACCTCCCCGGAAGGCCCAGTGCTTCACCTCTGTGAGCATCACCTAGATGCAATGAGTGCTAAGTGGACCATTCATTATCATGAGAGATGGGTTCTTGTGAACCACTACTACATGGATCGATGAGTTTGACTCGAAACTACAGAGATGAATCCTGATAGCAATATCATAAAAAAGTAATATAATTATATATAAACATACTTGGCGACTCCACAGTAGGCTGAAGTAAATCTTCGACTCGGAGTTAATGATGTGTCTTCTGTTGGACCAGCAGTTTGAATTTCTTGCTTCTTCCTTCGTCTCTTTCTTTGTGATGTTCCATGGCTACCTGCAGATGGAAGGGCTGTACATGATTTTGACTGAATAGTCTGTTCTGATGACCAGTCATGTTGAGCACCAGGTGCAGGTTCAGGTTCAGAAGGTTCAGTACTTGTAGTAGTGCCCATTAAAGTACTTTTTGTATAATTTTTGAGGTTGAAGTTACTGGACTTGTTTATGCAGAGATTGCTATATAGAATATTGGGTAAGCTGGCTTCATATTCCTCCAAAGTGTTTGTATTTGTGTCCAAGGTGTGATTTAGGTCTATACTTGTGATCAGGGCTGCACATGATTTTGACTGAATAGTCTGTTCTGATGACCAGTCATGTTTAGCACCAGGTACAGATTCAGGTACAGCAGGTTCACTACTTGTAGTAGTGCCCATTAAAGTATTTGTTCTATAATTTTTGAGGTTGAAGTTACTGGACTTTATGTTTTTGCAGAGATTGCTATATAGAATATTGGGTAAGCTGGGTTCATCTTCCTCCAAAGTGTTTGCATTTGTGGCCGAGGGGTGATTTAGGTCTATACTTGTAGTCAGGGCTGAGTTGAGATTTTCTTTTGTATGTGGGTACGTTCTTCTGACTGTACTGTCCAAGGAACAAGCCTGCCCTGCTGGTCCTTCAACAAAACACCTCAACCAACGAGCTTTCTTGTACGTATCATTATCAGCCAACCTTTTCTCATGGCATTCTGCATGTTTATGGAAAAGTTATAAGTGTTTCATTACAATCTTCAATTTAGTGATCACTTATTCTGATTTAAAGTTTTACGTTCATCTAAATATTATAAATAGTGGTGACATATAAACTAAAATTAAGAAGTTCAAGTATGGTATGCCATATAGAATTAAAGAAGCAATAGAAGAAATGAAAGCAAATACAAATTTGAATTTATCTTCCATAGCATATCAATAAAATCAGAAAACAAGAGCAGATGCTAATAGTAATGAAATCAGAAAACAAGAGCAGATGCTAATAGTAATGAGGGGGAATTGGAGTAGAAAGTAGAAAGTGAATTATAATACTATCATAATGTTTATCAATGTGTACAGGTCAAAAGTATTAATAAGAAATCACAAGAATTTCTAATGAAAAACATGAAAACATTAATATGTAATATTTGAAAATTATAAAAGAATTATAATCCTAATAACAAAAACAAAATAAAAAAATCATAATAAATGAAAAAAAAATTCAAAATGTTAATTATACCCTAAGAAAACTTAACTATAAAATGATTAAGTTTAGATTCAATTTTTTGTTTTAACAGAACCATACAAATTAATAATTAAGGAGCATATCATACCTGCACTGTCATTTTTGCTAAAGTCTCCTAGACTACAAGAATCATCAAACTTCAATGAACCCATGCTATGATTTCCTGCATATCACGTGGTGAGAAGAGAAAAGATCATCCTTATAACTTACTGCAATAATAAGAGTAATAGGCAACTCTCAAAACATTGTCTCTATAACTTAAGGCAATAACTAGATTAGTATATTTTTATACTAATCTTAAAAAGTAAAGAAGAATATACAAGTATTGTTTTTGTATCTTTAAATATAAATATATCAACATAAGAACTGAATTAAAATATTTTCATTTTATTATGGATTAAATAAAGAAGATCCAAAGTATCAAATGTAAATATATTATTTAATCATTTAAATTTAACAATGTCTTTTTAAAGTTAATAGTGGCATTGTGTGATAGTTAAGTTGTTGTGTTGTTATTCTTACCATCAAGTTTTAAACCCTATTGGGGTGTAATTGTTGAGAATTTATATTGGGGATGAGGTCCCCTGTTTGTGACTTCACTGATTCATAACTCAGGGTCAAAAGTGTTTACCCCTCTTAATAAGTTGGAACAATATCTTTTTAAAATTAAAATTATAACCATTAAAAAATCAAGATATAGTTTTTTTTGATAACCCATGAGTATCCCCATGACTCAACTTAGTGCCAAAAAAATCAAGATACAAAAAATATTATTAAAAGATTTCAAAAATACACTCTTTCAGCTATGGAGATTAAAAAAAGCCATTTAAAATTCAATAAAACTTGTATCGGTTATTCTATATCAACATAAATAATAATTAGTTATTCTATATGAACACAAATAATAATTAGTTATTTTATATTGACGCAAATAATAAAAATGTTTTATCACCTGAATCAAATTATCTTGAAAAGTCAATGGGCCCTTGGTCATTGAGAGCCCACTAGGGATCAAGTCTTGCTGAGTGCAAAGGCTCCGACATGGAAATAAGGGTTCAGCCCTAGGGTAGCAAAAAAGAATTTGTGAAAGACCTCCATCAAAAAAATAAAATTATCTTGATAAAATATGAAAATAAATTTAACTATCAACTCTGAAAAGGATTAAAAAACATTACATTATGAAACCAAAGGATATGTATAACAAAGAAAATATCTATTTCAAGATTGATGAAATGGGTACCTTATATTACTTTAGAAACGAAAATAGGTTTTTGTATTAGATTCTTCAAAATAGAAGCCTTATTCTCTTCCTTACTGATCCTTGATGGACATCTCTCTAAAATCTCCTTCAACAATCATCTTTGATGGATATCTCTCTGTAAAATATCCTTCTGTAATCATTAAAAGAATAGCTTCATATGGATGTAAGGTTATATATAGGTTCAATTGAAAAAAAAAGCATGTGAATATTTCTAAGTAGTCACGTGAGCTGTTAGTTAGTCAATTATTTTGTGAGTTCCAATTTATTTGTGAAGATTACAATCTTAAAAAGTAACATAATGTGAACTATAAGCTAGACAATTATTTGTGAGCTCTAACATAAGTATTTGTAAAGCTTACAACCCAAAAAAGTAATGACAGGTGAATCAACTTCCTATGATTACAGCCCTAAGAACTAATAGCATGTGAATCATTAGGTAGTCAATTATTCCCGACTTCCATCGTAAGTATTTGTAAATATTAAAACCCTAAAAATTAAGGGCATGTGAATCATCATTCAGATATTGTATGTTTTACGAGATCCAACCTAAGTACAACTCTAAAAAATAATAACATAGGATAAGTTAGGTAGTCAACTATTTTGTGAGTTTGGATGTAAGCATTTGTAAGAATTACAACATTAAAAAGATAATGTCACATGAATAGTTATATAGAAAATTAATTTGGAAATCCCAACATAAATATTTGTAAGGATTATAATATAATGTAACTAATTCTATTACAAGTATGAGGAAATGACAATGCTACAATTAATATATATTTATTTATTGATATTTATATCTAAATTTTAGTTTTAGAGATGTTAATCATTATAAATTGTTCTAATAAAAAATAATTTATTATAAATTACTGTTTGTAAGTGTCTAAGGGGAATACCATAAAATAAAAGTAAGGATGAGAACTTCATGTTTTTTTAAATGAATAAAATTATAATTTCAAAACGAGACCTCCTACATGCAATAGGATGCTTTAGCCAATGGAACTAGACCACCCCACGCCACCGCCACCCCCACCCCCAGACTATACTCATATTGATAGAAATAATGAAATATAATTTAATTCAAATAAAATTATATTTTAAAATTTATAATTGAAAATTTATTAAAACATTTAAATAAATTATAGTATAAGAGAAATTATATTTTGAAATAAAATATAAATACATTTATGTATATATAAGTTTGTGGGGATCATAACTCTATATATGTGAATTTTTTGTATATATCTTGTTTACTATTATAATCTCTTCTAATGTAAACTGTGCATTAGGACAATCATTACCTATGGGAATGCATTTGTGTATCATAAGGAATCAATAGTTTGGTAATGATGAGAAACAATACATGCACATTCTAACAAGATTGATTATACTAGATCCAAAGAGGTTAGTGTCTATCTAAAATTAAGCAACAAATATTCTTCAATTTTTCTATCTTTGCAAGGTAATATGGCTTATCAGAAATTTCTATAGTTAATTTCTATGCATATTTAAACTTGCACTATAGAATACATTATGTATCATAGGAATCAATAGTTTTAGTAATGATGAAACAATACGTACACATTCTAACAGATTGATTATACTTCTAGATCCAAGAGGGTTAGTTCTGTCTATCTAAAGGAGTCATAACCAAAATATTCTTCAATTTCTATCTTTGCAGAGCAATATGGCTTATCAAATTTCTATGTGGATTAATTTCTATGCATATTTAAACTTGCACTTTTCTTAATATTTTGATCCTTAATTTTATATTATAATTATGATTTTACTCTTTTATGCATTGTTCAATTTTTTGGTTTTTTTATCTTTTATTTTTTCATTTAATTGATTTAAGTTTTACTATTCAATTTTTTTATATATTAAATTATAAAATAATAATTAATAAAATATATAATTTAGAATTTAAATTAAAAATAATATTATAATTAATTATTTTAAACATATTTTCGTCAAAGTGTGTCCTATTTGAAAATGCTTGGCTGAATTGTCAATCAACGATGTGTGCTGCTCCAGAGAGGATGGTATACAGTTGAAATGTGCATAACCGTTGATGATAATTAACTGTAAAAAACATAAAAAATTGATTATAACAGAATGAATGACACATCCTATTGAACTCCTGATATCAAGTCTACTTTCACGGATGCAACTTACCCTAGTGTTAGAGACACGGCTTCTTCGATACAGCGTGGCCAGTTGAATCCTCACGTGTTTGGCGATCTGCATGTATCCATAGACGAAGAGGGTCGTATGTGGTGTGATAATAACCGCCGCCTGTTTGTTCTCAGTGAGGCTGGTTCTCATTCTGTACTTTTCCCACGAAAAGTACCCCTGTGCTTGAAACTGTTGCCAGTATCGGACTTTTATACTTTATCTTTCTAGTTGGTCTGGAGTTGGATTTCGGGGCCATTAGGCGAACAGGAAGAAAAGCCCTGCAATTGCAGCTGCTGGAATCACTTTACCGTTCGTAGCTGGGATTGGGGTTACTTTTTTACTGAGGTCAACCATTTCAAAAGGTGTGGATTATGGCGCTTTCCCTGTCTTCATGGGTGTTGCATTGTCTATCACTGCCTTCCCTGTGCTTGCCAGGATACTTGCAGAGCTCAAATTTCTTACAAGAGATGTGGGTCAGATGGCCATGTCTGCAGCAGCTGTCAACGATGTGGTTGCTTGGGTTCTCTTAGCCATTGTTGTTGCTCTATCAGGGTCAGGCAAAAGTCCGGCCATAGCAGTTTATGTTCTGCTCTGTGGTGTAGCATTTGTGGCTTTCATGATGTTTGCAGTGAAGCCCATGATGGCCTTCATGGCCCGCCGGTCACCTGACAATGAGCCGGTGAGTGAGCTTTTTATCTTAATAACACTTGCAGGTGTCCTGGCGTCTGGGTTTGTAACAGATGCCATCGGTATCCATTCAATCTTTGGAGCTTTTGTCTTTGGATTGACAATTCCCAAAGAGGGTCCCTTTGCGGGCATGTTGATTGAAAAGATTGAAGATTCTGTGTGTGTTCTGCTTTTGCCACTGTATTTTGCTTCTAGTGGGTTGAAGACAAATATTTCGACTGTTAGCGGTGCTCAATCATGGGGTCTCCTTGTTTTGGTGATAATAACTGCTTGTGCCGGGAAGATCTTGGGAACTCTTTTTGTTGCTTTAGCCCACAAAGTCCCCTTCCGTGAAGCGATCACCTTGGGATTCCTTATGAACACTGAAGGGTTGGTAGAGTTGAGTGTCCTCAACATTGGTAAAGAGAGGAAGGTATGATTAAAATTCTCTAAACTGCTCTCTCATTCAGACTTTTTATTTACGTAAAGAATGGAAAATTTTGTTATTGAAAGACAGTTGAATTTTATAATGTGATTTAAATTCCATGAAAAACTCAATTTATTCTATATTCCATTCTCACCTCTTTTTTTTTTTTTCAAATTTACAGGTTTTGAATGATGAGATGTTTGCCCTCCTGGTGCTGATGGCTTTGTTTACAACATTCATTACTACCCCACTTGTAATGGCTGTATACAAGCCGACAAGGAAGCAAGTCCCATACAAGCACCGAAAGTTGCAAAAGAAACAAGCAAAAAGATGAGCTCAGGATTCTGGCCTCTGTCCATGGTACCAAGAACATCCCTACCATCATAAACTTAATGGAGGCCTCCAGAGGAATCAGAAAGTCTGCCCTACGTCTCTATATCATGCACCTCATAGAGCTTTCTGAAAGGTCCTCATCTATCATGCTGGCACAAGGCAAGGAAGACTGGCCAACCCTTCTGGAACAGAAACAGGTCACATGAAGACCAGATAGTAATCGCCTTCGATGCATTTGAGCAGCTGAGCAAGGTGGCAGTAAGACCCATGACTAAAATCTCTGCATTCCAAGACATGCATGAAGATGTCTGCAATATTACAGAAGAAAACCGGGCTGCAAGCCCTTCCACAAATACCAACGAGTAGATGGAATCCTAGAATCTGTGAATGCTGGAATAAGGACAGTGAACCAGAATGTATTGAAGCACACTCCTTGCTCTGTTGGCATTCCAGTGAACAGGGGTCTAGGGGCTCAGTCCCAGCTGGCACCTTCCAGCGTCTCCCATAATGTTGCAGTGCTTTTCTTTGGTGGCCCAGATGACCGCGAAGCTTTAGTCTATGGCAGAAGAAGCATCCCGGTATCAAAGTAACAGTTATAAGGTTCCTGCCTGAGAGAAATCAATCACATAGCACTCAATTTAACCCCACTTCCTGCACACGAAAACGATAAGCACCCAGAGTCCTACAAATTATCTACTGCAGAGATGAATAGGGCAGGAAAGAATACTGGATGAGGAAGCTCTGTCTGGTATCACCAATGACGTGAACGACTCTGTTCCATCCACTCACAATACAGACCAATCTTATACTGAGGGCGTAAAGGGCTCTATCTTGTATACCGAGCAGAAGATCAGTAATACAGTGGAGTCTGTCCTATCAATTGGAAAGAGTAACGAATACAATTTAATCCTGGTTGGCAGAGGGCGCTTTCCTTCTCTTCTCGGAAATAAAGCTTGATCTACAATTATTTTAAAATGATTCAAAACTCAAAACTTTTAACAGCTAATTTATTTATTTTTAATCGATTATAGATTACCAATATATAAAAAAGGAGTAATTACATCATAATTACCATCATATATCTAGTTGCAGTATAATAGACTACATCTAGTATCTATATTTTACTTTGTCATGCAAGGCCTTTAGATAATATAGATAATATTTTAGTCTGAATAAAGTATAGTAGAACATTCATTAGAAATTTTACAAAATTTGTTATGCATTCATGCTTTTTTCTTCTACAGCTAACATTTCTACATTTCATCTCACTACCTTCACCGTAAGATCTTATCCATGGTTCACAAAGAATCTTAGACCTTCATCTAGGGTCAGTGCAAGATCATGATGGCAAAACAAGGCCTCTAAGTGGTAATGAAAATACAAAAAAACAGACTTAAGCAACTTCACATAGTAATTTGAATAAGTTACTAACATAATTTGGAAATCAGATTCTTCTTCCTCTGAATCACTTCATGATGTTAATCTAGTGGCTAGCATGACCCCTTCTCCTGCTCCAAAAAATCCATACTCCAAGACAAAGCAAGAAAATGTTCCAATTATAGGTACTACAAAGGCCTCTATGCTTTCATTGGAGAATCTAGCTTTGCAACTTATCAAACATGAGAACTATTTTATTTCCTCTATATCTTGAGATAGTGAAGGAGATATAAAATTTAAGGGAAGTATTGCCTCTGAGATAGAGTAGGAATGGATTCTGGACCAAAGTTACATATGACATTAAGATCTTCAAAGAAAAATATGTAATAGATTATTAAAATCACTTTGATTAGGCTTGTCGAGTAGA
Source organism: Sequoiadendron giganteum (assembly GCA_007115665.2). NCBI lineage: Eukaryota > Viridiplantae > Streptophyta > Pinopsida > Cupressales > Cupressaceae > Sequoiadendron > Sequoiadendron giganteum. The sequence goes on from CM021108.1 coordinate 88,585,986, forward strand.
TATGTAAAGTTGGATTTACCCTCTTTGACCTAGCAATTTTCCCAAAAAAAAAATTAATATAATAATTTATTTATATTTATTAAACTATTTATATATAATATAATATATGATAAATTAATATATATAAGGAAATATTAATGGGTATGTGGGGATTAAGAAAAAATAAATTATTGTCAAGAGATGATCCTTTGAAATGTATTGGTACTTGTCTATAATGCAGCATAAGAGCATTTTGTAGCTTATGTGCAGAATACCTTGCAATGCAATTTGCTATTTGGAAGCATAGGAGCATTGTGTTCAATTGGAGATTCATTCGTCATGTGATTTCTAGTGTTCAATTGGAGGTTTGTGTGTCATGGCTTATGAAGTGCCCTATAGCTTTTCCAAATTTTCAATGCATTTGGAATCTTCTGGTTTACAAGTCAATTGATAATTTTGATTATCCACGATCTCACTTCATTGCAGTGTGGATATGAAAGCTCTTGAGTATCTAATTTTTATCTTTTGCATTGAATACTTTGTCAAGAGTGATTTTGGGTGTTCATGAGGGCAATCTAGCTCTTTAGGCAGTGATACTTATATATTTTATATAGATTTTCTATGGCGATACTTATATAGATTTTCTTTATAGATAGATTATAAACTAGTTTAATGTCAACAACAATTTCTCTATGCAAAGTGTTCTTAAGTATGTTCTCAAAAATTTCAAGTTCCAATCATCAAACTCTTAAAGCTTTAGCCTTGCTCAATTAAATTATGAAAATAGTGGTGCCAAAATGTTGGTTTAAGTGTCTGCTTTGTTCCATTAAGGAGGGAAGTGAATTGAGTATTTATATTTTGATAGTCATTTATAAATATTGTTGCACATCTATAATTTTTCCATAAAACATGATATGCTTTTTCTATCTTCTGAATGTTATTGGTTTCTAGTCTCTCTAGCATGATTTCTGGCAAAGTAGTTATTTATGAATGCTAAATTTTGTTGTTCTTTACTCTTTGATGATGGCTTCGTGGGACATCTTATTATCCTTCCAGCTTTGAGCATTTAGGAAGTTCTTTACTAATATAAGTAGAGTTTTTTAGGTTTCTTTCTATGTAAATAAAGGCCTGGTGAACATTTCTTTTATAAGAAAACTGCATGAAAATGTGGGCACGTCTATTGGGTTGGAAATTTATTTTTAAAACTGTGCACAAATTACTTTTCTTGATACCCATATGTGCAATAAAACTAAAATAATATACAAATATGCAACACTTCTCATCTCTAGACACCCATCACATTGAACAACTAAAAGAAATCCCCTACATACTGTTAAATATATTGTATAGAAAAGCAAACCTTTTTTCTCTTAAACTGTTGGGTTTGCAATGTAATTAAGTGCTCCTAAGTTTTCCACAATTTAGGTATGAGGGTCTACCCAACCGGAAATTTAAACTGGGTACTCTCACTCACATAAAAATGTGTCTCCCGGACACTCAAGCCAAACCAATAATATATATTTCTATTAACAATTTAGTATAGGTTATGCTCACAGAGGTGAAGTAATGGGCCTTCCTGATAGGTCACCCATCCCAGTACTACTCTAGCTCCTTTTTTATGTGGAGGTCACTGGAAGTCACTACAACCTATAATATATTCAATGGGAGTCTCATTTATTTTCAATGGAAGAGTTGTAATTTAAGAAGGGAGACTAGTTAGAAAGTAAATTTGTTTTAAGAATTTGTCAGAAAGGACTGTCCAATACTCCCTGAAACATTTTGACATCAAATTTGATTTTAAAATTTAGTTTGATTCATAAATTGTATGCCTTATGTTTTTTGTATTCAATTCTTTTCAAACTTAATATTGTTTGATCATTGTTAATAATTATTTTTATTGAATGAACTTCAAGAATTTATTTTTACTTCATAAAAACTAGACCTTTTTAAAAAACCTTACTTTTATCTCTTATAAAAAAATATTAAAAATAAAAACTATTACCATTATTATGAGTATCCTTAAGATACTCAAATTAATCATATATTTCATGTGGTACATTTTTGTATTAGAGAAGATCCATCATACAGTAGAAATTTTTAAACCTTTACCAAAATTTCAGTGAAATGTTTTAGATCATTATGATATATTTGTTTATGTTTTTGACTGTCAGATAGTAACAAACTTTCAGTGCAATGTTGAGCTTTAATGGAAGATCCTTAAGGAGCATAGTTACTTTAGTTTCCCCAAAACCAAGCATGCTACATAATCATACAACAAACTAGGCTTTTGACTGAAATGTCTTAGAAATAATCTATTCTAATAATTTTTTTATGAAGTTAATCTAGATTCCTATGGTAGGAAACAATAGTTTTCTTCAAATTGCAACAAAATAATTTATTATAAATTTTCATGATTGCCTATAGAATCTTAATGGATTTTCTGTTATGGTGGTATTGAAGGTTCATACATTTTATAACATAAACAACACGTGGGGGAAGTACAAGAGTAGAAACAAATTTTATTAACAAAACTAAAATAATCATGATAGAGATTGGATTCTTTAAGGATTTTTAAGTTCAAACATTTTTTAATGTGTAAGGCATCATGTTTGATCAACTGACAATTCAATAGTTGACGAAGATTAAATTCTAATGTAAGGTAAAGGTATACGCTCTTAAGAAAAGTCTTGCATCTAAGCACTTCTACACAAAATTCATACAATTTGAGTGACCAAAGATTACATTCTAACATAAGGTAAAGGTATATGCTCTTAAGAAAAGTCTTGCATCTAAGCACTTCTACACAAAATTCATACAATTTGAGTGTTGGGAATTTAATGTTTAACATGGTTAATTTGCCTAATCTTTATTTACTATTAAAGATTTAAGGATTTTCTTTTTTTAGGGTGTTTTTTCTTTTAATAGCATTTAGATCTTTTTTTTCCTTTTCTCCTTGGATAAAGGATTTTTTTCTATAATTTATACAAACATTTTTATTAATTGACCTTCCACACATCTTGGGTGTACCCATTGCACACCAAAGTGCGATTGCTAGTAAATAAAATTATATGGTAGTAATGACATTAGAAAAGATATATATCTCTACTATTATAAAGAAGATATTGTACCCAAGAAGCATTGCATTTTGATTGCTTTGAAGAGATGGATAGAAAAGTCTTTTTAATAAGGTTGATATCCTTAAATCTATAAGAAATTTTATTTTACATAGGGATTCTCTCCCCACCTAAAGACCAATAATTTGTCATTGTGTAACTCAACTCCAATATTATACGTAATTTTAGGGATATGTCTCTATATATGTACAACTTTGTAATACATCTCTACTATTATAAAGAAGGTATTGTACCCAATAAAGCATTGCATTTTTATTGCTTTGAAGAGAGGGAGAGGAAAGTATTTCTCATAAGGTTGATAACCCTAAATCTATAAGGAATTTTTCTTTCTGAAGAGTTGCAGCTAAAAATTGCTGTTTTGAAGATACTAGGTCACCAACTTTAACAATATGATATAGTTTTACTCATTTAATTGAATTCTTTTATGTAATATTTCATGTTGATTTATCTATAATGTTTGTTTTAAAACTATTTTTTTTTAATTATATATTGTAAAAGGATGAAATTTCATCAATGAATATATTTTCCTGTTGTTTTGGATGCTACATAATATATAAGCTCACTTTTATTAATATATTTTGAAAGAATGAAATTTCATTAATAAATACATTTTCTTCTTGTTTTGGGTGCTACATAATATATAAGAACTCAAAAGGTGAGCGACTGCAGACTGAAGATTCTTTTGCAAGATGGAAGGTACGAGATTCTATTAACTATTGATTTATATAATTTTTTTCCTTAAATACCATGATTTTATTATAGATTTGATTGAATTTGTTATTTATTTTAATTTTATTTTTATTCATTATTGTTTATAGATATAATTTTTTTTTTTTTAAGAAATAACTCTATTTTTTTTATCAATGTCAGATTGCAGTCAGTAATTTACCAAAGATGATTATTACTCATTAAGTGTGATCTAAATCTTTAATGGAAAAAACCTAACACAATAATACAAAGATTTTTCTTTCTTTCACAGTCTAGCTGCTGCTGTTTTATCTCTATCAGATCTTTGTTCTTTCTTTCGCAGTCTGGCTGCTGTTGTTTTATCTCTATCAGATCTGTATGTTTCATATCTTGTAGGACTTGTTTGATTGCCTTAGACCATTCTTGTTTCAATTTGTTGTGCCTCCCTTGTGCTTGTTGTTCCACTTACAAACAAGTTTCAAAGCCCTCTCGAAACCTGCTTTTAACCTTAATAAATACCAGATCCGATCTCATCTAATCTAATTTGCATTAAGATGAGATATATCATCTCTTTGGGACCACCATGGTTGAAGATCCTGTAAACTTTCCATAAAAGAAAGTACGTTGTAAAAATAATATATCATGAAAGCTAAGCAATAGTCTTCTATCATTGAAGCTCGTTAGTACTTCACCATTCAGTTTTTTCACGCTCTTTCCCTGCTCTTGTATTCTGATTTGGCTTCCTTTAGCAATGGGAATGGACGATATACTTGGTATTTAGATTATTTTTAATATTTGTTCTTTTAATGACTTTTAAGTTTAGCTTGAATCTCAGTATTCTATTTATTATTTATTAGTACAGTTGACATCCATTAAGCTATGGATTCTAATACTAAATTCATGTATGTTCCCTACATTTGCAAAATCCAATTGATGGATAGAGTATGCCCGGCGTTTGGTTCAATCTACCGTGGAGTTACTAAGTGTGTTTGCATTTACTTTTAATATATATAGAGAGATTGATAGATATATATTCAAATAAAATGTTAGTTTGAAGTAATATTATGTGGGACTCAATGCAGGCATAAATATACAGGCAGATATGAAGCCCATCTGTGGGACAACAGCGGCCAAAAAGACGATCATAGCCGTAAGGCTAGACAAGGTTAGTTTTATGAATAGATATTGCAATAAGTTATGAATTAAACCCTTTTCTTTCTACAGGCCTAAATGGGCGCCCGTAGCTAATAAAACCAGGTATCTTTAGAAAGTTATATCTATAGATTCAGTGCTTTGAAACAAAATCTCTGAGATTTCTTTGATGGGCTTCTTTTAAGGCATGTTCTACGAAGTTGTTTTGAAACAAGATCTCCAATAGATATATTTGTATTGTTCCTTCTTGAAAGTATGCATTTGACAACTAGGGTAATTCTTACTTGGATACTAATTAGAGTACTTTAACCGTCTTATTGTGATTCCTCCATTCTGGATAATGATTGGACTCTCTAGTATATCTCGGCAAGCAGATACTTTTAATTAGTTTGTTCTACATGTAGTAAGTGATTTGAGTTCATAGTGTCTGTAAAGTTCCAGATCTGTAATTGAACTGCCCATTGATGTAATGTAGGCGGCTTTGATAAGAAGGAGAAATCAGCCAGAGCTTATGATCTGGCAGCTCTCAAGTTTTGGGGTCCATTAACTCTAACAAACTTTCTGGTATGATTTTCTAGGAGTTTTTCTGTTAGCTGATATTCTACCATCTCTCATAAAATGCCTTCGGTGATCATTCTAATTTCTCTCATAAAATATTCATCATGTTATTTTATAATATTTGGCTTTCCTGTATCAAATGCAGGTTAAAAACTATGAGAGGGAGTTAAAAAGTATGAACATGTCAAAGCAAGCATGTGTTCAATTCAGGAGGAGGTAACTAAGTTTCCTACCATCTATGCAGATTTGTATAGGGCTGTATATCTGGAGAGAGATTTCAGTATCTATCATAATTATTATCTTGGGTACTCTCTATCATAAAGAATATTTGTTTATTAGGGATTTTTTCGATTTATGTTTTCAAATTTTAAAAGCAATAAATATTTTTTTCAATTCATTATATTGATAGTGATTATTTAATTATGTACAATTATTAATTGTAAATGTGTTTTTTCTCAAACCCCAATCAATTTTGCAGGACTAGCACTGGCTTTTCAAGGGGGCATCAATCTACTACTCAGTGACACAGTTTGGATTGAATAGTATACCTAGATGAACTTATAATAGTATCTTAAACATTGATATGTAAAGGTGAAATTAATTGATCACTGATAAGGTGATTAATATAAAGGACCAGGCCTCAGAAAATGAAGGAGGAAGTAAAAAAACAATGGTTACAAAATCTTTTATGATCCTGAATGTTCAACCTGCAACCAAAAAAACACGGAGAAAAAAGCTCCTCCAAGATTAAATATATGGCGAAGGACAAGTCTAGGTCTTAAAATTGTGAAAAGCATGATAAAATAAGTTCTGAAGGTGTCCACAGTACTTAAAGCAAAAAGATTATTGTCTTAACGAGAATAATCTAAGATTTTGACATCCTTATGTCGCTCCAGATATTGAACATAACAGGAGTTTTATATGCTCTTCCTGCATGAGGCTCACTTTCTAAATCCCCATTCACTTTCTCATGACCAGCTCTCACAACACCTGAGGACTCAGAGAGTAGAACGTGGAAGTACCCAATGGCAACATGTTTTCAAAAGCTGGTGGTTCCTTTGAAACAACTGTTCCATCTTGAATATAACTGAATGGAGCTGCCAGAGAAATGTATGGTGGAAAAGAGGAATCTCCCATCATAGTCCATGGGTGGTGGTCATAGTTTTTGAGATTGCAGGTCCATTAATGGTTATAGGTGCACTATTGTTTGTGCAGGAAGATATGTTCCCAATGCTTTCACTGCCCGTAGGAGTGTCAAACTTTTAAAACAAAGAATACACAAAATTCAAAACACAGAGTTGCAATTGGAAATGACAAAACAAAAAATAACTAAAAAAAAACTATTACAACTTTCTGATCAGAAATTGCTCAACCAGATTGTAATGATCAGGGCTATCAACAACTCATTGTCAAGAGATACACAGAGTTCGACCTTACAAATAACAAACAACTGCTATTGTTCAGGAGCTACTGGGAGCTCATAGAAAATGTTCTTCTCACAGTCTGTTGTTGCAATCTTCTTTTTTGACTTCTTCTCAACTGACATAATAAACTACCTTCATTAATTTTTGTCTAAACAAACATTCCCTCTCAAAAATTTGAAATTACCTACCACAATAAATGCCAATTTTAAAATCAGTTACCTCATTCAATTCTGGAGCTGTCAGGAGCTGCAGGGAGGATCCCCAAAAATAGAAAAGCTCTTGATGGGTAGGTGAAGGGCTGTACGGGTCAGACGGATGAGCAGAGGCTTAGGAGAACAATAAATTCTAACACTCCCCCTTTGTCCTGAGCCAAAAAAATAACTAGATCAATCTTGATCCAAATCAACAACGCCCAATTTGCCTCTTAGGCACTCAAAAATGTCCTTGCTCAATGACTTGGTGAATATCTCTGCTAGTTGCTGCTCAGACCTGCAAAACTCCATTTTAATTTCACCATCTTCAACCAATTCACAAATGAAATGATACCTGATTTCAATGTGCTTGCTTCGTCCATGAAACACATAATTTTTTGTCAAAGCTATCGATGAAACATTGTCACAATAGATCACTATTCCATCCTCTTGTTCTTCTCTCAAATCTGTCAAGATTCTTCTCAGCCAAATAGCCTAACATGCTGCTGCATTTGCTGCTATATATTCAGCTTCAATTGTTGATAGGGAAACAACAGGTTGCTTCTTGGAAGCCCATGAGATAGCACCCAAACCCAAATGAAACACATAGCCTGAAGTACTCTTCATATCATCCATACTTCCTGCCCAATCACTGTCAGTGTATCCAACTAACCCATATTCTTTTGCTATTGTGTACAACACACCATATTCTTTGGTACCATTCACATATCTCAGGATCCTCTTACCTGCTTGCCAATGGGTGTCTCTCGGAGTCTCCATGAATCTAGAAATCAGACTCACTCCATGCATTATATCTGGCCTAGTTTCTGTCAAATACATCAAGCTTTCAACCAAAATTTTATACATGGTTGGATTCACATTGCTGCTGCAATCTTCTTTGCTCAACTTTAGACCTATGGCTATTGGTGTTGGAGCAGGCTTGCTCTCAAGCATCCTAAATCTCTTCAAGATTTTATTTGCATATTTTTCTTGAGAGATAAAAATACAATCATGCATTTTTTTTACCTTTGTCATTTCAAATTATCTTTTCATGGCCTCTTTTAAATCAGCAATGAGGAAATCGTCATCCCCAGTAAAAACTAAATCATCTACATACAAGACAATAATTAAAATGTTACCATTTGCTGCCTTGATATAGAGAGTGGGCTCACCATTGCTTTTTCTAAAGCCATTACTCATCAAGTATAAGTCAATCCTGTTGTACCATGCCCGTGGAGCTTGCTTCAGCCCATAAAGAGCCTTCTTTAGCCTATACACCTTGTGTTCTTGGCCTGGAACTTCATATCCAAAAGGATGCTCCACATAAACCTCTTCTTTCAATATTCCATTAAGGAAGGTGGACTTCACATCCATTTGAAATACCTTCCATTTGTGCTGGGCAACAATAGCTATCATTGTCCGCACAGTCTCCATCCTAGCAACAAGGGCAAATGTCTCATCATAATCTCTTCCAAATTGCTGTTTGTACCCTTTGACAACTAATCTTGCCTTATTCCAATCTATTCTTCCTTCAACATTGCTCTTGGTCTTATAGACCCATTTTACTCCAATAGGTTGCTTGTTTGGAGGCAAGTCAATTAGCTCCCATGTATTGTTTCTTTCTAATGCATCTATTTCCTCATCCATGGCTTCACACCATTTATCTCCTTCACAACTTCTTCAAAATAAATTGGATCATTGTGAGAAAATAGTGCAAAATTCACACTCTCATCAAATTCCTCGTCATACCTTTTATTTTGGTAGATCTCCCTTAGACTCTTGCTCTTTCTTAGCATTAGGGAGGCGAGAGTGGGGTCTGAAATTTCAGTGTTGCTACTGCTTTGCTGAACAGGCTGATTCTGGAGCTGTCGGGAGCTCATCGAGAGCTGTCATGAGCTCGTCCAAAGCTGTCAGGAGCTCATCGGGAGTTGTCAGGAGCCAATCCTCTGGCTGTCTATGGCTGCTTCCCTCTCTGTCTATTTTGATCAGGAGTTGTTAGGAGCCATCAATTTTTGCTATTGCAGAATCTTGCTGATCCTCATTTTCATCTTCTTCATCACTCTGCACTATCGGGAGTTGTCGGGAGCTATTAGGATCTTATGTGCCATCCCATGACTGATCTTCTAAAAACTCCACATCTCTACTAATGATAATTTTCTTGGTGATCGGGTTGTACAACCTATAGGCTTTGGACTCTTCACTGCAACTTGTGAAAATGCATTTTTCACCCATGTCATCCAATTTTTGTCTTTTTTCTTTAGGCACGTGTGTATAAGCCACACAACCAAACACCCTCAAGTGTTCAACCGTCCATCTTCGTTTAGTCCATGCCTCTTGAGGTATTTTGTCACACACCACCTTTACTGGACTTGTATTAATCAAATGTACAACTACTGCTACAACCTCTCCCCAATATTTTGTAGGGAGTCCTTTTGCTTTCAACATGCTTCTTGCTATCTCCATGATGGTACTATTTTTCCTTTCAACCACTCCATTTTGCTGCAGAATATAACTGGCTGTAAGCTCATTTTTTATGCCATTTTGCCTGCAAAAATTCATAAAACAATTGGAAGTATACTCTCCTCCTCTTCTGACCTTAGAACTTTGATGAAATGATCACACTCTTTTTCAGCTGGGCCTTAAACAATAAAACTTATCAAATGCATCAAACTTATGCTGCAAAATATAGACCCATGTCTTACGACTAAAATCATCAATAAAGGTCATAAAAAATCTGCTATTACCAATGGATGTGATTTGCATAGGGCCTACCAAATCCATGTGCACCAACTCCAATGGTGCTCTTGCCCTTGTAGAGTTGAACGATTGAAAAGGCTGCCTATGTTGTTTGCCCAAAATGCAAGCCTCACATCTAACATTAGGCTCTACTATCCTTGGCAAACCATCAACCATCTTGCTTTTGGACAAAAGACTTAAACCAACATAGCCTAAATGTCCATACTTGAGATGCCATAGCTTTGAGGGGTCTTTAATGGTGCTCTTGAGGGTTGCATGTTGTACTGATGTAAATTTTCCATCCATGAGAGGTGTTGCGACGGACTGAGATGAGAAGGACGTCTCAATATTCAACGAAAACATATGGTTCTTTGTCATTTGTATTGCTGCAAACACCTTTGTCCTCTCATTCTTATCATAAATGACACATTTTCCCTTCTCTATCAACACTTTGTATCCATTTTGGATTAGCTGTTTTACACTCATGAGGTTATGCTTTAACCCTGGTGCAAAAAATACATTCTGGACCTACTTCTTCTCACCTTGCTTGGTGCGGATCATAATAGATCATTTTCCCTTCACAGGAACTACTCCATTGTTCCCCATTCTAATTTTAGACTTAACATTTTTATCAATGAAAGAAAAAAGACTTTCATTACCACTCATGTAGTTGCTGCAACCACTATCCAAATACCAGACTTCGGGGTTGCCTTCTTCACCAACATTGCACATGATGAAGGCTGTGGACTTATTGCCTTCAACCACATTTGAATCAACTACATTTGCATTATGTCTTTGCTGATTTCCGTTCTTTTTCCAACACTCATTAGCATAGTGTCCAAACATGTGACAATAGTAGCACTCAATGTTGCTCTTGTCATTTCTCCCACTCAAACTGCTATTGTTCATGCCTCTTTGGGAGTTGTTTTGAGAGTTGCTCACTCCCTCTTGCCTACTTGCTCATCTCGAGATTTCTCCTCCAGCATTTCCTTGTCCGGATCTGCCTCTACCTCTTCGGGAGCCATTTCTACCTCTCCTCCTACCTCTTGCATTTGATTGAGCTTTGAAAGCTTGCTCTTGGGAAGAAGTAGCAGACCTTTTTAGGCGGTGCTCATGGGTATGGAGAGAACCCATTAATTCATCCACTGTCAAAGTAGAAAGGTCCTTCGCCCCTTCAATAGCAATGACGAGTGGATCATACCTCGTAGGTAGACATCTAAGGATTTTTTCAATAATCTTCTGCTCCTTTATCACATCTCCATTCGCTCTTAGCTGGTTTAACAAACCCGAGAACCTTGTTTGAAAGTCTGCAATAGAATCACTTTCCTTTGTCTCAATAACCTCGAACTCTCTTCGAAGTAGCTGGAGCTTCACGGATCTGACTTTATCAGTCCCTTTGTATCCAGTTTGAAGGATTTCCCAAGCTTCTTTTGCATACTTAGCTACTGCTATTCTGGGAAAAGTGGCCTTTGTCAAGGCTGCTTCGATCAAACTCAAAGCTTTTTCATCCTTCTTTCTCTGCTCCTTCAGCTGAGTCTTTTGGTTGTTTCTGAGAGATGCAAATGTAGCTCGATCAGTGACATCCACAAACCCATTTTCTTGGCCCAAACATCATAGTTCAATCCATTAAAGGACGGTGACTGCTGCCAACTCTTTGCTTCATCTCCAACCATGTCTCCTACAACAAAAAACTCGACACCCAGAAAAAACAAAATGCCCAAACTCACAAGGAAATGGGGCCTATAGCTCTGATACCATGTCAAAATTTTTAAACAAAGAATGCACAAAATGCAAACACAGAGCTGCTGCTCTATTTTCTAGTCAAGCTGGAAATACCCGAATCTCAAATACAGAAACACAAGGGAGACATGCAACTTCGATTCTCTATTAATCAACTGGAAATGACAAAACAAAAAAACAAACTAAAAACAAACTATTACAATTTTCTGGGAACGATCAACAAATTCTCAATCAGACTGATAATGATCAGGATCTATCAACAACTCACTATCAAGAGCTACACAAAGCTCGACCTGGTGCAATCACTGCTCTTACAAATAACAAACAACTGTTGCTGTTCAGGAGCTACTAGGAGCTCACAGAGAATGTTCTTCTCACAATTTTTTGCTACAATCTTCTTTTTTAACTTCTTCTCAACTGATAGAATAAACTACCTTCATTCTTTTTTGTCTAAACAAACATTCCCTCTTAAAAATTTGAAATTACCTACCATAGTAAATGCCAATTTCAAAATCAACTACCTCATTCAATTCTGGAGCTGTCAGGAGCTGCAAGGAGGATTCCCAAAACAAAAAGACTCTTGACGGGTAGGTGAAGAAAAAGATGAGGGAAACACTAGGAACACATCTCCCTGCACAGACAATGGTGAACCTACAATCATTAATGGACATGCAATCTCAAAAGCTATTGCAACCACCCATGGACTAGTGATTGGAGATTCCTCTTTTCCATCATATGCTTCTCCCACAACTGCATTCAATTATATTTAAAAAGGATCAATTGTTTCAAAGGCACCACCAACTTTTGAAAACATGCTGTCTTTGAGTACTTCCACATTCTACTCTCCCGAGGAGTCCTCTGGTCTTGTGAGAACTGGTCATGAGAAAGTAAATGAGGATTCAAAAAGTGAGCCTCATGCAGGAACATCATGTCAACCTCCTATTATGTTCAATATCTCGAACAACATAAGGATGCCAAAATCTTAGTATTATGAAATACCAAGATTATTCTCGTTAAGACGATAAAACACTAAGATTATTCTCGTTAAGACAATAATTTCTTTTCTTTTCGTACTGTGGATAGTCCCATGACACCTTCAAAACTTATTTTGTCACGCTTTTCACAATTTAAAGATCTATAGAAAAGTCTTGGAATCATTTTGTTGTGACTTCCTTCTTCATTTATTGAGGCTTGGTCCTTCGGAATATAAGGAGTCTCAAAGTTTTTGAAACTATATTCTTGTGATTTTATTCCGGATTTTTTATTTTAAGATTGAATTTAGGTCATGTTATGTTGAAAATATTTTAGTAATGTGAAGTTTTTCAAATTATATTGTTGTGATTGTTTTATTGAGTGTTTTATTTTAAGATTGAATTAGGTCATATTATTGATAAGGGTAATATATTGAATATTAAGCAATGCAATTTCTTTCAAATTATATTGTTGTGATTTCTTTATTGATTTTTCTTTTTGTAAGACTAAACTAGGTCATGCTTACAATAAGTGTAATATGTTGATCATTCAATAATGCGGATTTTTCCAAATTATACATTTTTTGGGACATCCTAATTTTTGTTGAAATCACATATTTTTAGAAAATCTAATGATTTAAGCTTTAAAAAGGTTCAATTTTAAGGGTTTTAATTGAAGAGGGTTTGATCAAACCCACTTATATCAAACCCCCTTTATAGAAATTTGCTAGTTTTAAACCATACCTATAATGGAGTCTCATCTACGCCTATCAAAATGTTGATAAAAAACCACTTTTGGTTTACCTTTTAGGGATCAAATTAATTAATTTAATTTAATTTTTTTATAAACATGTAGTCCTTATTATAAGCTTCCCAAAAAGTATAATTTTAAATATATTTAGTTTTATTATTATATTTATTTTTTATTTCTTGTGAATGTAGGTTTTTCAATTGAAAGTATAATATATCCAAATTATAATTACTCTGAATTAGATAATATATATGCAACAAAAAATTATGAAAACATTGTATTTAAAAAATTAGAATTGTATGCTTTCTATAAAAAAATTTATGCCGCTGAAAGTAAACATCACTTTTTGAAAATGATGTTTAGTAAAAAAAATAAATTAATAAAAATTACATTAAAGAATTCACAATTTATTTTTATTTTTTATTTTAAAATATAATTAGATTATAACAAAAAATATCACAAATCACTAGTTTTCTTCTATTAAGTACACTATATTGAACATTCAAACAATACAAAATCTTCCAACCTATAATATTGTGACTTATTTATTAAGTCTAACTTTTGAGGTCAATTTAGGTCATGCTTACAATTAGTGGTTGAGAAATAGGATTGAGAACAAAGTTGATAGTATACAATCTCTTTTTTTTTAAAGAATACACTTTTATATATGATTGAGCTTATAGTATGATAGATATAATTTATAGAAGTATTTTATGCTATGATGTGAAAAAACTGAAGGAAAATTATTTAAAGTTTTTATATATTTTTACATGTAAAAATTGTAGTTATAAAAAATAAAATAAATGTAATAAATTTTTTAATTTAAAAGTAAAAAATAATAGAATTATAAAAGATAAGAAATATGTACAAAATAAAATAAATCTTTAACTAAAAATAATGTAAACAATAAAGATAGAACAAAATATTTTTTAATTATAAATTAAAATTAATGATAGAAATCTTGTCCATTTTTTTCACAAATTGAACTAAAATAATTTATTTATGTCTATACATATAATAAATAAAATATTTATAAGTAAAATAAAATTAATATGAATACTTTAAATATATATATTTTAAAACATTCTTAAATTTTTTACTTAAAAATATATATTTAAAAAAAAAAATATTTGATTACACAAAACAAAGTGGTCACACAATTATAGCTTAGAGTAAAATTAACATAAGTAACTATGGGAGGAAGTTGGTGAGGCTCTACATGTGTGGTAGAATTTTGAGATTTTTTGCATACTTTCGCTTTTCCTTTACTCTCTTGTCTTGCATCATACCACATTCATTGTGGGAGTTTTTATTTCATCAGTGCACTTGCAATTCTACACACCTTAATTTTGTGTTAGTTTTTATATTCTAATTTTTTAGGTTGTGATGTATTATAGGTATGATATTTCAAAATTTTAATTATTTTATCCTCTTGCTCTTTCATCTTTAAGCCATATTGTAAGGTTGAGTAATTAAAATTGAAATTGGAAGTGTTGGAGCTAGAAATTGATATAATTTAAACATTTAAATTTTCATACTAAGTCCCACCCTAGGATGGATGAGGCCATATTTGGCATCTTGTAACTCTTCGAAATTAAAATTTTGTATCAATTAAAGGAGGACAATGTGGACAAGTAGAAGTGGCAGTAGTGGAGTGAGACAATAAAAAGGCAAGTTTAGCAAAGAATTTGAATTCTCCTACTAGGCAATGGAGAGGTAAGTTATGGAGTAATGGGACACCCAAAAAAGTAGAAATGGGAGTAAACAATGGATAGATTTTAAATGAATTTTGAATGCATAGGTTTGGGAAGAGAGGAAGGAAGGAAAAGATGAAGAAAAAGACAGGGAAATGAAGGAAAAACCAAAGATACATTTCCTTAGTGTCCAAAAATGGAGTACCATTGATTTAGAGATACATTTGTTGTTTCTTGTAGTTGCATATGAAGCTTTTTGGATCAGATTTGTATCTATTATGTGATCAATATTTCCTATAGTAGAGTTTGGGTGGTGAATAACTTGTTTCCTAAAGCTACTTTTTTGTAGATAATACAAGTTTAAATATAAAATTTGAATTATCTCTCAAATTTTGTAGCCATGTTTGATGCTTATTTATTTGGAATGCACTCTCTATAGTTAAATTCAATCGTTAAACCACAATTTTCTTGGCTAAGTGATTTGAGCTACATTGACAACTTTTTATAATGTCAAAATTTTATGGGGGTTTTTTAGTTTTCGGCTATGAACTTGAGGGGTATTTTTGGGAAAAATTATGATATACTTACATTCTTGTAGATGAATATGGGAATTTTAATTATGCAAGTTTTTAGTAGGAAAGGAATTCAATAGATGATTCAAATAACATTCAAAAGAGTGTCTGTCATGAGTTTTTGAGTGTAGTTTTAGAGCTGCATGAATTTTCTTATGGGGATTTAAGTTCCATCACTTATATTTTTGGAGTCTTGACACTTGATTTGTAGTTTTGGTTCTTGTATTGCATTAGATGGTATTAGAGCTAGAAGATCTTGAGAGTGTAGAGTATGCACGAGGACCTATGGGTGAAGAGTGAAGCAGTAAAGCCTCAATAGAGTGTTATGAGAAATTTTGTTTGTTATAGGTATGAAAGAGGGCTTGTGAATACTATCCTCTAGAAGAGATAAAGCTAGGTAGAAGGTGTAAATTTTCTCTATTGAGAGAGAGTGGGTAGAGGAAGCATCTTATAGATTCTTTGTTGGGTAGAGGGTAGTGTGTTGTGAGAAATTTTGTTGTGAAGGGTTGATGCCTGAGAGAGAGAGAGAGAGAGAGAGAGAGAGAGAGATTGTTGCAAGGAGTACTTGTTACTGTAGAGGGACAAGTTTTTGTGTCTCTAAATATGTCTTCAAAGAAGAGGAAAATATGGGTCATTAAAAGACCTATAAGAATTTTATTTTTGGGAGAGTATTGGGAAGAAGTGAAAGACAAAAAGCTCATTGTAGAATTGAATAAATTAGAAGCAAGGATGGATTCCATTTAGTAAAGTTTTGGGATGAAGAAGAAAGCTATAGTTGAGGAGGCTCAAAAAATGGGCGAAGTTGAGTACCATTGTTCCTTTCACAACAAGTTTGAAAGTGATAATTTGTGCATGGGAAATGAAGAAAGAAAGGAAGTTGTAATAGAGGACTTGGAAGGTCCAAAATTTGATGAATAAATTGGAAAATATTAAGATCTCCTATTGAAAGAGGATATTAAAATATTAGATAGGTGATTAAGAGGAAATTTAGTAGATGAACCCGAGGAAATGGAGATGAATGTTGAGGATGGAGAAAATAAAGGAGTTGCACTAGTAGGGAAATAATAGGTAAGTTTTAATTTTTATATTTTCTTTGATGATAAAGTATATGTTGATGCAAATACAGATGATATGGTGATATTGGAGGAAGATGATGATGTCAAAGAATGTAAAGAAGAAGGAGAAGTTAATAGAATGCATGTAGACATTTATGAAAATGTAGCAAAAGATGGTGAAGAAGATGTTTCAAATTATACTATGGAGGTAAAGAATAATTTTGTTAATTTTTTTGATGATAAATATGATGATAAGCTGTACTTAGATGTTAAGAATGCATATATGGAATAGAAAAATACACTTTGGTGGAGATTGGATTATAGTGGATTAAATTTCAAGAGAGGGAGGAAAAGAGGAAGGATGAAAGAAGGGAGAGACATGAAGGTTCAAGGAAAGGTGAAGAAGAAGAAAAAATAAATTAGATAAGGGAGAAAGTTGGATGAAGAAAAAAAACATGATATTCAAATTTCATGAGTTATGAGCCATGAAATATATCTCTTATTTGGGTTGTTTTATGTAGGAGCATTCGAGTGCACGAGCAATCCTACACACCTTAATTTTGTGGTTTTTTTTAAAATTCTCTATTTTGAGGTTATGGTGTCATAAAGGTATGATATTTTGTTTAACTATTTTATCCTCTTGTTGTTTCATTATTAAGCCATTTTATAAGGTTGGGTAATTAAAATTGAAATTGGGAGTGTTTGAGCTAGAAATTGATATTATTTAAAAATATAAATTCCAACACTAAGTCCCAAGAATAGGATGGAGGAGGCCATAGTTTGCATCTTGTAACTCCTCGAAATTAAAATTTTTCATCAATTAAAGGAGGATAATTTGGATGCCTCGAAGTGGGAGTAGTGGAATGTGACGGTAAAAAGGTAATTCTAGTAAATAATTTTAATTCTCTTGCTAGACAATGTAAAGGTAAGTTATAGAGAAATGGGACACCCAAAAAAGAAGAAAGGAGAGTTGAATACTAGATTTTAAAGGAATTGTGAATGGCTAGGTTTGGGAAAAGAGGAAGGAAAAGATGAAGAGAAAAACAAGGAAATGAAGGAAAAACTAGAGATACCTTTCCTTGGTGTCCAAGAATGGTGTACCAATGATTTAGAGATACATTTGTTTTTTCTTGAAGTTGCATATGAATATTTTTCGATCATATTTATAGCTATTATGCGATCAATATTTCTTGTAGCATAGTTTTAGTGGTGAATAACTTGTTTCCTATAGCTTATTTTTATAGATAATGCAAGTTTAAATATGAAATTTAAATTATCTCTCAAGTTTGTAATCATGTATGATATTTATTTATTTGGAATGCATTCTCTATGGTTGAATTCATGAGTTAAACCTCAATTTTCTTGGCTAAGTGATTTGGGTTGCATCAACAACCTTTTACAATGGAGGAATTTTATGGCTTTTGTTGAGTTTTTAGCTATAAATTTGAGGGGTATTTTTGGGATAAAAATTATGATATACTAAAATTTCTACATAGATGAATATGGGTGTTTTCATTATCCAAGTTTTTAGTAGAAAAAACATTGAATAGATGGTTTGAATAATCTTTAAAAGAGGGTTCACATGTCATGAGTTTTTGAGTGCAGTTTTAGAGTTGCATGAATTTTATTTATGGGGTTACAATTTCATCACTTTTGTGGAACCATCTCCATTTCATGTTCCACTAGTCTAAAAATACATTTCCATTGGTGTCCGTTTTGTTTGGTGTGATTATGGTTTACTGTTCTATGTGGGGAGTTGTTTAACTTAGAAGATTTTCTCCTTTGTCTAAACCCTTATTCTTTTGCTCTAAATTTTTGTTGACCTATTATCACCCATTTCCATTCAGTTTAAAACAACTTATGTTCTTGAGTCCATGAAATAACTGGCCCCTTGTGGTTAGGGTTCCCTGTTACCCGTTGCTTGATTTTTCTCATGTGACTTGGTCTGAGAAATTCCTTTATTTCATAAGGTTGATAATTCGGCCTTGTTTAGCCTTTAAATCCTTTGCACAAAATGTTATTAAGTCTTTTAAGACTTTATCTTATGTTTTCCTTGGCGGTCCCCTCTTTTAAAATAAGTTGGTGTATGTGCATATTTTTGTCACTTAAGTCATCACTTATTATTGAAGTTTTTTCTATCATCAGGCTCATTACCGTGATGAGCAATGAGCCTTTAGTTCCTTTTTACATCATATTTCACTAAAAGTATTAGATCTTCATATTTGATTACTGCAATGAGCGATGTGACCATGTGTCTTTCATATTACTTATTGTTGAAATATTTTGGTTTCTTTGTTCCACTTCAGCGAGGCACAATGAACATTGTTTCTTCCTTATGTCGTGCCATTGAAAAAAATATTTTATCACCTTTTTCAATTATTGTGATGAGTGATTGGAAGGTATTGAATGGAGTGGTATTCTCTTTCCTCTTGTTATCATCTAGTGTCATTTCTACTTTTTCCCATCGTTGAAAGCACTCTCAACTCCAAATCAATTAAAAAAATAAGCATTGGCCTATGTTTATGTTTTGGTATCACTGGGAAGTCCTCCTTGCCAAAATAAAAATTCAACCTTGTGACATTTTGTGAAAATAGATAAGGGATATACTGAGGAATATTCCTTCCATTAGAGGGGTTATCACTCATTGCTAAAGTTTGGACATAACTTCAAGGCATTACTCCGATGAACAATCAAGTGGACAAAAGGTATTGTGAATATGTGGATGGCTATGTAGAAATTCTCTAGGGTATGATTGTACTATTTTAAAACACATTTGTAAAAGAATGGAGTGATGGTTGGGGATGATCATTGATCATGTTTTAAATAAAAAACATCGAAGGCTGGAGTTCAAACTAGAATGAATATCTATTAGTTTACTTGTGCAAGAAATCTATCATCCAGTAATGGAGAAGGTGCTCCAATTCTGAGTCATAAAGAGGGTTGTTGTTCAATTTTATTTCATAATTGAAATTGTTGAGGGTTGAAGGATTGGATAAGTAAAGAAGATAATAAGGCAACGATCTTGGTAAGGTGAATTTTGAAGAACAATCTACTAATTTATCTGAGGTAAGTTAATTTCTTGGTCTTTGTGACTAATTTGTTGCATTGGGTATTTCAAGAATTAGGGTGAATAGCTAGGGTTTTTGGTCAAAATTACCATTTTTGTGTGTCCAAAGAGAATTGAAATTATTGCATGCAAGGTTTGGGGTAGAGGAGTTAAATTTGTTGTTTTTCAATTTGAACCCTATGAATTTAAGGGACTTAGATGCAATTCTCTGTTATTTGAAACCTTAGTTTTATTATGCTGCAAACATGAGTGAACCTAGTGATTCCTCTACCAAACTTGAGAGGAAACCTACCTAGAAAAGGGTCAAAAGGTGTAAGCCCAAAATGGCCAACCTAAACCTGAAGTATCGGAGAAAATTTCAAAGAAGAGAACTATAAAGGACTATCCTAGGTTTATGGAAGAGGCCCCTAAGGACCTGATTGCAAAGATTAAGAAAGTGGGAAAAAGAAAAATTGGTGAAGAAGCTTTGACATCTCATTTTGAGGATTCTGTCTTTGGGATTGGTGATGTATTAAATTTCCATAGAGTGGTTGGGACTTATTTCTTTATGCTTTCAAAAGAAGAACTTAAAATCACCCCACTTATCAGTTATGGACTTGTGACATAGGCAAGTTGGTATGCCCCTATGTATTTGTGGAGGTGGATTTAATGCTTGAATTGGCAAGGTATTATGACCCAATAGATAGAACAATCAAAATATTTCAAGACTTTGTTCCTATGCTGGAAATATCAAGAAGCCAAATTGTGAACGCCTTTCATTTGAATCCATCAGTTTTCTTAAACTATACAATTAATGTGAGAAAAATAGGTTTGGGTATAGAAAGAGTGTCTTGCGTATACACAAGAGGCATGACTTGAAGAAGAATGGTATACCTTTTAGTCCCCTTGAGATGGAGCCATTTGATTGTGTTGATTTTTAGGATTATTTCAAGAATATTGACTATTCATTATGTCAAGTTTTGCATAATAGGTATGATATTAAGATGGATGTTACCCTAATGGTCCTAGTGATTGATATTCAAAATAAGTACTAGAACAAGGTTTAGGATTATGCATCTTACATTTCTAAGCATTCAAATGAAGACTTGATGAAGCTGAAGGATACAACCCCTCCATTATCATGTAGAAACTATTCTCTGTTGATGTACTTGTTGTTATGGAAAATCTGAAGGGTAATGAGGAATTTTATGAAATTAAGAGAAAGAGACAACATGGATAATGAGTTTCCTGTGTATTTGTGGACCCATGTCTGGGATGTGCACTGTGTAGAATCTGATTACACTTTGTTTTGAAATTTTTTTATGTTCTTAGTGCTAGCGTAGTTAGGTTTGGAGCCTATGTATAGAATTTCTAAAGGTGTCAAGGAGATTTTGAGGCCCATGGAGTATGAGAAGGACACTAAGAAGAAATTTAATTGGGTAGATTGGTATCTTCATACCAACTACATAAAAATCATATTTTATGGTGTTTGAATGCCACCTCACAAGTTTCTAGTATATATATTAGATAGACAAGCATTCATAGAAATAATGTGGCAACTGTATACCATGGATAATGAACACTTAAAAAAATCAAGGAAGGCATCCCTTGTGAACCTTGATTATGGATTTTCTTATTTCACTTGTCCCTCAAAGGAGGGAATTGAGAGCTTTGACTCTCTTTTAAATAATTATAGATTGAGGCAAGGTGTCATAATCTCATGGGATCCTGAAGGGGTGATTTTTGTTGAGAGAAGATCAAGGAGGTTATCAAGGAGATGCCATAAGTTCGTCTTTCAAGAGGATACAATTAGAAATTTATCTTTTGATGAAGAAGTTATAGTAAGGAAAAATACATGGAAGAGGATATGTGCAATTGAAGAAATGATTTTGAAGGAATATCCTTTGCATGTTAGCCCTTATTCCAAGATAGAGGATAAATTTGTGCAAACAAAATTAATACTTGGTGATTTTGATGATAATAGTTTCTTTGAGAAAGTTAAGAGAGTTGAAATAAATGCCAAGGTTTCCAAACAAAACAATGATGCATGGTTGAGGATCCAACCGACTTAATCCTCTGCTCAAGGAATCCATGTGCAAATAAAAGAGACATGTGAGCAATCTGCAATCACTCAATGGCTTATTCAACAAGTGAGAAAATCGGTGATACTCAAGTTCCTAAGATGTCTGGAGAGAACATTCTCATGGAAGAGGAAGTGAATCAGGAATTTCCTAAGGATAAAGATGATTCCTTGAACATTGTGGTTCCTCCTAGAAGATTTGTGAAGTTGGAATATAATGAGGTCAGGATAAAGGCTTGTGATGATTTCATGTGTGACGATACTTTTTCCAAGACCAAGGAATTCAAATATTTTTTCATCCATATAAAAGGATTTGATATTAAAAGGAGAATGAAAGAAGCAAAAGAGAAAGTTGATCCCTCCTTGCAAGAACAAGCTAAGAAGAAGGAGGGGGATAACATAATATAGGAAATTGTTGCTATGTCACCAGAATATGCAAGGAAATTGGTGAAAGAAAGTGGGGTTCTCTTATTTCCTAGATGGGAATTATCATCTGTCGTTGCACTAGACGCAATTAGGAAAGAGCCAGATGCTTCTATTTTTGAGAATATTTTTGACAATAAAGTTTTTGGCTCAGGTTTCAACCCTAAGCTACATAAACTTGTCATTTGGTTTATGAAACCAAACACAAGGAAGGCCGAGGTCATAAAATTTGTGGAAAAGGAGATTGGAGTAGTAGTTTTTAAAAGGGCTATAAAAATGAGTGCCACTACAATTGTACAATTGATAATGCATGCTGAAATGTTAAGTGTGGATACATCCCAAGTTATAGAGACCAACTAAAAAAAGTTTTTGGATAGATACAAGTTGTTGGATGAACATAATAAGGTTCTTGACACAAAACAAAAGGGTCTGCCATCTCCAACAAGTTACCTCATATTTGTCTACACAAGACAAACAAAACCTATCATTGGGGATTTATAGTTTGAAGTAAGAATTGTAATAAGAAAAAAAAGAGAATATAAAGAAAGCCAAACTGGAAATAGTTAAGGTGGAAAATGAATTTTTTGAGGATGCATTAAAAAATAGGGTAACAAAGTTGGTAAACAAGACTAATGATGTGTGGGTTTCTTACAAGAATATCCATGAGGCCAACATAAAATATTTGTAGGTTCAAAGGGATTTTCAAACTAAGTGGAGAAAATGGAGAACTAGAGTAGGAACACTAAAGGAAATGATGTCTAAGATGCACAAAAACCCTGAAGCTCCCACTAATGTTCCTAAAATATTGTAGGGCAATGATTTTGTGAATGAAATAACAAATTTTCATGGGATGTTAGTGATGCAACTCCAAAACAAGTTAAGAATGCTCTGAGATATGGAGGGGCATGACATGCCAAAAATACTATATTTCTAAGTGGAAGGATGAGTTGGGAGATTTTCTAAGTGGAAGGACGAGTTGGGAGTTTTTCTCCCTTAGGGTAAGATGATGCTAAGTGGTATTGATTACTCCATGCTAAATCCAAACATTGATAACATGGTTGGAGTTGAAAAAATAATGGAAACTTTCATTAAAGAGGCTAGAGCTTTAGTTGAGACTAGGTAAAATTAACACAATACAAAAGTGCAAAACCTACTGGACATGAAATGACTAACTTAGGATGAATATAAAATATGGCTAGATAAGTATATAGAGTGAGCCTATATATGAAAGATGATGATAAACATGGTGAATAATGGATGGGAGAAAAACAATGCATAGCTTGGAACTAGTACACATTAGGATTTTGCTAGAGTATTGAAAAATATTATTTCTCCCCAACAAGAAGATTGGTGACACAAGTGTTGACATGGATGGGTCTTCCATTTCTCCTTTTAGTTTATTTTCTTACTTTGAAGTTTTGTTAACTAGATGTGTACATGGAGAACACTTTTGGCTCGTGAAGAAGATAGATTGATGTTGTTACAATGAATGAAAGATACCTTTTGGAAGGTGGGTATATCTTCTTCAACAAATAGAAGTGAATTTTGTCTTATATGTTTTATCCCTCTTTTAATTGTACAAATATAACCTCTTGGGGAATTTCAAAATGAAAATGCAAACGTATGTCAAATGTAAAATGTGAAAGAAATTGTAATTTGGCCCAAAGCTTGTTGCTACCATGTTTCTATAAATGGGAATTCAAGGCTAATTACATGGGTATTTTGATAAGAATTCGAGCTCATGTGAAGAGTGAATATTTTTAATTCAAGCACAGAGAAATAAAATACTTCTGAGTCATAGGTGTGGATTCTAACTTTTACTAGGAATATGTAATAGTTTTACAATAGCAATGAAATATGAATGAAAAGTGAAAATTCTGGAAAATTTTCTCTCCCATGTATTCTGTTGCACAAATTAAGAATAAAATGATCAATGATATTTGATTTGGCTTCAATATCTTCAGTTGAATGTATGGTTTTGTTTCTACTTTAGTTCAAAGAACTAATTAAATGCTTTGATGAAATCATAGGTTTGTGTGATGGAGTATTAGGATTACTAAGTAGTTTTTGTTTTGGATATCTTGAGTTGTTTATTACAAATAAATATAACAATAGTCTTTAAATGATGGGTTTGATTGTTGATGTATTACAGTTTGTTACAAATATGAGTCCATCACCCATGCATAAAGCACTGTTATGTTAATTTGGCCATGTTTGAAGTCAATTGAGTAGGTCTTATTTACTAGGGAACAAATTCACATTGAAAATAATTTACATACCATAAATTTTTGTAATGTTGTATTAGATCTACCCATTCCTAGACTTTAAATAATAATTTGGTAAAGGATCAACTAAATTCTCTAAGAATTATGTCTATTTGCAATTGGTAGGAATGCATCTTTTAATTACAATGATATTGGTAATTTGGCACAAGAGTTTCAATTAAATCATTGTTAGGATCACCCTCCCAGGTCCTATAGAGCCCAAAGTGAAGAAGTAAAGGCCCAAAAATCCTTTACTTGTTCGTTGGCTAATACTCACCATTATTAACCATTTGAATTGTGGAAGATTCATAGACAACGACAAAGATCAAGTTTGGTTATAAAAAAAAAACCAATAGATTAATGAATCTACTGTGGAAATTGCTTATCCAAAGTCTCTAGGTCATATCTACTATAGTTAGAGTCAAGTATTTTATTGTTCTTCACTGTTTAGAAGAATAATTTTCATAAAGCCTCATAAATAAGTCATATCCATTTTTTATGCACAACACTATAGTTGCATTTTAGATTTCATACTAGGTTATGTTCAAGGTCTTCTATAAAATTGTGAGTGCATCTCCAAAGTATAACCAAATTTTATTTCCCAATATCGTGGGTGGTGACTCTCAAGTCTCTTGTGCCAGTGCAATGTTTGAATCTCCATTTAAGAGAAAGAGAAGGAGAATTGTGAAGATAAGTATGAAAATATGCATGAAACCAGAAGCAGAATGAAGAAGAATCTAGAGAAAAATTTAGAAATTGAGTTGCCTAAAAGAAAGAAGTCCTCTTAGATAAAGAAGAAGGATGAAGTTGGTAAGTCCAATAAACATCCTACTAGGACAAATCCTAATTTATATGTAAATGTTAATAATATAAATGTAAATAAAGATGCATTTGGATCAAATATTCCTAATCCTAATGGGAAAGGTTTACCCACTGATAAAATTCTTGAGGTCCATCATGGGATGTCACAAGAAGAAGAAAGGTGTGAATTCTAGGAAAAGGATAATAAATTTTGAGGCAGATGGGCCGCCATAGGAGATAAATCTATTTTTAATGATGGTAATTTTAAACTAAGCCTGGGTAAGTCCCATAGTATTTCTTCATAGGTCATTCTCTTGAGAGGGAAGGAAATGTGTAGGATCATCATGGAAAAAACAAGCCCTTAAGTGGCAATAAAATTAGGAAAAATCAGAGTTAGGCAACTTGACGTAAAAATTTGAATAAGTTAACTATATTATTTCAAAAATATGTAAGAATAGAATCTGTTGCAAATTGAATGTCATTTCTAAAATACTAGGTTTATTTTTATTTAAAAAAAATCTATTTGGTGAAAATTTGAAATTTCAATGCAGTAGTACTTAAATTTCAGGGAAAAAATAAGAAGTAGGTGTCTGTCTGACCACCCTAACCACAATAAAAAGATAATATTTTTTTATAATATTTTAGATATAAGTAGAAGACTTATGTCCCAATGTGATGCATATTTTTTTGTTATTTTTTCCAAGTAAATAATTAATTATGATTTTTTTATTACAACTTTTAAAAAATATTAAAAATCGTACGTCTGGCCACCTTAACTTGGTCAAAACTTCATGAAATTCATTTTTTTTTAATCCTATAGTATGTGAAGCATAGAATGTGACACATGTTTCAGATTTAAAAAATGTGATACCCTTTGAAACTATAAATGTTTTTCAATCAGCCTATCAATTAAGACTTTAGTCGTAATTCAAATAGAAAATGAATAATAATAATTTTTTAAATTCAAAGTAAAGCATAATTTATATTGGTGGAAATCCAAGAATCTTCTTTAAAAACCCTTTCCGTTTCATCAATTTTGGGTTAAAAAAAAGTCGTCAGCCACATGGGTCATCATATCACTTTTATATGGCAACTTTTTGGCCCATCATGATCCTACACATACTCGAAAGCAAAAAATATTGTTTATTATTCTCCTGAACCTAGTGAGTATGATCTTGTCTTAGAATATGAAGATGATATAGATAAGGATATGCAATCCTTAGAAGATGAAGAACTTAGACTTAAGGAGTTGCAGGAGAAGAAAGCAAGGGAGTTGGTAGAGAGGAAGGAAAAGCATTTGTAGGAGAAACAATTAAAATAAAAAGAGGAGAGAATCAAGGAAAAATCCTTGGAGAGAGATGCACAAAGAAAAATAATTGAGAAGATGAAGGAATCATTAAAGAAACAACCAGCTCTTGAGGCCCCTCCTAAAACTAATACTAAGACAACCCCTAATCCTCCTAAATTCACTGACCCTTTTGTTATTGTTAACAAGCCTATAGATCATGAGAAGAAACCCATGGATCAACATAATAAGGATATCTCTAATACCAATACCAATACCAACAAAAATACTTCATCTAATGGTGCTTCCACCAAATACACCTCCTAACCTTGAGATCTTGAGATTGTAGGAGGAAAATGAGAAGTTCCATCAAGAATTGAAGAAATTTGAAATTGAGGTTGATAATGCAAAGATATTAAGAAATATCTCTTTCCTTAAGATCTCTATACCTAATCTAGTAACTTCAAGCTCTAGATACACTAACCTTGATTCACATCAGACTAAATTAAATGAGCTTATTCCTAGTGGAGGTGGTGGTGGAGGTTAGGGTGGTGGAGGTGGAGGAAATAACAAGGAAAATAATAATTACTCTAAATATGGAGAAGGAAGTAATGGTGGTAGAAAAAAGAAAGGAAGTTGTGGTGATGATAGAGATGGAAATGGAAAGGGTAATGATAAATTTGGTGATCAAGGATACAATGAGCCTAGAAATAACCATAGAGACTGAATCAACAAGAGGCCAATGCAAGTGGAAAGATATCAATAGTTGTGCTTTATTGGAATTCCTAGTTATCTTAAGTAGTTTCCTAAAGATATCAGACCCGCTCTAGTTAAAATATTTGGAACTGATGCCATAAGTAGTGAGGACCACCTCAAATAATTTTCAAATGTCATGGATGATTTTGAAGTAGAAGCCGAGGATGTGATGATGAAATTTTTCATGTAGTCACTCACTGAGGATACCAGAGAATGGTATAGAGGTTTAACTGCTGAGAGTATTGGTTCTTGGGAGGATTTTAAGAGGCTATTCAAAGAGTAGTATGGTGATAAAATTGATTCAAGCTTTCTTTTAAATCAATTTAGTAATATTGCTAAAGGCTCAAATGAGGCTATAGCTGATTTCAATGTGAGGTTTCAAAGGGCCATGAAATGGTTACCCCTAATTTAAAACTAAATGATAGTGTATTCCTAGTGAATTATTACAATGCCTTTGATGCAAAGAGAGGATAAAATCTCTATAGAAAAAGGATCTTCACTTGAAGACAAGTCTGACAACATTACAAATTCCATGAAGGATATTAACTATCAACTTTCCAAGCAAGAAAAGGGTCTTTCAAATGGGAAGCTCAATTTTCACAAGAATGAGAGACCTCCTTAGTTAAGAGACCTCCTTAGTTACAAGACCATCCATACAATAGTAATTGGAATAATGGAAAGCCTATTCCCAACAATAAAAATAATGATGAAAACAAGGTTCCTTTGGATCCTTTGCAAAAAACTCAGTCAATTTTTCTGATGAGACACCTTGGTGTATTGTTTTATAGTTACCACATGCTTCTTAGACATGTTTAGTGGCAAGGAAATTTAAGGAAGAACAAGATTAGTTATATGAATATGAGCCAATGGAAGAAAATGATGTTGAAATGAATGTACTTATGCATAGATCTGATTTTTTTGATGAGGATTGTTCTTCAAAAGATGAGTCAGAAGAACTTGATGTTGATTGCTAAAGATAAAAGTTATATTCGTATCATCAACAAATTTTACCTAATGAAGACAAAGAGATTGGGGATAAAATTTGTGCTATGGAACTGGAGGAAGAGGATCTGTCTTTAAAAAGACCTTCCGATGAAGAGTATAAGTAGATGATTGCAGCCCTGGTGGACCAAGCTAGGTATAATCACAACTTGAGAAGTAGGGTTGTTAATTGTGATCAAGGAAAGCCTAGTAGCATGTTCATGAAGGAATAGAGTGCAAAGAAGTAGGGGACTAAATTAGAAGAATTGGCCAAGTTTAAGAAAGAAGAGGCCAAAGCCAAAGAAAGTAAGGGATAGAGAATCTAGGTCAAAAAGGATACTGGGGAAAACAAGTCTAGTGAAGTCACTTCTCATATCGTGAAAGAAAAAAATCAAAATTCAAGCACTAATTTAGAACTAAAAAGGGGGAAGAAAGAGATAGAGAAGAAGTTTGATCCACAAAAGATTCAAGTGGATGAACAAAGTGCAATTCCTTACGAATTTCCAGAGTAAAATCTAGTTTATATGTTTTAGCTATTGTCTCAAGTGAAGGTGACTATCCCTCTAATGGAAATGACAAGAATTAATGAACACAAGAAAAAGATAGTGGCCCTTATTAATGACACCACTAAGGCTTGTGAAGATAAAATTGTGTTTACTCAGCCCCAAGTGAGTGGCAATCAAGTTACTAAAGAAATAATAGAAGGATACATTGGTGAGAATCCTCAAATTTATTTGGGAAATACCATTACAACATGCCTAGATAACATTTACCCCTTCTATGTGACTTTAATTGTTATGGTAAGATACTAAGGAATTGATTGATTGATTAAAGGGCTTCATAAAACATTATTCTAGTAGAGATAATGAAGAAAATGGTTCTGAAAATAAATTGTGCATATGGAAAATGCTATGCCATGGACTCAAGAGAGATCCTTGTTATTGGTGAGATTAATGATGTCCCATACACATTTGTTTCTTTCTCTGATAAGGAGTTTTTTATGAGTATAGTTGTGGTGGATATTGTTTGAAAACAATGATATACTGAGAGGGGGGTGAATCAATTTATACCAAAATCCATCTCTTAAAAATTTTGCCTTCAAAAACTCAATGTTGATTACTTTCCTAGCTCTAAATACTTTGTGCTGAATTTATCCTCACTCGTAATGTGTAGATTGAAAACTGAATACTCAAACATAAATATGCAAATATACAATCAACAAACACATTTCCACAACACCAGATATACATGGAAAACCCAATATGGGGAAAACCACGGTGATAAAGGTTGCTTGAGTCTACTGCTCAAATCTAGTGTCACAAATGAAATATGTTACAATGTTTTAGGGATACAACCCAAGGAAGCATCAAATACCTAATTTAGGAACACCCATTCCAAGGAGACACCAATCTCCCTAATATCTAATTTAGGAACATCAATTCAAAGGAGACACCAATCCCCTAATCTGAGCCATAACTTAGGACAACATTACAAATTCATATATGCATAAAATTTGGTTCTAAAAATCCTATAACACATCATGACATTTAGTACACTATTTATTTCACTCTAATAAATACTTTTCTTCTAAATTTACACTCTCAATAACACACTCTACACTTCTCTCTTCTGCACACAAAATAATCAATGTTCTATCTCTATCCCTCTCTTTCTGATCTTTTTCACATTCACATGTACTCACCTACATGATTATCTGCATTATAGTCTAGGTTACTTTCTCTTGCTCTATCTGCTATAAATCAACTATGCATTACTCTATTAAGTTCTCTCTTTTCTTGCAAACTGCACTCACTGCTCACTCACGATAGGTTAATCCTACATCTACAATTCATTGATTGTCTTCCTTTTTTCTTAACTCTATCAAACTACAATCTCTAACTCGAGATACACATCACCATCTAGATTGTCCAATCTAGTTACATGCATTACATCACCACTAAATTCATCTGTTAGGGTTTCCATGCTTGCTATCTTCACCAACAAGCTTCCTCTACATCAAGCCACTCACAATGCTGTCTAGCTCATCATTAAAAGATCTGATAGTATTTACCATTTATTGCCATATCTTGCATTGAGAAAACCAAAATTTAATTCATTTATAGAAATTTTTCCTTTGTTCACTTTGTCAAACCCTAAAATATAATTATGCATTTAATTCTCTCTTTTGATCCTTTGATCTTACTTTAATCTCAATCACTTTTGCAATTTGTTCTGCCACCTCAAAGAAAAATTCTTTATTCAATTGGTCATTGGTGCAACTGGATAAATAAATTCCTTCCTCTATGTTGGTTACTAGTTAAGAACCCTTGTTCACACTATGGAGTCATTGCAGATCTCTTCTTTTGAATTTTGTTTATTGATCTTCTCCTTTTAGTTCATGATCCTATGATCCTCGTTTACTGCTGTGCCTTTAAATCCTAGCAATTAGATAATCAGATATTCAAATCTTCTTTGCTGATCTTAGGGGTATTCACCATAGAACACCAACATTAAAGTCTCACCTTGACCAAGTGTTGTTTTGCACTAAGGATGCAAAACAATGAATCATTGATCAAAAAAATTCATCATGTTATTTAATTTCACCTTATACATCATTAGTCAACATTTTATCTCTTTTGTAAATCCCACCATCAGGTTGTTGAGGAGACTTCTAGCCAAGTCCCACTGAAATCTATCTATTATACCGATGAACATGTTTTCACCAACATCATATGATATTCCTTTGATCAATCTTCGCCATTGAGCACATTCATATATTTTTCGCCATATGTTGGGTTCACCAAGACATGCATCCAAAATTCACTCATCTCATGAGCTTGAAAATAGGTCCACACAAACCTTGTGAGGTTTTTGATCTATTTCCATTTATCATCTACATCAACACCACACAACTCACAACAATAATGTGAATTGGTTTGTCAAGCAATCGCTCTTCGACACCTGTCGGCCTTTGTCATAATTCACCATCATCATCATCTAGTTGGGTCCCATCATAAATCTTGCAAGATTTATCGCCACCGTTTGATCTTGACCATCATGGATTAATCCCCACTATTCCTTGTAGACCTCATAGGTCTTGATTGGATCCCACTAACATCTCGATGGGGTATTTGGGTGACTACCACAAGAACACCACTGATGTCACCATCTCGTTAGGTCCCACTTAGCATTTCACCTTATCGCTTTGTTGAAGAGACAACCATCAGTTTCCCATTGATACACCAAAGTCACGTAGATGAGCTAACCATTAGGCTATCAAATAGACATTCAATCAACTCTCATCAATATGGTATTTTCACGCCAATAACATTTGCTACTACAAAAAAGTGGTCCCCACACCAACGTGTCACCACATGTCACAATCCAATATTTTTTTCTACCACATGTAATCCTTCCATTCACCCTCTAACTATACCATCAATGCATGTCACCCTTACTAGGTCTCATATTCAACATCATACTCTCATCGCCCTCTCGAAGAGACCTTCTTCAAGGTCCTGGTGATGCGTCAATGTCTCACCAATGAAAGATTCATTGGTTTATTAGGAACACATCCTTCAAATTCCCATTGATGACCTTTAGTCACATCAATGAAGACACTTGATGAAATAACCAGTCCACCTCATCACCATGTCATTGCATTATAATCCACAACCAGAATTTAGATTACAATTCATCCAATCTTGTCACGCCATGCATTAGTTTCATCATCTATATCACCCATGTCATTATGATAGGGTCCTACTCAAGCACAACCTTCATATCACCATGTCACAAAGACATTTACAAAGGTCTCATTGATGCCATATATTCTCATCGATAACACTTCCATACTCCTTACCAATTCATTGAGGATACTTCTCCCAGACTCTTTCTGATTCATTAATGTCTCACCGAAGAGATATCTATTGGTCTATCAAAGAGACATGGATGAAAGTCTTCCCGACACCATATTATCTGATCGATAAATCTCCACAGTGCCACCATCACTATGTTAAAGATACATAGCCCATTCTCTCATTGATCATGCATGGTCATACTGACAAGGTGACCATTGAACCATTGGAGAGACTCCTAATTGACTCTTGATAATACACTAGTGTGTTGTCAATTTGCTAGAGATGTATAACCTTGAAGCGCTAGGTAGAGGGGTCAATCACCCTTATGAATATAAAGAAATAAGTTGAAACTAATGAAATCGATAACTACCGATCTACCAGGTCAACAACAAAATAGAAATATATTTTGAACATTATGAATGCAAGTATCCTTAGGGTTTAACTAATAAACAAATAAAAACATTTCTGGGTGCATCCTTCACATTCTCGATCTACATAATAACTTTCTAAAAATTAGTCAAGAAACCCATATTGAATTTGGTATCTAATTTACCATCAAACATCTGGAAGCAAATACTGTGGAGAGGTGACAACATTTTGTAAATTATGTAACTTATTGAGTAACTTTCTCTTTTGCACGAACAATCAATCCACATACTTCCTAACCTAGATTCATTGCATCTCCATAACATCTAGACACACCACTGAACTATCATCATGCCAACGATCTCTTTTTCCTGATTTTCCCTTTTGACATCAATGACAACATTATATGGTTCTACACAATATCAAAACACTTCTCCTCTGATCCCCTTTTGACATCAATGACAACATATTCCAAAAAATACCCCCCCAAGCTATTATATGTTGCTGCTAGGAAAGTGGAGTGCCTCCTTTGGAGGTAGCATGCAATGTGACATGTCCTATGTAACTTTTCCAATTAAGGGAAATGATATCAAACCTATGAGGGATCCAAGAGCTCCACAAATTATTGAGTTTGTTGAAGAAGTAGATAGAATCAATTTCGTGGACACTAGCATGGATAACTTTAGAATTGAAGAGTTACAAACAAAGGAAGAAAAACAACCTACACCTTTGAAGAAAGAAGTGTTGTAGTAGGCTAACAACGATGACCTATGGAGTATGCATTTTGATGGAGATTTTTCAAAAGAAGGAGCTGGTGCAGGGGTCCTACTTATTTCTCCTAGTGGTAAGACCTTCACGTTTTCATTTCAATTGGAATTTTCTTGCAAAATAAATGTAGTAGAATATGACGCCTTTTTACTAGGGTTGAGGTTGGCTGAGAAACATGGCATTAAAAATTTAAGAGTCATTGGAGACTCAAAACTAGTGGTTTCTCAAGTTAGAGAAAAATATGCATCAAAGAATACTAGAGTAAGGCAATATATAATTTTTTTTGTGCTTCTATTGAATAGTTTGATACATTTGGCATTGATTGGTTTGATAGGGGAAAAAATAGGGTGGTAGATGTACTTGCTAACATTGCCCTCTTTTCAAATGATATTAAATTTTATGGCATTTCAAAGGTTGAAGTGTAGACTAGACCCTTAGTTCCTAACAATATCAATAATTGGAAAGTTTTTAATGACGATGATGATATCTTGAAGTTTCTACAATGCATTAATGAATATGAGGGTCAAGAAATTAATTTTCCTTCCTTTGTGGAAGAAGTGGATGGAAAAGAGGCTATATTTTGGAATGAGATTATCCAATTGAAGACCAATAAGATTCCCAAAGGACTAGTAGCATTGGAAAGGGTGTTTGATGGCCCTGATAGGAGTAATGCTAAGACAATGTCCACTCAAAAATAAGATCTAGAGGAAGTAAACCTTGGAATAGAGAATTCTCCCAAGAAGGTTTATATTGGGAAGAAAATGAAACCAAAAGTTAGGAAAATTTTGATTTATTTGTTAAGGAAGTATAGATATGTCTTTGCATGGTCCTATGATGATTTGAAAGCTTACTAAAAGGAATTATTTCAGCATGAAATACCTTTGAAGCTAGATGCCAAGCCTTTCAGACAAAGGCAGAGTCTTAATTAATCTCAGTTTGAAATGTAAGATGTAGGAAGAAATTATTAAGTTGAGGGATGTTGGGATTGTCAAGCCTATCATGCATTCTACTTGGGTTTCAAACCTTGTTCTAGTCAGGAAAAAAAATGGTGACATTAGACTTTGTGTAGACTTCAACAATTTGAATGTGTCATCATTAAAGGAGAATTATCCTTTGCCAAACATGGAAGACATGTTACAAGAGGTAACTTGATCTGAGTTGTTATCTATGATGGATGAATTCTCAGATTACAAATAGGTGGTGGTTAAAGAATTTGAGCAGTACCAGACAAATTTCACTACTCCATGGGGCACCTATGTCTATGTTAGGATGTTGTTTCTAGATTAAAACATGTAGGGGCTACATTTTAAAGATCCATGGATGTGGCATTTTATAATTTCATAAACATATTTCTAGTAGTATATCAAGATGACCTAATTGCATACAATAAAAAAGAGGAAGAACATTGTATATATTTGGGGAGAGTATTAAAGAAAGAACTTGAATATGGGATTTCTTTAAATCCTAAAAAATGTGTGTTCAGAGTGAAGGAGGGTAAGCTACTGGGCCACATTGTGTCTAAGGATGGGATAAGGATTGATCTTGAGAGAGTAGCTACCATAGATAAGATTCCACAACCAAAAAATGAAAAAGGTATCTAGTCATTTTTTGATCAAATCAATTTCTTGAGAAGGTTTTTCACTAATTTTGTTGAGATCACACAACCTATCTATTAGATGTTAAAGAAGAGAGAAAAGTTTTTTTGGAGTGAGGAGCCTATTTAGGCATTCAAGAGCATAAATTAAGCTATCAAAGAGGCTCCAATGTTGAAGTCTCCTGATTTTTCTAAACCAATGTATATTTTCTCCTTTGCTTCTTTCCATATTATTGTTGCTATGTTATTGTAGAAAAATGATGAGATTTTTGAACAACCCATTGCATTCATTAGTAAGTATTTAAATATTATAGAACTTAAATATTACATGAATGAGAAGCAATCATATAATTTATTCAAGGCTATAAAGAATTTTAGAACTTACTTGATGGGAGATACATCATAGCCTTTGTGCCAATTGTTGTTCTGAAGATAATTTTCACTCAACAAGAATCTATAAGTAGGAGGTGCAGATGGATCAACATGATCCATGAATTCAAAATTGATGCTTATATTACCAAGTTATTAAGAGGAAAATGTTTGGCTAAGCTAATGGTAGAAACAAACTTGGAAGAAAATCAGATAAATCAAGTGGAATGTGTTGATGTTGCACCTATCTGTGACATGCAAACGTGTGGCTGGTACAAAAAAATTGTTTAGTATTTACAAACCTTGTAGTTCCCTGAGGATATGGTTGATAATGAAAAGAGAAAATTGAAGTTGTATTCCATTAAGTATGTTATTATTGATAATGAACTATGGTGGAGGAGCCTAGATGGTTTGTTGCTCAAATGTGTGGATGGAAATTAGGCATTAGAGAGTTTACTAAAAATGTACAATGGAGTGTGTGGCAACCATTATATGGCCAAGACAACTACACAATAAGATCTTAAGGGTAGGATTCTGGTGGCCCAATATTTTTAAGGATTCCCACAAGTTTGTTAAAAATTGTGATGTTTGCCAGAGATTTGTAGGGAAGTTGAAGTTCTTAAGAAGTTTTCCACTCAAGCCTATTTCTGTTTAGGCCCCTTTCCAACAATGGGGTATAGACTTCATTGTTGAAATATAAAAAAAATCTAGTTGGGCATATTCATGGATACTTGTTTCAACCGATTATTTCAAAAAGTGGGTGGAAGCAATCCACATAAAGAAGGCAACAATTCAAGTTGTGATAGAATTCTCGATGAACAACATTCTAATTAAATTCGGAGTTCTAGAGACAATCATTTTTGATAATGCTATGTGTTTCAGGTAAAAAGAGTTCAAGGATTTTTGTGATAAACATGAGATACAGGTTTCATACTCTTCACCTTACCATCCTCAAGGGAATGGTTAGGCTAAATATAGTAACAAGAGCCTAATGAAGATCATTAAAAGAGTGATTGAAAAGAATAAGAAGGCTTCGGACTCGAAGTTAAAGCTTGCATTGTGGGCTAACATGGTTATTATGAAGAAGGCTACTATAAAATCATTATTTGGTCTAGTATATGGTTTAGATGCTAGAATTCCTCAAAATAATCTACTAAAGATGTACAAATTTGTGTAGGAGTATAATGAGAAAATATGTGATGATATGCAACAAAGGATTGATAATCTTATATAGCTAGATGAAACTAAAAGGGAAGCTCATAACAAGAATGCAAAGATGAAACTAAAGGTCAAGAAATTGCATGCAAAGAAATATTCTCCCAAAAAGTTTGAAGTTGGAAGTATGGTGTTGATGTTGAACGTGAGGGTTCGGGATAAGGGAAAGCATGGAAAATTTGGAGCACTATGTTTAGGCCCTTATCTGGTATCCAACACACATGGTGATGATTAGAGCTTAATAGGTGAATTTATTCAGCTATCAATATAAGGATACTTCCTGAAGCCATACTTCTCCTAAGTATGTCTTTTCTAGGTACATTGTACAGTCCTGTAAATTTTGTATATATGTTTGTTTGCTTTGGTCTGATCTTCTTGCCTTGTCTAAGAAAGTCCTTGGTTTTTGGTCCTTGTGCTTGGTGTGCTTCAACCATGAGATCTGGAATCTCATAATGATTGTGAAAGGCATGTGTCCCCAATCAGAGCCATAGGTGGAACCTTTTATGTTTCATGTTCCACTAGTTTAAAAAATGCATTTCCATTTGTGTTTGTTTGGTCTAGTGTGATTAGGTTTTACAGTTCTATGTGGGGAGTTGTTTTACTTATAATATTTTCTCCTTTGTCTAAACCCTTAGTATTTTGGTTTAATATTTTTTTGACCTATTATCACCTATTTTTGTTAGTTTAAAACAACTTAGGTTCTTGAGTACATGTTCAAATAATTGGCCTCTTGTGGTTAGGGTTCCCCATTACCCATTTCTTGATTTTTCTCATGTGGCCTTGTTCGAGAAATTCATTTATTTTATAAGGTTTATAATTTGGCCTTGTTTAGAATTTACATTCTTTGCACAAAATTCTATTAAGTTTTTTAAGGATTTATCTTATGTTTTCCTAGGTGGTCCCCTCTTTTAAAACAACTTTGTGCACGTTCATTTTTTGTCACTTAAGTCATCGCTCATCACTGAAGTTGTTTCTATCATCGAGTTCATTACTGAGATGAGAAATGAGACTTTGGTTCCTTTCTACATCAAATGTCACTGAATGTATAATTAGATCTTCGTATTTCATTATCACAATGAGAGATGTGGCTCTTTCTTTCATATCACTTATCGTTGAAACCTTTTGGTTTCTTGGTTCCATTTCAACAAGGTATGATGAATTTTGTTTCTTCCTTATGTTGTGCCATCATGGCAATATTTCATTGCCTTTTTCAGTTACTATGATGAGTGATGGGAAGGTATTGAATGGAGTGGGATGATCTTACTACTTGTTAGCATTTGGTTTCGTCATTGGATTTTCCCGTTGCTAAAGGCACTCTTAACTCCAAATCAATTATGATAATAAGTGATAGCCTATGGTTATGTTTTTGTATCACTGGGAAGTCCTCCTTGATGAAATACAAATGAAACCTTGTGGCATTTCTGTGACAAGCGATGGAGGATATATTGAGGAATATTCCTTCCATCAGAGGGGTTGTCACTGATCACTAAAGTTTGGACATAAATTCAAGGCATTACTATGATGAGCAATGGAGTCCAAAAGGTATTGTGAATATGTGGATGGCTACGCGGTAATTATCAAGGGTATTAACATTTTTTTAAAGCACATTTGTAAAATCATGGAGCGATGGTTGAGGATGAATGCTGATCATGTTTTAAATAAAAAAGATCGATAGATGGAGTTCAAATTGGAACAACTATTTGTTAGTTCGCCTGCGTGAGAAATCTATGAGCCATTAATGGAGAAGGTGCTCCAGTTATGAGTCATTGAGAGGATTTTTGTTCAATTTTTTTCCATATGTCAATTGTTGAGGGTTGAAGGATTGGTTAAGTGAAGAAGGGAAGAAGGAAAAGCTACTGGTAAGGAGAATTTCAAAGAGAAACCTACTGATTTTTCCTAGGTAAGTTAATTTCTTGGCCTTTGTGAGTAATTTGTTGCATTGGGTAGTCCATGAATTGGGGTGAACAACTAGGGTTTGTGGTCAAAATTGTCATTTTATTGCGTCTAAAGTGAATTTAAATTATTGCATGTAGGGTTTGGGGTAGGGGAGTTAAATTTTTTGTTTTTCAATTTAAACCCTATGAATTTAAGGGACTTAGATTGCAATTACCTATTATTTGAAACTCTATTTTTTTATGTTGCAAACTTGAGTGAACCTAGTGAGTCCTCTGCCAATCCTAAGAGGAAACCTAACCATAAAATGGTCAAAAGGCCTAAACCCCAAGATGACTAACCTAAACTTGAAGTATCAAAGAAACCTTTAAAGAAGAGAACTATAGTGCCCCTTAATTTTCACCATGGATGTGTAGGTAGTCAGCTTTGGAAATCAAAGATGAAGGTAAAATGAAAGGAATATTTAAAGGTATGTGTTAATGTTGTTAGGTAGTTTATGTTGTATATTATGAGGAATAATCAACATTGTGTGACTGATCTTATTTTGATATCTTTGAAGCTAATTATTTATGAGTTGATTCAATTACTAGGTGATGTTCTGACTGATGTATTTGGGTGAAAGGGACAATGCCGCATTACTAACTTGTGAGTACCCAACGATGCTACAACTCCCTTTCATGGTGTGATTGTTTATATGTATATGTATATCCACAACCGTGTTGTGTGATGCAAGTTGTAGGTAGTAGGCATCGACTCCACTTGAATTGGCAGGTCTGAGCATGCCTTAAACCCAAGGGAACAATTGATTGGAGATAGAAATTGGTCCCCTACCCTAGACATCATCCTTGAAGAGGATGAGTATCTGGGTTGATACCTTGTAAGTTCTGTAGTCAATCCGTGTTGTTTGAAGTTTCCTTTTTGACCCTGGTTAGTGGTCAGGTAATTTTTTTGGAATTTGGGTTATTTGATTTGGATTTTTTGATTATATGTGTTTTATTAGCTAATCAATCACATATAATCAAATAACCCAAATTCCAAAACAATTACGTGACCACTAACCAGGGTCAAAAAGGAAACTTCAAACAACACAGATTGACTACAGAACTTACAAGGTATCAACCCAGATGGATAGGGTAGGGGAACAAGTGTTATCTCAAATAAATTGTTCCATTAGGTTTAAGGGATGATCAAACTTTCCAATTTAGATGGATTCGATGCCTAATACTTGCAACCTGCATCACACAAAATGGTCATGGATATACAATATACATATAAACAGTCACACCATGAAAGGGAGTTGTAGTGTCGCAGGGTATTCACAAGTGAGTAATGTGACACTATCCCTTTCACCCAAACACATAGTTCAGAACATCACCTAGTAATCAAATCAACTCATAAACAATCAGCTTCATAGACATCAAAATGAGATCAGTCACATAATGTTGATTAGTCCTCATAATATACAACATCAATTGCTTAACAATATTATCACATACGTTAAATATACCTGTTATTTTATCTTCATCTTTGATTTCCAAAGCTAACTACACATACATGGTGAAAATGGAGGGGTACTACAATAACTACAGAGAATGACTATACTAGGTTTATGGAAGATGCCCCTAAGGACCCAAATGTAGAGATTAAGAAAGTGGGGAAAATAAAAAATGGTAAAGGAGATTTGACATATCATTTTGAGGATTATGCCTCTAGGATTGATGATGTGGTATTGCAATAGAGTGGCTGAGAATTATTTATTTACGATTTCAAAAGAAGAACTGAAAATCACCCCACTTGTAACTTATGGACTTGTGACATAGGCAAGTTGGTATTCCCAAATGTATTTGTGGAGGTGGATTTTGTTAGAGTAAAGGTCTTAACTTAATTATGTTGATTAAGTTACCTTTATTCCCTTCTTAAGATTTCACGTTAGTTTGCATAAAGTAACATTTAATAATTATATTAATTATTAAATGTTATCCTATTAGGGATTCTATTAGGGTTTTTCCTATTAGGTTTTTATTAGGGTTTGCATGATCTCCTTTTTATAAGGATTGATCCCATTGTATTTCATATCAATTCATTCTCTCATTCTCTCTGATATATACATTTTCAGTTTTCAGAGAACCCTTGCTTGTTTGTCTCCATCTCTTCTTTTGTGACAGGTTATTTGCATGCAGGTGATCTTTGAGGTTTGTGGTGTTGTATTTTCTCAACTCCTACATGGTATCAGAGCTCCACACCTATTGCTTCCTGTTCTTGTTTTGAAGATTTTTGGAGCTTCAAGGGTTTGGGGTTTGTTTTCTTGATCCAGGGCATTCTTGCAATTTTGAAGCATTTTCAGTTCAAACGGACCTTGCCATTGCGTCCGCATCGGTCCAAAACCCCTAAATCGACTGTTCATTCGTCCATTTTGGACAAAGTCGAATTTTAGGGCAAATTTTTTTATGCAACTACAGCCTTACGGCCGTTGTCTGCGCGCGGATCCGTAAGAAATTACTAGTAAAAAAAAATATTTTTTTTCAGAATTTTTATTCCGTCCGCATTTTTTTTTTAAAATTTTATTGTCAATTTATTTGATTTTTTTTTCAAAAAAATCAAAATAAAAAAAAAAGGGCAATTTTTTTTTTTAAAGCCTTTTAAGGCTTGCGGACCAGGTACCTGCAATCGTAGGCCTGCGGGCCCTATAGTACGCTGACCAGTAGTTGACTGTACTGCCAGCAATGGGGGGTGAGCCCATGTGCCTCCCCTCATCAATTTAAAAAAAAAAAATTTATCAATAATTTTTTTTTATTGTAATGTTTTTTATTGTTTTTTCTATATAAAAAACAATTTTTTTCAAAATAAGCCCTATTGTGCATTTACGGTGATGAATGTTTGGCCATCAAATTTAACCCAGTGTTTTTGCTGCGATGGCCGTATGACCATCAAATTTAACCCAGCGTTGGCCTTTTTTCCCTCTTTGGAGCTGTTTTATTCTAGAGGCCATAACTTGGGCATACAATATCGTTTTTTGGCAAACGAGATATCGTCGGAAAGCTGGTTTTCTCATCTTTATAGTGGTGTGGGTCTCATCACTTCTTTTTTCCATTGGTGTATTCTATAGCCATTTTAAGACAAAGGGGCTATTTTCAGTCTGTGCTAATTCTTCCTTGGTTTGCCTCGAAAGGAATCTTCCATTCTCAGTTGATCAGTGTTTCAGACTATTGGTTCTTATGCCATCTATATCTTCATTCCAGGTGTTTTCCTTTGTTTGCCATCTGATTTGAGTAGTGTCATTTGGGGCACTTATGCAGATTGTTGTCTTCTTGTTCCTGATCATCCTATCTTCAGCGGAGGTTCTTCAACACCATAGCAGTCATCTTTCGACAGTTGTTTACAACTTCTTCTACTTCAATGATGTTTCTTCTTGGCCTTCTGCATCTCTTTTTGGAGTAGAGCTTTTTCCCATGAGGTTTTCTCTATTTCTCCATTTTATAGAGATTTGGTTGTATTTGGGTACCTGATCTGGCCTAGTTGTCGGGACCCATGTTTGCCTTCTTGCATTGTAGTTACCTTTGCTTTCTTGCATTTGTTTGTAGCTGCACTATTGCTCATCTTAAGGGGGGGTGTTAGAGTAAATGTCTTAACTTAATTATGTCGATTAAGTTACCTTTATTCCCTTTTTAAGATTTCACGTTAGTTTGCATAAAGTGACATTTAATAATTATATTAATTATTAAATGTTATCCTATTAGGGCTTATATTAGGGTTTTTCCTATTAGGGTTTTATTAGGGTTTGCATGATCTCCTTTTTATAAGGATTGATCCCATTTTATTTCATATCAATTCATTCTCTCATTCTCTTTGATATATACATTTTCAGTTTTCAGAGAACCCTTGCTTGTTTGTCTCCATCTCTTCTTTTATGACAGGTTATTTGCATGTAGGTGATCTTTGGGGTTTGTGGTGTTGTATTTTCTCAACTCCTACAGATTTAATGATTGAACTGGCAAGGTGTTATGACCTATCAAATAGAACAATCAAAAGATTTACAGACTTTGTTCCTATCCTAGAAATATTAGGAAGCTAGATTGTGGAGGCCTTTAAGTTGAATCCATCTTCTTTTGAATCCATCTGTTTTTGTGAAAATATATAATGAATATGATAAAAATAGGTTTGGGTATAAAAAGAGTGTCTTACCTATAAAAAAGAGGCATGACTTGAAGAAGAATGGTGTATCTTTTACTCCCCTTGAAATTGAGCCATTTGATTGTACTTATTTTGAGGATTATTTCAAGAATACTGATTATGCATTGTGTCAAGTTTTGCATAAGAAGTATGATATTAAGATGGATGTTTCCATGATGGTCCTAGCGATTGATATTCAAAAGAAGTATCAAAATAGGGTTTGGGACTATGCTTCATACATTTCTCAAAATTTTCTTGAAGACATGATGATGTTGAAGGATGCAACCCCTCCATTATCATGTAGACACTATTCTCTATTGATGCACTTTTTGTTATGGAAAAATAGAAAGGTAATGAGGAATTTTGTGAAATTGAGAGAAAGTGACAACATGGATAATGAGCTACTTGTGCAGATGTGCACCCATGTTTGGGATGCACACTATCTAGAGTCTAATTACACTTTGTTTTGCAATGTTTTTAAGTTCTTGGTGCTAGAGCAGTTGGGTTTGAATCCCATGTATAGAATTTCACAAGGTGTCAAGGAGATTTAAAGGTCCATGGTGTATGAGGAGGACACTCAACAAAAAATTAATTGGGGAGATTGGTATCTTCATACCTATGAAGCAAAAATTTTCCTTAATATTTTTTTTGTTTAGGTGATCCCACAAGTTGGTTTACAATTTCTGAGAGGAAATGATTTTTGCTGAAATCACATATTTTTAGAAAATATAATGATTTAATCCTTAAAAATTTCTATTTTAAGGATTCCAATTTAAGAGGGTTTGATCAAACCACCTTAGATCAAATCCCCTTGGATAGAACCTCACTAGTTTTAAACCATACCTATAAATGAGTCTCCTTTACACCTATCAAAATGTTGATTAAAAATCACTTTTGATTTACCTTTTGGGGGATAAAATGAATCCATTTAAAATTTATTTGAAATGATTATGGTAGTCCTCGGAACAAGCTATCCAACAAATATAATTTTAATAGTTTTTGGTTTTATTGTGTATTTGTTTTTTAGTTTTATTAAAAAGAAGGTATTTGTTTTGCACATGTGGAAAAATAGCAGATTATCAAAATAAAAAATATGAGTGCACCAGATATGTAAGTCCTTGATCCAACAAAGAAATAAAATTGAATTTCGATATATACAAAAAAAGTTACATGTTATACAGTCGCGCTATGTATCAATTGTAATTGGTTTGACTTCAAAACTTGATTAAAGAAAAAATATTCAATTAAAAACTATCTAACGAAGTGGAAGCACTTGATATTAGAGTTAAAAATCTAAATTTGAAAGAATTAGAATTTTATCCTTCATGGAAAAAAAATTATGCATTATACGGTGTGCGCCACTTTTTTAAAATGTTGTTTTCTGAAAAAAACTAGTTTTCATGGGAGATGGAAAAAGAAGTGCAATCTGATTCCAAAAATTTTGAATTTTTTTTTTTAGAATCTACAGAAAAAATATGACGAGACTCTAGTTTGTATCATCTTCAAAATCCTCGTGGTTTAGCCACTATAGGTGCCCGAATGTGAATATTTTGTTCTAAAAAATAATTTCAGTGTCCAGTTTGGCCAAAAATTGTAAACCACTATTGTGGGATCACCCTATTTTCAACTTCATTTTTATCTTCAAAAGATCTTTGTCCATAGAGGTTGTATTTCTTATAGGTGTGCAATGCGCCACATGGTGGCTGCACATGTTTTGGGAATCACTTTTTTCTAAGTTTGGATTAAAACCATGTGTT
Organism: Sequoiadendron giganteum; assembly: GCA_007115665.2. Taxonomy (NCBI): domain Eukaryota; kingdom Viridiplantae; phylum Streptophyta; class Pinopsida; order Cupressales; family Cupressaceae; genus Sequoiadendron; species Sequoiadendron giganteum. Next base: position 88,630,258 of record CM021108.1, read on the forward strand.
AGCTTGGTGGATGATTCGCTAAAATCACTTTTCGTGAATCTAAAACTATCTTCCTGCACAACACTTCATCCCTTTACTATTGAGGATTCGTACCTTGGGGTCTTCATTCAGAGTCTATCATAATGTGTCATGCCTTGTTCTAAAGAAGGATGTGAGTCGATGCCTCCAAAGCCATCTGATCATTTGACAAGACCTTTGCCAGACTATTCTTCTAGGATCTGAGTGATTACAATGGGAAATCCTATTAAAATATCTAGATCACATAAATGTGATAGTTGAAAGTTGATAAGTAGGATTACAATGAACAAATTAAAATATCTGGATCAAATTTCGAGCTATCAAATGTGAACATCTAGCGATAATTACTTGTGGATAAAGTCAACATTTCTCTCTCCTTTGTGGTTATAAATATTAAGCGAAATTAAAAAGAAAGAGTTCTTGAAGTTTTCCTTTTGGAAAAAGTTTCCTTAGCTTTAATAGTTAGTAAAAATATTTTCTTTCAAGTTTACAGAACACTGCTTTGCGATGACTTTCTATGTCTTTTATATAATCAAACTATTATCAGATTGGAATCTGATCTCTATTTTAAAGTTCATCTAATACTTGAAGTATGAGTTATTAAGGATAAATATCTGAAACCGTGCATAATATGGACTTTTTCAATATTTTCTTCTTCATATATTTGTCCTAAATAGAACACCATGTTGTGCTTAATTTGAATAGTTTTAATTATCAAATTTATATGCTATTTGTGTGTATGATTTAGTTATAATCTATAGAAACTAGATTATGTCTTTAGAATTCTCTATTTTATTATTAGGATATCACTTTTTCATGATATGTTATATTAAGAGGAAGGGCTTGTGTAGCTTTTGAATTTTTTTCTATTTAATTGTTGAAACTTCTCTGCTTGGTCGGATCTTAATATGCACTTCTTGTAGGTGGATTGAATGACTGCATCTGTGCTTACATCTAGTCCTTGTTGTTCATTCTCCTCTAAAAAATGAAGGGATATGGTATTTTGTGCCTATCATATCATTCGTAGAAGGAAAATTATGGTTTTGAAATGTTGAAAAAGTGTTGGTGCATCACCACTTTTAATTTTTTTTTCTTTACATTTATTTCTACTCTTTTCCCAAACTTAGAGAAGAGTCAAATTTCTATAAAAATATCAGAGGTATTCAGTGAGAGGCATATTGTCCCCCACTTGCTAAATTTACCATAAAACCGTCAGAGAGGTGCAAAAATTGATGATCAACAATTTTATTTTTCTGGCACGCCTGGTGGGATAGGTTCTTAAGGCCTGATTAGAAGTCATAAGTATTTTTAAATTAGACCAGGGAAGGAAACTAGAGTTTTCATGTCTAGGGTTGAAAAAAGAGCATCCTCGACGGATAACTTTCAGTACACCCAATTACAATCCTCAATACCTAGGAGAAGAAGAGTCACAAGTTCTATATCACCTATGAGAAGTAGTAGAGTAAGGAGTAAAATTGAAAAGTTCAAAGCTTTATCCACTCCACCTGGAGGTCAAATTTTCCAAATAAGAATACATGTTTACCCAATCTATAGGAACCTTTTCTCTATGGCCCATGTACCCACTCCTACCCCTAGAAATTTCATAACCTGGGATAATGGTAGTCCCTTGTTTCCACCCACTCCCTCCAATGTCTGGCTCGCCATACCTGCTAATGCCCTCAAAACTATTCTGAAATTCTTTGGGGAGAACTTTAAAACCCCTTCTGAGAACCTTCAAGATGTAGGGGAAGTATGTAGAGTGCATAATATTTCGTAGGAGAACATTTCTATGAGATTACTGGTCACCTCTTTCAAAGGTAAGGCTCAAGACTAGTATAGATCTTTGACTTCTAGCTCCATAATCTTGTGGGATGATCTTAGAGAAAATCTCTTCGAATGTTTTTTAGAGAAGGGAGATCATTCCTCACTATTGCACCAACTGATCACCATCAAGAGAGCCCCACAAGAAGCTATAAGCGACTTCAACAATAGGTTTAACAAAGCTCGGTAGAGGATCCCAACAACTGCACGACCTCAAGCTACCATGGCATTCATGTTCTACTTAAAAGCTATCAATTTAGATATCACAGTTCTGATAACTTCAATGGGAGGGGATAGCTTTCCCGATGCTTATGAGGTGGTGGTATTTACGAAGAATAGTTTGATCAACATGGGAAAGCTTTTACCATGAATTCTAATGACTATTTTTGTAGAAATATCAAAGGCACCACTTTGAGAGGATTCTATTGCAAACACTTCCACAACCTAGGTGATGGGCTCAATTCTTCCTCATTCTATGTATGTCTACCCTATTTCTCAATTGAGCATGTCAGGATCTTCATCTGTGGTGGCAGATGTAAATGATATGAAGAGTCTGGTGTGATATTTTTCTAATAAATTAGTTCTCATTAAGCGGAAACAAGCGGTCCCTCTGAAGCAAGCTACCCAAAGCTTACTAGGGAGGAAGACCCTTTTATCAATAGAGCACGTACCAAGGACCTTCAAGTTGGGGAGGTCAGAAAATGTCTCCCTCCAACCAAATAGTCTCAGTCACAAAGGTGCATCACAAAATACGTAAGGATATGAGTCTTCCGAAATGGAGAATTCCAATTTTAGGGTGTAGATGCAAGGGATGTCCGTAGAGAAAGAATTGGACATCGCACCCGATCAAGTAATTTTTTCTTGGATGAAAGAAGAAGATGTGGTGTTCACGAATGAAGCTCTGATGACCAACACTTTATAGCTACAGTAAAATTATAACACTAGATCCAAGAGAAGTCTTAAATGGGAGTACATGCCACAAGGTCTACCTCATCCTTAGCCTCACCAACCACCATCACATGAAAGCTAACTTCATTAGTTGATTGTTCATCTAAATTATCAACAAAAGATTCTACCATCATTCGATAATTTTCCAGATAAGATAACAAATCCATTCACAACAAATTGTATCCCACTAAACCCTAAGGAGATTCTTCCATTCAGACCAAAGGACCCACTGGTCGGAACACTCAATGTGGCGGAGAAGCTAAAAAAGGAACCTTCCAATGTGTCCCTTTGGGATGTAATATCCATCCCTAATCAAAAGAAATTTCTTTGGGATGATATGAAAAATGAAGAACAAAGATCACAGATGGACGAAGCTCCATTGTGTGATCAAATCACAGATAAAGGCCCCACATCAAAACCACAAAATCTAAAAGCTGCATCTTATACAAATGACACAAATAACACAAAAGAGAAAGAGGTTAGCAAGCCAAATCTGACTTCTTTCTTTTTAACATTAATTGTGGGAGATAAAATTTTGCACAACAATATGATTGATTTGAGAGCTAGTACAATGATCATGATGAAGCAAGTGGTTGATGCATTAATGCTCAAATATGAACCTTTGGAAAGGGGGATTATTTAGTTGGATTGAAAGAAGGTTCTAATAATCGTTCAAATAAAATATGTACCCTTGACCCTCTTTTCATGCCCAAGCCAAATAGTCTTGCAAGAGGTAGTGGTAATAGATATTCCCCCTATCTTTGAAATGTGCCTTTCTAGAGATTTCACTGTAAAACTAGGTGGATATTTGGCATTAGACTAGTCCCATTTTATATTACGGACCAAAAATAGGTTGAAGATGAAGATTCTCTCAGAATATTTGCACTCCAAACATATAGCGGATAATGCAGTCCTTTGTTTTGAAGTAGCACATACCGATTTTTCAAGACAAGAGGCATAATACATAAAAATTCTAGATGATGAAGAGGATACAAGAAAGACTCCTGAAGAAGAGGTTCTCCTCAACCAGTTCATCGATTCTAACCTGTACGACAACTTCCATGCCACGGGACTGGGCACATATGCAATTTTTCATGATGACTTGGTCTATCCAAAACCATTGAATGATTAGGAAAGTTATGGCGACCCAATAGATAATCATCTATGGAACTTATAAATTGATGGTGCTAAATGAAAAGCTGGTTCTGGGGTAAGGGTTTGATTATTGTCTTTGAGAGGATCAAAGACACTCAAGACATATCATTTCCAGTTTATGTGTTCCAACAACGACACAAAATATGAAGCCTTGATCGATGGCATTTTTCTCACCGAGTGAATGAACATGAAGAGGTTACAAGTGTTTGAAGATTTTGAGTTGGTAGTGAGCTAAGTCTAAGGGAAAGTAACTACTAAAAACATGAGAATGAAAGACTATTACATTGAGTATGGTATTTAATTGAAGGTTTTGAAGCCTTCAATGTGCAAGTCATTCCCCAATCCAAGAATGGTATAGAAGATCAAATGGATTTGATCAGATCATAATTTGATACAATTTCTAAACCAAAGAAAAAAATAGTACCAATTATTATCGGACCGTAAATTCCCAACAATGATCAGAATTGGCAAGTGTTCAAGGACGATGCCCAGATAGCCTCCTTCATCCAGAAGTTGAAAGGAATTTTCAACCATTCATAGCCATAGGTTTACCCATCTGAAGGGAAGGTCATCCAAATAAAAGAAAATAAACTCCCCCAAGGTTTAATTTCCCTTGATAATCTCTTTGATTGTTAAGATGCGAGGAATGGCAAGAAAAGGTTCACTGATGATGAAAAGGATTACAAGGAGTTGGATGTCAAAAACACCAAAAAGTTGAAGGTTGGACGCAATTTTCTATGGGAAGATAAAGAAAGGTTAAGATATATGTGTTCTAAGTACAATGGGGTTATAGCATGGACCTATGATAATCTTAGAGGATACGATCCTGGTATAACCCAACATACGGGTATGTGCAGGATCATGATGGGCCAAAAATGGCAATATGTAAGTGATATGATGGCCCAGGTGGCTGATGACTTTTTTTTACTCAAAATTGATGAAATGAAAAGGGTTTTCAGAGGAGATTCTTAGCTTTTCACCAATATAAATTATGCTTTAATTTTAATTTAATAAATAATTATTATTCATTTTCTATTAAAATTACGAATAAAGTCCTAATTGATAGGCTAATTGAAAAACATCTATAACTTTCAAACGGTATCAAATTTTTTGAATCCAAAACATGCATCACATTCTATTCTTTGCATACTATAGGATTAAAAAAAAAATTGAATTTCATGAAGTTTTAACCAAGTTAAGGTGGTTAGACAGACGTGCTTTTATATTTTTTAAAAGTTGTAATAAAAAAATCATAATTAATTATTGACTTGGAAACAAATTATAAAAAAATATGCATCACATCGGGACATGAGTCCTCTACTTATATCTAAAATTTTATAAAAAAATATTATCATTTTATTGTGGTTAGGGTGGTCAGATAGACACCTACTTCTTATTTTTACCCTGAAATTTAAGTACTACTCCATTGAAATTTCAAATTTTCACCAAATAGATTTTTTTGAAAAAATAAAGGTGTATTAGTTTAGAAACTAATTTCAATTTTATACATGTTCTATTTTTACATTTTTTTGAAATAATATAGATAACTTATTCAAAATTTTACGTCAAGTTGTCTAACTCTGATTTTTTGACTTTTTATTGCCACTTAAGGGCCTGTTTTTTCCATGATGATCCTGCACATACCCATACCCATACCATTGATTTGGTGGAAGGGTTTAAATTAGTCCGACATGAGCAGAGGCTTGTTAATCCAAAGGTTGAAGCATTGATGGCACAAGAGATCACTAAGTTGATGAAGTCTTGAATCATTTATCTGATTAAATATTCAACCTATGTGTCTAATCTGGTATCGGTTTGGAAGGAAAATGTGACATTCGGCTTTGTGTTGATTTTCAAGACTTGAATAGAGCCTCGCTAAAATATCACTACCATTTTCTCTCCATGGAATAAATCTTACAAATAGTAGCTGGGTCAAAAATTTTCTGATCACTTGACAACTTCTCAAGATACAATCAGGTATATGTCAAGGAAGGAGACTAACATAAAACAATGTTTACCACTAAGTGGGGAATGCTCACATATGAAAAGGTTCCCTTCAGACTTTCAAATGCCGGTGCGACCTTTCAGAAAGCCATAAAAATTTCCTTCACTAGATTGATCACCTCGATCATTCTAATCTATTTGGATGACCTAATAGTTTTTCAAAGTCAAAGGTTGATCATTTTGATCATGTAGAACAGGTTTTCTAGAGATGCCAAAAGTTTGGGATTTCTTTAAATTCTAGAAAAAGTATTTTCAGAGTACCTCAAGGTAAACTACTTGGCTTCATAGTATCCAAGGATGGAATTTCAATAGATCCCAAAAGAGTGAAATTTATAATGGATTTATCATTACGGTAAATCAGAAAGGGCTACAGTCTTTCTTAGGAAAGATTAATTTTGTCAGTCGGTTCATATCAGACATTGCAAGAATTACGAGAGCCATCACATTGATGCTCAAGAAGAACTTAATTTTCAAATGGAGCCCTGAAGGCAAGATAAATTTTAGACAAATAAAGAAGATTATTGCCGTTGCTCTGGTGTTAGCTAGCCCAAATTTTTATAAAGAGTTTTTACTATATGTATACAACGGCCAATGTAGCATATCTTATGTGCTAACTCAAAGGGATGAAGAAGTAAATGGGGAGCAGCCAATTTTTTTTCATTCAAGAACCCTTAAGGGTTAGGAAACCATATATAAATTTGTAAAAAATCATGCCTTTACCATCGTCAAGATCCTTAAGAAGTTTCGACAATTGGTGTTGGCCAATAAAATCACCATCTTGGTTGCTCACCCTAGTGTGAGGGAATAAATCACTAAGGGAGAAATAACTAAAAAAATAGCCAATTGGATCACCAAGATCCTGGAGTATGAAATGGATATCAAGCTGACCAAGTTGGTGTGGGGAAGAGGCCTTTGTGAGTATCTTGCACAAGAATCAGGATCCGAATCCAACAAGGAGATTGATCAAGTTTACTCAAATAAGTTTGAGTCCAACTCCTGGGTGGCAGTCCAAACACTATATATGCAGAAGGCATACTACCTGATGGTTCTCCCATTCCAAATAAAAATATACTACTGATTGCAAGGCACCATATATATATTAATTGAAGGGATTTTATTTAAAATAAGTTATGATAGAGTATTGCTTCGATGTCTAGAAAAGAGGTAGGCAGGAAAAGTTCTGATGGAGTTCCATAGCAGTCCTGAAGGTAGGAATTTATCCACTAAAACTACCACATTTACAATCATGCAAGAAAGATATCATTGGCCCTCAATGTTTTTTGAAGCTCACCATTTGGTGTAGAAGTGTACTCAGGGCCAATATTTTTTCGGCAAAAGAATTTTTTACTTTACCTTTAAGTCCTATTGTAACTGAAGAGCCTTTCCCCCAATGGGGTTTGGAATTTTTTGGAATGATAAACCCTATCTCTAGTGTCGACCACAAGTGAATCCTAACAATGACCGATTACTTTACAAGGTGGACATAGGCTATAGCCCTAAAAAGAGCTACATAAGGATAAATTGTTAATTTTCTAGAAGAATTGGTGACTACATTTATTTCACCAAAAATCGTCATATTCGATAATGCTCAGGCCTTTTTAGGTTCAAAAGTGTCATTTTTTTCTATTAAAAATGGGATCTATCTCAAGACTTCATCAAACTATTACCCATAAGGCAATGAGTTAGTAGAGTCAACCAATACAAACCTAATTAGGTTAATCAAGTGCATTGGCTCAGAAAGACAAAAAGAATGGCACAAGCATCTATGGGCTACTCTGTGGGTAAACCATATCACACCAAAGTAGATCCTGAAAAACATCCCCATACGAATTAGTGTAGGGGAAGGAGGTAGTCTTACCCATTTCTATGGAGCTTTCGACTCTACAATTACTAAAAGCCCTGGAAGTAGAGGAGAGCAGCAAAATAAAAGTACAGATAGAAAAAATCCTCAAGCTAGAAGAAGGCAAATAAAATTATTTTTAGGAAATGGTTGAATAACAATAGACGGTTAAGTGGTGGTTTGATTTAAAGACTTCTAACCCAGATTTTCAAAAAGGAAACCTAGTGCTAAAATATGATGAATGCATTACAAAACTAGGGAAGCACACTGAATTCGAAGCATTGTTGAAGGGTCCCTTCTGAATTATCCTGTGTTAAGAAAATAATGCATATGAATTAGAAGATATGGAAGGTAACATTATAGAGATATGGGTAAACGATATTTATCTGAAACTATTCAATTAAAGTACATGACCCTTTAAACATTTCACAGATTTGTACCATATGTAAAATTTTGTACGTACCATTTAAAATTTTTTAGAATAAGCTAGGAAAATTAGGAGATAGAAGAAGTAAGGAAATTATATATTATAATTTATACTTCCATCAAAATTTACAATTATGAGGTAGCCCGAGGCTCAAATTTTAACTGAAAAGCTCTTTCGAGAAAAACCCAAAAAGGATCTTTGAGCAAAAAGTACAAAAAATAAAATGGAGGCATTTTGTAGGAAAAATAAAAAAGCTCCAACCATAATTATGCGAGCCTATTTCCCATAGTCATTTTTTATTTCTTTCTTCTTCTTCTTCTTCTTCTTCTTCGTTGGCAGGAAAGCAAGGAACACACAACACATGGCGCATGGACCTCGACCTCAGTCTCCACAATTGTATGCCAAAAGCTCGAAGTGATTTTTGAAGTCAAACTTAGGAGCATCCTCAACACCATATTCCCAAAGGAAGTAGATGGTGGCATAGAGACATACCACGGTGGCTTTCAAGTTCCATGAAGCAGAAGTTGCTCAAAAAAGGTTGCGAAGGCATGTCCACACCATGATTAATGAACCAATGAAGGTCCATTGCACTGGGAATGTCAACACTAGGGATGGCGATTTGCATGATTTCATAGAGCCATTCCAACAGAGAGCTTTCAAACATTCGACGACACAACTCCACTATTTTGGGTTTGGCAATATTTAGGTCTAAGAAAGAGGCCACTAAGCGGGACAGTACATTGCAATTTCTCCTCATCTAGTTTTCATCTTCGATGAAGTCCATGCCAACAAACCAATGGAAGGAAATTACTCACAACCAGTCACACCTCTTCACCAGGTGTTTATTATGTCGACAATAATCTCCCCAGTGAAGGCATATTGTAACCTTCATGGAAGTAGACAAATAGGAATACTTAGGCTGATATACATAGCTAAAGCAACAAAGAAAAATACGATATGCAAATGGAGGAGAGGTTGGCTAAAACTCAAAAGGATTACTTTTCAAATGAATATAGCCTTAAGGTAGCATAGCTTTTTATAGAAAGGAGGTTTCGGTGCACCTAAACATCATAAGGTCTGTTAGAGTAAAGGTCTTAACTTAATTATGTTGATTAAGTTACCTTTATTCCCTTCTTAAGATTTCACGTTAGTTTGCATAAAGTGACATTTAATAATTATATTAATTATTAAATGTTATCCTATTAGGGCTTCTATTAGGGTTTTTCCTATTAGGGTTTTATTAGGGTTTGCATGATCTCCTTTTTATAAGGATTGATCCCATTGTATTTCATATCAATTCATTCTCTCATTCTCTCTGATATATACATTTTTAGTTTTCAGAGAACCCTTGCTTGTTTGTCTCCATCTCTTCTTTTGTGACAGGTTATTTGCATGCAGGTGATCTTCGAGGTTTGTGGTGTTGTATTTTCTCAACTCCAACATGGTATCAGAGCTCCACACCTACTGCTTCCTGTTCTTGTTTTGAAGATTTTTGGAGCTTCAAGGGTTTGGGGCTTGTTTTCTTGATCCAAGGCATACCTGCAATTTTGAAGCATTTTCAGCTCAAACGGACCTTGCCATTGTGTCCACAGCAGTCCAAAACCCCTGAATCAACTGTCCATTCGTCTATTTTGGATAAAGTCAAAATTTGAGGCAATTTTTTTTTACCTAAGCGGCCGTACGGCCCACCCAGGGCCGGGTACGATTTTGCAGAATAAAAAATTATTTAATTTTTTATGTTCTGCATATTTATTTTGCAAAATAAATATTGGGGGGGGGGGTTATTATATTTGTGTTTTGTTTTAAATAATTTATGGGGTTTGTTTTTAAAATCTACGGACTATGATGGTACCATCGTACCCTTGTCACATCACTGACAACCGACATATTTTTTTTTACCTCCGTCCGTCGGTATATTCCATCCGCCCACCAATTTCATCTAACCGCCGGTCTTCTACTCCCCAGCACTGGTGTTGCGTTTCCTTCTGGCGAATACCCGCGGCCCCTTCCCCCTAAGCCCCGGTCACATCACCATCCGGGGTCATCTTTGTGGAGTGGCGCCTTCGGTGGCGCCAGGAGCGGCGCCACCTCTGCCCAGCCCGCCCGCCACCCGCCTGGCGGCAGGTTTCTTTTTTGCATTTGAGCTGCCCGCGGTCATATGGCCGACCGAGTGCTAGTGCCCAGGGGCTCCACTTTTGTGCCCGGTTAGCGTTTGATGTACCCCACAATGCCCTAATCAAGCTATTTTTTTCTTTTTGCCATAACTTTCCGCCATGGTGTTGAAAATTGGCAAATGAGATATCGCTGGAAAGCTAGAGATCCCAATTTTCTGATGGAGCAGTTATTTTTCAGTGATTTTTCTATTGGTGCATTCTACAGCCAGTTGAAGACAAATGGGTTATTTTCAGTCTCAAGCTTATAACTTTTGATTAGTTTCTCCATTTTTCATAATCTCAGCGGCGTTGGAACTGTATTTCCGAGCTCTTCAGTTTCATCGATGCTATTTTTACAGATTTCACTTCAGGTATATTTTATTTAGTTATTTGTGTTTTCACACTCTGGTGGATTACCTGGACATATTTGCTCTTGGAAACATTTTTCTTGCATGGTATGCTTCATTTTTGGTTGTTCTTCATGTATTTCCAGCATTTTGTCCTTTGAGGATATTTTTGAGCATCATTTGTAAGCTATCTTTTATGTAAACGCACTGAGATAAAGTGCCACACTATTGTACATGCATCTTTTGGGGATTTTGCACATAAGGTTGTGCCATATTTTGTACTCGCACTGATATTATAAAGTGCCATGAGGGGTTGTGTAGTTTTCCTTTTTTTTGCCATAACATCTTTGTCTGGTGAGTATCCCTCCATGACGACATTGAATCCATACCATGGGGGGTTGTGTAGTTTGCCTTTGTTTGCCATCACACCCTTGTCCGGTGAGTGTCCCTCCACGACGACCATGGATCCATATGATTCCAACCTCATGCATGTGTGCTTTGTTTTGCACACCACTTTTTCAGTTGCAGGTACTTTCTTGTGCACTTTCAGATGTTGTATCTTCTTCATGCTCTACAGGGTGTTGCACACCATTTCAGTTGATTTGTCAGACTCCCAGTTCACCATTATGGGGGGGTATTATACTGTTTGTGCTAATGCTTCCTTGGTTTCACCTTGGAAGGAATCTTCCATTCTCAGTTGATCAGTGTTTCAGACTATTGGTTCTTGTACCATTTGTATCTTCGTTCCAGGTGTTTGCCTTTGTTTGCCATCTGATTCGAGTAGTGTCATTTGGGGCACTCATTTAGGTTTTGTATCTTCGTTCTAGGTGTTTGCCTTTGTTTGCCATCTGATTCGAGTAGTGTCATATGGGGAACTCATGCAGATTATTGTCTTCTTGTTCCTGATCATCCTATCTTTAGCGGAGGTTCTTCAGCACCATAGCAGTCATCTTTCGACAGTTGTCTGCAGCTTCTTATGCTTCAGTGATGTTCTTGTTCTTGGCTTTCTGCATCTCTTTTTGGAGTAGAGTTTTTTCCCATGAGGTTTTCTCTATTTCTCCTCTTTACAGAGATTTGGTTGTATTTGGGTACCTGATCTGGCCTAGTTGTCGGGACCCATGTTGCCTTCTTGCATTGTAGTTACCTTTGCTTTTCTGCATTTGTTTGTAGCTGCACTATTGCTCATCTTAAGAGGGGGTGTTAGAGTAAAGGTCTTAACTTAATTATGTTGATTAAGTTACCTTTATTCCCTTCTTAAGATTTCACGTTAGTTTGCATAAAGTGACATTTAATAATTATATTAATTATTAAATGTTATCCTATTAGGGATTCTATGAGGGTTTTTCCTATTAGGGTTTTATTAGGGTTTGCATGATCTCCTTTTTATAAGGATTGATCCCATTGTATTTCATATCAATTCATTCTCTCATTCTCTCTGATATATACATTTTTAGTTTTCAGAGAACCCTTGCTTGTTTGTCTCCATCTCTTCTTTTGTGACAGGTTATTTGCATGCAGGTGATCTTCAGGGTTTGTGGTGTTATATTTTCTCAACTCCAACAAGGTCTATTTTAGGTCAGATGGTAATGGGAAAATATAAAAATTGCCGGTGAATGATGGGTAAATCATTCGAAAGATCTGATATAGGGTCCAAAAATTAAATTTTAGATGTTGGGAGTAAATGCTCACATAAGTCGATTGTTGACATGTGTCCTTCACTATCATAAATAGTAGTTGGCTTACACAAGTGAAGTAACAAAGATTAACGTGCTAATCTCTGACAAATTAATGAGGGAATCTTTTCAGAGGTACTTCCTATTACCTAAGCAAGATTGACATAATTAGGACACTCTCCCTAAGGAAACAAGATTATTTGTGAAAATATGTGGCGAAAGGAATGTACTAATTCCATTCTTGTAGAGTTTTGGTTTTCTTGAGGGACACAAATCTCAAACCCACATGTATCACCTCATTGGTAGCATTTAATAGACCAAGTGGTAATGACATGGCACTAACTACATGTACTTCCAAAGGAAATTAATTATGTCAGAAAAGTAGATTTATTCTAAGGAAGTAAGAATTAAGTGGCTGTTTTAGTGAAAAAACTCTCTACAAATTTTCAAGCAGCCATGGAAGAACCATCAACGACTGGTAGAAGAGCAGAATCTGCATTGAAAAGGCCTATTTTAGCCAATATATTTGGGAGAAAATAATTTGCTAATGCCCAAGTACCGAAAGACCAACCTTTTAAGCTTTGTAAGAAGGTGCATGTGGACAAAAGTGTTAAAAGGGAGGTGGTGCGAGATGCTATCGTTAACGTTTTTGACCCAAGGTTGGAAAATAACCCTAAAAATATCAGAGAGGGAGCATTTAAGAGAATGAAAGAATACGATACCTCTGAGGGTTTTGCCTCTTGGATATGGAATCATGGTTTTCCATAGTTTATGTTACCAACTATACATCCTTTCCTTGAGCTAGTGGAGCATGTGCTAGAAGGTTCGTCGAGGAAACTTGAACCATTTCATGCAACAAGATCAAGGTCATGATTTATGCTACAACTATACAAGAAATGTTATGTATCCCTCCCAACCGGCGTGTTGTGGTTTTCAATGAGGAAAATATGGATACTTAATGGGAAGAGGTAAATGAAAGGGAGGTTTTCTATTATAGTGAGACATAAGAGAAACTATTGAGAGGTCACTTCATTTTTCCTATAGCATTCAAAAAGTTCAAAAGAAACACACAGGGTCTTTTCTAAATGCTGGCTTGCTTGTTTGGCTTGGATGATGATACATAGGTCCACCCTTTCTAGATGGCCTTTGCTCTGATACTCAAGCAGGAAAAGCGGTAGAGATATTTTGACTTTGCTGATGTAGTAGCAACAAACATGTTAATGTAGTTGAAGGATTACTAGGTCGAGTCTAAATTTAGGTATTCTTCTTTCTTGGTTCACTTAATTCTACATCAAAGCTTTGGGTTCCTAGAGAGAAATTTTTTGGTCTCTAGGTTTGATGAAGAGAGTTTTAATTCAGCTAGTTTGTGTATGGACTTATGTCCTATCAAGAACAAGTAGTTATTACTCATTTTTCCATCAATTTCTGAGACTGGTGCTTCAAGATCTTTTGCCACATATGATGGGTTGCTTGTCCCTCAAGGTTTTGCAATGGATTAAAAATTCATTGAATTGGGTAGATTATTTCTTTAGATAAGATTTTACATTTATCAAAACATCATGGTTTCATTGAAGAACCTCTCCGACTCCCTAGATTTGTCATAGATAGGGTTTTTGTGTTGGAGGCATGCCGCCAGGCAACTCTTGTTGACAAGGCTTATAGAAGGGGAAGGAACAAAACAAAGTTATATCTGCTTCCCCTTTCCATTGCAAATAGTAAAGTGGTTTTGGGGAAGTTTGAAGCTCAAAGGGAACTTACAAATCTATTGGTGGCCCTAGGCTTAGTCCTGATATGCCATACATGGGACTACAATCTGACAAAGTTGCTTCCTTAGAAACATGAAACACGAGACTATATGGAATCTAAGAAGAACCTAACTCATGAGAAGTCATAATTATATGTGAACTTGTCCCTCATACAAAGAAAGAGGCTGAAGTGGCTGAGTTTCTACACACCATAAGAAAAATATTAGTGGGAGGTCCTGACAAGTAAAACCCTAAAAACCTAGATGAAGTGGCAAGGGTAGTTGGAAATAAATATGGAAGACTTCTGTAGGTTTTGACAAGAGATGTGAGGAATACATAAGTTTCTCAGAGAGTTCTGCCTATATGAAAAATAGTTCAAGGATATTTATGGCCGAGAGGCTGATTCTGACAACAACAACCTAGAGTCCAGCCATGAAGTAATAGAGGAGTGACTCCCATGACACACTTCCCAACCACAAGAGTCTGATAGAGGGAGAAGCTCTAAACAAATGGATTCACAAGCTATATCCTCTGCTAGTGTCTGAAGCAAGGGGAAAAGAAATTGATGGTCCCCAAGAAGATAAACTGCAAAGCAAGAAGGTCAAACTTTAGTAGAATCATCTGCTAGGGGATCAAAATTATCTAGTTTAGGTCGAGCAAAGTTAAGGTGAGTCCGAGACTTAGATATACTTGATGCAATTATTGGAAATGAAGAAGAATTCTCTCTACAAAATGTTAATGCATTCATGGTTCAAGTAAATCTTTCTCTACCTCTCCTTCCTAATTTTGCATCTTTGGTAAATCCTTTGCCCCCACCCATTGAAAAGAATCCTCCATCCACAAACCCAAAAATATTGGTTTTGAATGAACCCCCTACCATTTTCAACATACCAAGTGAGATACCCCTACTTGCTGAGCAAGTAGTATCTACGTTAGGTGTTGTTGACTTCTTGATCGCCCTATCCAAGGCCCCTAACGAGAAGGCCAACTCATAAATGTTACCTGTCACTCCAGGTCTATCTAGACATTTGCACAAAAATCACCTATTTCATCTATTTCTCTTTTTACTCCAATTGGTACTTCTGGTGCCCAATCCCAATTTGAAATTTCACCATTTTCAATGATTACCTTCCCATTTTCCTCTCCACATGCCCACACATCCAATGTATCCAATTTGATTACTCTTTTCAGTTTTCCCCTTGGTTCTTCTCTTGTAGCACAGAGCATTGATTCCCGAAAAAATCTTCAAAAGCATTTTGATGCGACCAAGCTGGCCCAAAAAAATAGGAAGTAGAAGAGGAGAATGAAGAATGCTAAGCTTCCAGCTACAAATAAGATCCAAACTTATTTCAATAAAGAGAGGAAATCTCTATGGATTACTACTATGAAGCCACTCGTAGCCTGACACGAAGGACAAATGCAGATGGAAGACTGTGACATTAGAATTGTGGGTCTTGATCTAAATAAAATTTTCCCATGTGAAAAAGTAGATCTAGCCAAGACCACCCAAAAGGTAGTATACACAAATTATGAGAGGCTAGATTAGAAGCTGAGAAAATGCAAGGTTGAGCTAGAAAATGTAAAAAAATAGTGAATTAGCTACAGTCAGAACTTAGGGCCTGAAATGATGAAATGACTCACGTAATTTAGGTGCATGACCAATAGGAGGAAGTCACATGATCTCTTGAAGTGATTCAAGATGAGCAGATTCAACTATATGATGAAATAGATATATCGAAGGGTGAAATTACAACTAAGGGCCAATCTAGTATAGAATACTAGCATGTTCGAGAGAGTATAAATAAGGAGTTGGATGACACAAAAAATTAAGCTTTCGATAATTTTAAAAAATCCCAAGAAGAAACTGAAAAGATAAGAAGGGACAAACAAGAAAGTGAGTATGCTTTGCATGCTTGTAATCAAGAGGTTAGAAACTTAGTTTTCGAACTGGTAGTTCTCTCAAGTGAAGAGATCAAATGGAACAGAGGTTGAAGGAAAGGAAACCTAGCTACATGACAAGGAAGTAGCTACATAAAGGTCTATGACCCTTCCTATGAATAAAAGCTTGGTATCCACCTATTAGGAGTGAATCATCATTGCGCTCATCATTCCAAAACCGGCCTTACAATTTTTGAAGGATGCCTAATAGATAAATGAAAGGGTTGGTCCGTTAGTTGACCAAAATCTTTAGTAATATGCTCCCCGAGTCATCAAGTCTCAAAAATTGATTTCCAAGCTATGTGTAGTGACATATGAGGCTCTGAAAAGTGCAAGAATTACAAATCAGAGGGCTACCTCTAGCAAAGCAAGTGAATTTTCCCATTGTCATAAGGTAGCAGCCAAAGCCAAAAATAATCAAGCAGTGTTAAAAAAGAGGGTCGACGAAATCAAGAAGGATTTTGGGGTCTTATATAGCTTCAGGTTACCTCCTTTCCTTTTAGGGAATGTGGATGCATTTTCCATTGAGAAGATTATAGAAGAGATCAGGAATAAGGTTAAAAATTCAGCAAAACTTCTAGAGTCAAGTTCGACACCCACAACGAATGATGTTGAGAGTGAGATTATTTAGATTTCTCACCTTTATTATCATCTAGGAGCCATTTCAGAATGGTGGGGATTTGTTTTGTTCAAGGAAGTATTCAAATTGGATCAGGCGTATAAAGTTTTATGTAGTCTTGCCCGACCGATTGATGCAAATTAGGAGATGTTGCATTCCACTTTCCTCAAGCTTCAAGATAACCAAAGGTTTGGGTTCATGTCTTCACAAGGGAAGCCCCCTTGTGAGTCACTAGAATTGTGAAGACAAATATTTCCTTAATCTTTTATTTTTTCAACTTCATATTTGTCTTCAAAAGATCCACATGCGAATAGGTTGTGTTTCCGTCAAGTGCACAATGCGCTACGTGGTAGTTGTACATATTTTGGTAATCAATTTTTTCTAAGCTCAAAGTTGGAACATGCATCGGCTTGGTGGATGATTCCTTGAAATCAATTTTTGTGAATCTAAAACTATTTGCCTATGCGCCACATCATCTCTTCACTATTGAGGAGTCGTACCTTGGGGTCTTCATTCATAGTCTATCAGAATGTGTCATGCCTTGTTCTAAAGAAGGATACAAGTTGGTGCCTCCAAAGCCACTTGAGAATTTGACAAGACCTTTGCCATATTTTTCTTCTAGGATATGAGTGATTACGAGGGGAAATCCTATTAAAATATCTATATCACATAAATGCGATAGTTGAAAGTCGATAAGAAGGATTGTAACGACCAAACTAAAAGATCTGGATCAGATTTTGAGCTATCAGATGTGAACATTTGGAAGTCATTACTTTTGGATGATGTTGACATTTCTCTCTCCTTGGTGGTTATAAATATTAAGCGATAATAGAAAGAAAGAGTTCTTGAAGTTTTCCTTTTGGAATTTTTTTCCTTAGCTTTCATAGTTAGTATAAATATTTCCTTTCAAGTTTACAGAACACTGCTTTCCTCTAGCATGGTATGTCTTTTATATAATCAAACTATTATCATATTGGAATCTGATCTTTGTTTTAAAGTTCATCTAATACTTTAAGAATGAGTTATTAAGGAGAAATATTTGAAACTATGCATAATAAGACCTTTGTTAATATTTTCTTCTTTGTATCTTTGTGTTGAATAGAACATTGTGTCTTGCTTAGTTTGAATAGTTTTGATTATCTATTTTTCATGCTATTTTTGTGAATGATTTAATTATAATCTATAGAAACTAGATTATGTATTTAGACTTCACTGTTTTCTTAGTAGGTTATCACTTTTTCATGATATGCTATATTAAGAGGAAGGGTTTGTGTAGCTTTTGAATGTTTTTCTATTTAATTCTTGAAACTTCTATTTTGGGTCAGATATTAATACACACTTCCTGTTGGTGTATTGAAGACTACATTTGTGCTTACATCTAGCCTCTATTGTTTGTTCTCCTCTCAAAAATGAAGGGATATCGTATTTTGTGTCTATCATATAATTCGTAGAAGGAAAACTTGTTGTTTTGAAATGTTGTAAAAGCATTGGTGCATCGTGTTGGAACTATAAAGTTTTGAAATAATCTCATTGGCCATTCATGCTCATTAGTGTCCCAAGGATTCCTAAATTTTTCTTCATTTAGCATACTCACCAAGGTTCGGGTCAATTTTTATCATATAATCACATAAATTTTATCTAACCCTAAATTTTTTGATATATGGAATGTATCAGCATAAGATAATGCAGGTCTCACTGATACTAATGCACATTTTCTTTAGTATATCACCAAGAAACTAGTTGTTTCATGTCGATGAGGACATATGTTGAGAGTACACGAGTTCACAATTTCTATCGACAAGACAATGGCTATTGGCATGACGGTGTGAGGTCATATTGAGCTCATATTTATCCCACCGCTCAGAGAATAATAACATGTATCGGCCAGACTGGAGTCATCAAAGTGAGGTTACACAATAGAACTTGAGACCTTCACCGGTCTTTCCGATAAAGCAAAGGAAGACTCATTCAATGAGACAATAATGTCGAGAAGAGGTCGAGGATTCTTGCCAGCCCTTGTGTTATACTGACAGGGTGGGGTGTGACAACATGTACGAAGATAAAAAATTATCGGGGGAAGAATATGCATGGTCTCGCCGAAGAAAGGACATATCTATAAGATAAACCTCAGCGGGGAGATCTAAGGAAGGTCACGACGAGTATTATTCCATTGGCAGGACAATTACTTTGCCTCAACAATTTGAGTTGACAAAAATGAATATCTCAGTGAGACAAAGAACCTTTGGAATGAAGGAGAGAACTATTGGCCTAATTCGTTAAGTCATGGTGATAGGTTTTCTTTGCTGGGAGTCATGGCGACATTAAAAAAATTAAAAGTGAAACTATTGGGGAGACTTGTGGTGTTGGGGGAGCTACAAGATGTCTTAGCGGATATGTGAACGTTGAACAAAAGGATCAGTCAAAGATTTAAAATATCTTGCCGATATGCTACGTGATGTGACATCAAGAATTTTGAAGAGCCCGATTCATTTGTGTCACAACCATGACATTAATGGCGCCATGGAAACATAAAATATTTTACGAATCCGGGTGAACTCAATTAAAATAATTTTTCACAGAATTAGCAGCAAGGAGAGGAGAAGAACAAGCAGAGGATTGGGGCGTTCGTTCAACTTGGAATTTTAGGAAAAATACAGTAAGTTCCTCATCCCTTGAATGTTGTAAATTTCAAAGAATGGAAAGCACTGGTCCAGAGAAATCAAAAATTAGAAAACATGGAGAGAGTAGTCAATCAAAAGGAAAAAAGAAAAAAACTGAAATTCAATCGGAGGGCATCGAGCAAAAATTGAACTAGGATCTCATAGACTAGCTACCCGGTTTTGGACCTAAATCTAGACGCTTTGCACAACTTGGGGCTGAAGTAGATAAATTAGATGATAAATGAAAATTCATTACAGATGTTTGGACCCCAATTAGAGGCTATGAGTTGTTCAGTTTCCATTACTACTGAAGGAATTGTTTTGAGCCAGTATGTAACCCATGGAAGCTCAATTTAGGTAAAATGGTTTTCCCTAATGTCTTTGTTGATGTCGAATTGGTGAAATTGTTGGCCAATCATTATAATCTGAAACATAGGGCCATATGTGATCTATCTGGGAATCCATTAATACATTTGTCAGAAAATGCAATAAGCGAGGTTTTCAAATTGGAAGGGATGTGCAATGAAAAAATTGTAAGTGAAGAGCTCGAGAGTGAATTCAAAAGGATGGACAACATTTATAGGGGTTGGAGATTACCCCTACACAAAATTAGGCATGGTGGAAAACTGATTCCAATGGAGGACAATGAGGGACCACCATTTCATGTGGATCTTTTTGGACCTTATATGAAGTACACCTATTTTTCGGTGGGACAGGTATTTGGAATGGAGGTTCTAGAGTATATGGCAGTTGTGCCTATGGTGATTGAAAAAGATATTCAATATCATAAATCTAGGCCTTTGGATTATGCTTCATATGTGTTGAAAGAACTTGATGCTGGGTTGATGGCAATAAAAGGTGGAGCCTCTGTCCTGCACCTTAGGAATTATTCATTATTGATGCACTTGGTGCTATACTTTGGACAAGAATTAGGGTTGTGGCCCTAGGAGCTGAGAGTTTCACAATTTGATAAAGAAGGCAAGCCATTTCCTATTCAATCATGGATTTCTATTTGGGATAGAAGGTTTGCTAATTTTAGGTTTGTACTCTTTGAGGAATACTTTGTAAAACCCTTGTATAAATTCTACAATCATCCATGTGATTATTCCTTGTCTGATGAGATAAAAATTTCTCAGACCTAAATATTTTAACAGACCAATCAACCAAAATTGGGGGGATTGGTATTGTCTAGAGAATGCAACCATGATTAGGGTCTATGGATTTGAAGATGCTCCATTTATCTTTCCTACTTAGAAATTGTTAGGCAAATTGATTTCTTTAGTGTCATGAATTTAAGCTCTTTTGGAAAGTAGGATTTTATACCCAGTACATTATGTTTTGGTGACTTTACTCTGCCAGCAAAGGAAGGATATAACCTGATTCTTGATAGGTTATTACAATACAACATGAAGAGAGGGCCATTGAGAAAAAAATTCGATCCAGAAGGGTATATCCACTCGGCTAAGCAGAAGATAAAATTTGGAGGGTATCATCATGTGCCCTACTAATTTGATGATATGATAAGAAATTTGGAAGCATAAGAGGAAAAGATGGTGATTGAGCGACATAATTAGGAGTTGCTGGATATGGAGATGTTTTCATCTAATGAAAAGGCATCGAGGGCTAACATGTCATAGGGCCCATCGGGTAAAGTATCAAGGACAAGAACTCAGGGTTATACCTACTCTGCTAGAGAAATAAATATTGAGGAAAATGTAGATACAGATGCAAGACATGAAGAATATAGATCTTTTATAGTAGATGATGAATTTGTAAACACTTCAAAATTCAAAACATTTTTGTACAAGCAAAAAGGAAAGGAAATAAGAGAACTGGTTGACAATGTGACACCAGAAAATGAAGAACAATTGTTGAAGAGTTTGAGAGATGATTTAGAGAAAGAGATGAAAATTATGACCCCTGAGAAAGGGAAAGAAATGTTGGAAAAGGCTGGTGTCATGATTTTCCCAAGATTAGACCTCAATTCTGCATTGGTTTTCAATAGTTTCCTGAAAGACAACAATACTACACACAAGCTCAACATAGAAAAGGTGATAAAAGTATATACAGGATCAAATTAGAATCCTGTTGAAGAGACATTGATGATTTGGGCCTTATATCCACCTCAGAAGAGGTCAATTGTCATTGATATTGAGAAAGCATTTGGACATGTCATGACTTTAAAGGCTAGAGAGGCTAATCCAGTTGCAACAACAAAAATTGGGATTAATGTAGCAAAATTGAATAAAGC
Organism: Sequoiadendron giganteum; assembly: GCA_007115665.2. NCBI lineage: Eukaryota > Viridiplantae > Streptophyta > Pinopsida > Cupressales > Cupressaceae > Sequoiadendron > Sequoiadendron giganteum. The sequence continues at coordinate 88,651,857 of CM021108.1, forward strand.
CCAAATACAGACATTGATCAGAGAAAATGAGATGTACAAAAAAAATAATGAAAGAATTTTGAGAGAAAATGAGCATCTAAAGGACTTAACGGATGTTGCGACAGGGCCAACAAAGATGCTCACCCAAGGTGAAAGTTCATAGGTGAAGGACCATTGGGAGGGATCAAGTGCATATTCTCAAGGGAAAATTGACACACTTACAACAATAATCAAAAGGAGGCAGGCCATTTTAACCACTTGGTTAAATAAACTTTGGGAAAAACACTCACAATACTTTGATGCAATAAAATAACATAAAAGAGTGGATAGTAGAATCCAAGAGAAACTTGAGGAAATAAAACAATGGGATACTCCTGATAATGCAGTGATTGAGGATGCTAACCGTATTATGGATAAGCATAAAGGATTCTTTGAGGAGTTACAAGAGGATGCAAAAGAATTGATAGAGGCCATCGAGAATGGATTGACTATGTTCTTTGATGATGGAGGAAAATTAAAAGAAATGTCTGTATCGAAGAGAGAAAGTGAATTAATACTCCAAGAGATTTTAAAGATAGCCACTTCAAAAGATGCAATGTTGAATGAAGCATGTGAGTATAATGAACATATGGTGATGATGGAGATCATGATCTGCAATGCATTAGGAGATGCAAATACACACGAGCAACGCAACTACATAGATCGCATGTCGAGAGTTCATATATGGCTTAACATAGCTTAGTTAATGCTAATCTTGTTAGTGTTTTATGCTTAAAGACATTTCTGAAAAGACACATCTTTTTACGTGGTTGATATATATAAATATCCATTTTTTTTAACATAAGGGAGATAGAATTAGAATAGGATAGATTGTGGCAAGCATAATATTTTCAGAATGTTTGCATTCAAGAAGACTATGTTAAATATATAGATTTTGAGGAAGATAATGAAAGACTATTGATTTCATGGCTTCATTTTGGTATTAGTTGTTTGTTGGAGTTTTGCAATTATTTGATTATCTCCAGTTTGATGTTTCTTGATTATTTAAGTTGAAATATCATTTATATGTTCAATTTATCAGTGCATATTTGTTGTATTTGTGTGATTTTATTAATTGGTTTCTTTAAAGAAGAATTCAATTCCTTTTAGTCAATTACAGTAATCTGGGAATGTTATTTGGATCATTAAGAAGAATCAACTAGTTAGGATTGATATTCTACCTCAAGTAGGGTCTGTCAATCACATTCTTGCATGTTTATACCAGTTATAAACTCATATTTATATGCCAAAAAATTAGACATTTTGCTAGATAAAATCCACTCATCTGAGACTTTCATTTGACTCCGTTTCACCCAACAAGGCTCTGGTCTCCCTTATTTTCACTACTAAGTTTTATTCATCTCATTTGACATATATTAATTGAACATATCAAACTTCACTTTCATATTGCATATACTATTTATACCTAATTTTATTTGATATTGCATATACAATCTATACCAAATTTAGATCATATCTCTCCACTGTCAACTTACCATTGTGGATAGTTTAGTCAATCAAGAAGCATAGTTCAAAATCTACAGCATTCATATAGGTATACCCGCCTAGGCTTAGCAAAGCTTTGAGAGTAGAAGGTTCAACTGCACTGGTTGGACTTGTTAGTTTGCCAATAGCGTTGTGAGAGCTTGGCAACCTCTCGTGATTCAAACCTTCATTTTTGAGACCTAACATGTCACAACTTTTAAAGTTTTTCCATTTTACATTTCTTTGGACTCTTTTCCCAAAGTCAGAGAAGATCCCACTTTCTATAAAAATCTTGGAGGTATTCAGTGAGATGCATATTGTCCCCCACTCACTGAATTTCCCATAAGATTATTAGAGAGGAACAAGCTTTGATGATCAACAATACCAACTACACAATAATTAGAATTTGTGGAGCCCCAGTGCCACCTCATAAGTTGCTTGAATATATGTCAGATAAACAAACATTCATAGTAATAATGTTCCAATTAAATGCCATGAATAAGCAACACTTCAAATAGTTAAGGAAGGAATCCATTGTGAACCCTAATTATGGATTTTATTATTTCACTTGCACCTCAAAGGAGGGAGTTGAGAGGTTTGTCTCTCTTTTAAATAACTATAGAATGAGGCAAGATTTCATAAGGTTTTTTCACCTTCGAGGGGTGATTTCTATTATGAGAAGAGCAAGAGGGTTATCAGGGAGACACCATAAGTTCCTCTTTAAAGAGGATGTTGTTCAAAATTTTTCTTCTAATGAAGTTATAGAAAGGAAAAATGCATGGAAGAAGATATGTGCATTTGAAGAAAAAATGTTGAAGGAAAATCCTTTCTATGTCAACCCTTATTCCAAGATAAAGGATAAATTTGTGCAAGAAAAATTAATGCTTGGTGATTTTGATGATAAGATTTTCTTTCAGAAAGTTAATCAAGATGAGATAAGCACCAAGGTGGCCAAGAAAAACCATGATGCATAGTTGAGGAGCCACCTGAATCAATCTTCTTCTCAAGGAATCCATATGCAAATGAAATAGATGGGTGAGCAACCTACAATCACTCCATTAGTGGCTTATTCAACAAGTGAGAAGTGTTGGAAGTGGATTCACTCTAAGAAGGGGGGCGGGGGGGGTGAATCAGAGTGGAGTAATTTTAACTTTTAACTTTGAAAGCATAATAAATTTTTTACTCATTTAACCCAAAGTGATAGATTTTTTTAAGCAAGTGAACCTTAACACTTTAGATCAGATTGACATGAGACTTGAATAACATTTATAACCCATATTAAAAGCATCATATGATATTTTTCAATTAAAGCTTTATGAACAATCTTGTTGTGCTTTATCAACATAACTATAAAACTTCATAATATGCAACTTTGACTTGCTTTTGAATTTTTTTTTAGCATTCATATAATGAGTACAAAATATAGAAGTTAATTCACTTTATGAAAGACATTTTGCATCAGATTTGTACAATCTAAATTTGCATGACAAACTTGAGAAAATTGACTTTAAACTTTTAAACAACCTTAAAGTATCAGAGCATTGACCAACTGAATGAGCACAATAACAAAAATGATTGAAAGAAAGAGTATGCAAGATAAAAATAAATCAAACAAATGAGAGACACAAAAATTTCCGAGTGGAAAACCCTCTTGGGGTAGAAAAACCACTCCTAAACTGCCTTACTGGCTTAATTTCAAAACCATTGCTTACAATGCCTTATAGGCTGATTTTTGAGCACCAACTCAAGGAGCACCAACCCCCCATTTAGAGACACCAATCTCAAGGAGCACCAACCCCTTTTCTATTTTCAGTAAATCACACAATGATACAGAGGATCTCTCTATTTCTCTCTTATCTATAAAGTGCCTCTTGACAGACAATTTCTCAAATCCTGAAAGTTCCAAAATAAACTTTCAGAATTTCAGCCATTATCAAGCCTTAAGTCAGCTTGACTATCAAGTCATATTTCAGATTTTGAATCTCAGAGCTCAAATTTTTTCAATACAATCACTGTGATGTACTCACACTAGTTTTTCCCTTTTTGTTTCATTTTTTTTCTCATTTTTATTCTCTCCTTATCAATTACCTCTCTCTTTATGTTTTTATACTCTTTTCATAGATCTTCACAGTTGGGGCCTTGTAGTGGTTGGTCCCCCTCTCTTACAAGATCCAACACAACTCTTAGCATATAAGAAGGAAGATTCCAAGGCGAGGAGGTTGATTCTTGACAGTGTTAAGGATCATATTTTTTCACATATCACAGAGTTGGATACAACGAAGAAGATTTGGGATGCCATTTTGAATCTATACTAGAATGCTACCACTAACAAGAAGTTGATTCTTAGAGAAAAGTTGAGGAATACCCAAATGAATAAGGGATAATATGTTAGAAGTTACCTCACCAGACTTAGACTTGTCAAGGATGAGTTGGAAGATGTTGGAGATGAACCAGATAATGACGAGCTAGTATGGATAACCCTAAATGGGTTTACTAAGTAGTGGGTTGTCTTTGTTCAAGTTATTAATGGATGAGACACCTTACCAAGTTGGGATCAACTATGGAGTGAATTCATTCAGGAGGAGCTTAGACTAAGTCTTGTCAGTGGTACCAGTAGTAAGAGTCAAAAGTGAGGTAGAACAAGAAAACTTTGCCCTAGCTGGAAAAGGGAAAGCGAAGAAGGGGTCTAGAAAAGGATCAAATTCTAAAGGTGAGAAGAAGAAAGACTTGTCTAAAGTCAAATGCGATGGTTGTCATGATTTCAACTACTATGTCAGAAATTTCCTACAAAAGAAGAAAGGAAAGAAGCAAGCGACAATTTCAACAAGTGCAAACTATCTCTCTAGTAGAATGGAAGATGAGTTTTCTCTCATAGTTTGTATGGTTAGGTCAACCTCACAAGGTTTTAAGTATATAGATAGCGGGGCATAATTTCATATGAAAAGAGTTAGAGAATACTTCTCTAGTTATAAGGAGGACATAAGAATCCAGATTTTTATGGGAACATGTACAAACTCAATCCAGCTGGGAAAGGGGCTATTCTATTTCAGAGGGAGAATGGCAAGACGATTCCCATTCATGATGTTTTGTATGTGCTAGGCTTGGGTATGAATTTTATTTTTGTATTTTTCCTTTAGGATAAAGGCTATAATGTACTCTTTAGAGAAGGAAATATGTTAATCAAGAACAAGGATTGGAAATCATCCGTAACTATTGGAGTTAGGAGCAGCCAAATTTATAGGTTGTAGTTTAATACTCATAAGGCACTGATGAGTAGCGGTGATTATAGAGATCAAGGAGAGCTATGGCATAGGAGGATGGGCCATATACATCATGGAACACTTAAATTGCTTTGTGAGATAGTGACAGGTGTTCTAGAGGTGAGCACAAAGCATGATGATGTATGTAAGGGATGTGTGTTGGGAAAGTTTGTGAAATAATATCTTCCAAGGAGTGACACCATATCCAAGTGTGTTCTTGATCTAGTACATTCAAACATATGCGAACCAATGTCGATGAAGTCCCTCAGAGGATACAAGTACTTTGCTATTTTTATTGATGATTTATCCAAGAAGACTTGGATATACTTCTTGAAGACCAAGGATGAGGTTTTCGGTCATTTCCAAGAGTTCAAAGATCTTGTGGAGAATTCAACAAGTAGGAAGATTAAGGTTCTTCGGTCAGACAATGGAGGAAAGTACAAAGGGAAAGAGTTCCAGGTGTTTTGTACTAGAGAATGAATCAAGAGAGAATGGACTATTCCTTACAACCTGTAGTAGAATGGGGTTGCTGAGAGGAAGAATCAGTCTATATTGGAGGCAGCAAGGGCCCTTGCTATATGACCAGCATATGCCACACTACTTATGGGAAAAGGCATGTAGTACAATAGTATACATATAGAACAAGGTTCCAAATAAGGTATTGGGCAAGATGAAACTAGAGGAGATGTTCTCAAGGAAGAAGTCATATGTCAAACACTTCCGGATATTTGGGAGTTTGGCATATTGTCACATTCTAGGGGCTACAAATTCTAAGTTAGACCAAAAGGTAGAGAGAGGGTACTTTTTGGGGTACAACGAAACCTCAAAGGCATGTTAAATATTTATTCCAGGGGCCAAGAATATTATAGTTAGGAGTGATGTCAAGTTTATGGAGGACAAGGCATTTAGAAGGTCCATAGATTTTCTAATAGATGATCAAAGTGAGTAGCCAGCAAAATCTCCAAGGATTGAGCAACCGAATTAGGGGTAGTGAAGCTTGAGTATAGTTACTAGTACTAGCACAGGCTTAGGTGGGTAGAGTTCACAGATTATGGAGCAACAGATGCATCAAATCCAAGAGATGCATTAGGAACACATGGAGGCTGATACTTCATCCTCTACAATTTGTAACAGTAACCAACAAAAAAAGGGATCTACTTAGGAGTTTGTGGGAGCTCGTAAGATGATTAATAGATAGTGGAGACAACCAACAAGGTGTAATGACTATATGGTATTAGTTATTCATTTGGTAGATAGTGAGCCTTCTAGCTATTAGGAGGCCACACAAACAAGTGTGGCGAGATGCGATGGTTGAGGAATATACCTCAATAGTGTAAAATGATGTGTGGGAGGGTGTTCCTAGATTAAAAAATAGGGTAGTGGTTGGATCACGCTAGATCTATAAAATCAAGCATGGTGTAGATGGTAGCATCAAGAAATACAAGGAAAATTTCATGGCCAAGGGTTTCTCTCAGAAGGAGAGAATAGACTATGAGGAGACATTCACTCCAGTGGCCAGGTATACTTCTATACGAGCTGTGATCTCTCTTGAAACACAGATGGGATGGAAAATCCATCAAATGGATTTCAAGACGGTGGTTCTTGATGGTGAATTGAAAGAGGAGGTATACATAGAACAACTAGAGGGATTTGTAGCACACAACAGTCAAACCCACATGTGGAAATTGAAGAGAGCTTTGTATGGACTCAGGAAGGCTCTTAGGGCATGGTATGAGCACATTGATAGATACTTGTAGGGAATGGGATTTGTGAAGAGTGAGGCAGATTCTAACCTCTACTACTTAGTGGTTGGGGGTGAGGTTCTCATTCTTGTTCTATATGTGGACGAATTGTTTTTGACATGTTCATTGGGGCTCATAGAGGAGTGCAAGAGGGACCTTGCAACAGAGTTTGAGATGAAGGATTTGGGGCTTATGCACTATTTTCTAGGCATGGAGGTATGGCAGACAGATGGAGAGATTTTCCTTAGACAAGGGAAATATTGCATCAAAATCTTGAGGAGGTTTGAGATGGAGGATTGCAGAGCCATGTCTACTCCTATGATCATGAATTGGAAGAAGGTAGACACATCCAAGGATAAGGATGTAGACCCTACCTTATACAAATAGTTGATTGGGTCTCTCATGTATTTGGTCAACACCATGCCAGATATATCCTTTGCAGTAAACTCTTAGTCAGTTCATGGTTGAGCCAAAGAGAGTGCATCGGACAATGATAAAGCATGTGTTGTGGTATTTATGTGGTAAAATTGAGTATGGTATTAGATATGATCGAGGTGATGGTATGAGGTTGATAGAATATATTGATGCAGATTGGGTAGAAAGTACAACGAACAAGAAAATCACTTTAGGGTGTTTCTCTAGCTTGGGATCAGGAGTTGTCTCAAAGCTAACAAAAAATATCAAGATTGATGAAAATCTTGCAAGAGTTATAAAGAAAATAATGTTTATCTTCAAAGAAACATATGTCTATACTCCTTCCTAATCACTATACTAGATTGGGAAAACAAATTTAAGTATGTATGAAAAAATATCCACAAATAGAGTCAAATGAAACAATCTAATTAGATGTCATTGTTAGTATGTAACTATAATGTTCTTAAAGAGATATAAAACATAACGGTATAAAATAAAACATGGTATTTATTATAAATATTTATTAATAATTAAAAATATTATACTTTAAATACTTCTTTATGAAATGAATATTCAAAAATAAAAATATATATTTAAATTGCTTTTCTTTATTTTATAATTATTAAACAAATTAATGAATTTATTTAAAAATTATTAATAATTGTGAAAATCAAATCTTATAAAAATGTATAGATGTTTGTCAAATAACTATAAGTATGATATAGAAAGCATTGAGCCACCTTTTTCACTAATCTAGACTATTAATTATTGGTGAGTTGTTAATATGACAATTTACTATAAAAGCTAATCTTTATATCTTGTGATTAAGAGCTCTCCATTAAATTTTTTAAAAAATATATAAATATTAATATATTAAAAAATATAATTTAAAAATAAAAAATATATAATTGTAAAGGGATTGGATCTGGGAAAAATTTAATCCCTTTTAATATGTAAAAATAAAAAGTATATTATTTAAATATAAAATATATTGTACAATATAATAATCTATATCTAATCTTCAATAAATAAATAATTGTATATATTTTTAATACAAATATTAATTTAAAATAATATAAATAAATTTAGATGAAAATAATAATTTTTTTTTTTAATTATATATTAGTATATTATTTTAAAAAGGAATAATATACAAGCATTGTATCTATATCTTTAAATATAAATATATCAACATAAGAATTGAATTAAAATACTTTCATCTTATTATGGGCTAAATAAAAAAGACCCAAAGCATCAAATGTAGAGATATTATTTATTCATATGGTGTGATGGTTAAGTTATTGTGTTGTTATTGGGGATGAAGTCCCCCATTTGTGACCTCACTAGTTCATAGTTCAAGATCAAAAGTGTTTACCCCTTTTAATAAATTGAAACAATATCTTCAAAATAAAATAAAATGTAATATACAATTATATAAGAAATATAATAATAAATTTTAGATTATGAATTATATATACATTTTTTCAAAGATAAAATAGAGAAACAATAATAAATGATTATTATTTTTATTTTTTTATAAATATCATAGAGTAGTAAAATAAAAGATTATAATTATAATTATTAAAAAATCAAGATATATAATTATAATTAAAAAAAATCAAGGTATGTATTATTAAAAGTGATTAAAAAATACACTTTTTGGATTATGGATTTCAAATATTTAAATAAATAAATAAACCATTAAAATTCAATAAAACTTGTATTTGTCATTCTATATCAACATAAATAATAATTAATTTTTTATTAGAAAAAATAGAGAACATGTCCTTGTACCCATAGAGAGAACAAAGATCAGACGTCACAATAAATAAAACATTACATTAAGGAGTAAAGAGATATGAATAACAAAGACAATATTTATTTCAAGATTGATGAAATAGATACCTAATAATACTTTAGAAAGGAAAGTATGTTTTGGAATTCAATTCTTCCAAAGAGAAGTCTCATCATCTAATTTACTAATCTTTGATGAACATCTCTATAAAATATCATTTTGTAATAAATATTCTATTTTTCTACATATGAATGTAAATTTTGTACATATATATGGGTTCAACCTAAAAAAAGTTAGTATTTAGGTAGTCAGTTTAGATTTATTTGTAGAGATTACAATCTTAAAAAGAAATGTCATGTAAATGATTAGTCAATTATTTTGTGAGTTCTAATATATTTGTGGAGATTACAATCCTAAAAAGGAATATAATGTGAACTATAAGCTAATCTTGATTATTTGTGATTTCCAACATAAATATTGTAAAAATTTCAACCCAAAAAAGTAATGACATGTGAATCAAATTTTGAAGATTACAACCCTAAAAACTAATAGCATGTGAACCATTAGGTATTCAATTATTGGTGACCTCCAACATAAGTATTTGTAAATATTACAACCCTAAAAATTAAGGACATATGAATCATCATTCATATATTTTGTAAGTTCCAACATAGATATCTATAAAGATTACAACCCTAAAAGTAAAGCATATGAATATTTATCTAGTTAGATGTTTTATGAGTTCCAACCTAAGTAAAATCCTAAAAATCAATAAAACATGAAAATTTAGGTAGTCAATTATTGTGTGGGTTTGGATATAAGCATTTGTAAGAATTACAACCCTAAAAATTAATGACACATGAATAGTTATGTAGAGGATTAGTTTATAAGTCCCAACATAAATATTTGTAAGGATTATAATATATGTAACTAATTCTACTCATTATATATATAGTTGATAACTTATTTCTTTTATGTCTAAATTTTAATTTAAAAGATGTTAGTCACTACAAATTGTTCCAATAAAAAGTAATTTATCATAAATCAATTTTTGTAAGTGTCTAAGAACAACACCATAAAATAAAATAAAAAAATCTTCATATTTTTTAATGAATAAAATTGTAGTTTAAAAACAAGATCTCACATGATAGTATGCGCTCTCTATATAAAATAATATATAATATATAAAGACTATATTCATATGGATTGAAATAATGAAAATATAATTTAATGCAAATAAATTATACATTAAAATTTATCATTGAAAATTTATTAAAACATTCTAATAAATTATATGTATAAGATAAATTATATTTTAAAATAAAATAAAATATTTTTATTGTATATAGTTTGTGGGACCATAACTGGTGAAACTCTTGTATATAGATTTTGGTATTATTATAATCTCTTGTAATGTCAAGAGTTTCATTAGGACAATCATTACCTATAAATTGCATTGTGTATCATAGGAAATCGATATTTTGATAATGATGATGAAAAGATAAGGTTGATTCAATTGAGATAAGGAGTCATAAACAAATATTGTTCAATTTCCTATCTTTGCAAGGCAATATAACTTATCAAATTTCTATGTGGATTAATTTCTATGCATCTTTAAAATTGAACTTTTCTTAATATTTTGATCATTAATTTTATATTATAATTATGATTTTACTATTTTATACATTGTTTAATCTTGTGCTCTTTTTATCTTTTAATTTTTTATTTATTTGATTTAAGTTTTACTACTCAGTTATTTTATATATTAAATTATAAAATAATAATTAATAAAATAAATAATTTAGAACTTAATTAAAATACTATTATAATTAATAATTAATAAACTTATTTTATATAAAATTATATGGTAGTAATGACATTAGAAAAGGTCATTCAAATTTATTAAAAAATTTCTTATGTAGATTGAATTTTACTTTCAAAAGAAGGATTCAATGACTTATTAGTTATCCAGATAAAGAAAATATTTATTATTAGTAATTGGAAACTCTAAAAAGTATTTTATGTACATAGAAATTTAGACAAATATTTGACTATGTTTTAATAATAGATTGAAAATAAACAATTGGCACATTGTACTTTATAGAGGGAATCTCTCCCCACCTGAAGACCAATAATGCATCACTTGGTACTATGTAACTCATCCCCAATAATATATCGTAATTTTGGGGATTTTCCTCTATACAACCTTGTAATACATCTCTATTATTATAAAGAAGGTATTGTACTCAAGAAGGCATTGCATTTTGAGTGCTTTGAAGAGATGGAGAGGAATCATTTCTAATAATGTTGATAACCCTAGATCTATAGGGAATTTTACTTTACATAGGGAATCTCTCCCCACCTAAAGATCAATAATGTGTCATTGGTGAGAGGAGAGATAGCGGTGCATGAGCTTTGCGAGGGTTTTGTGCTTTCTGAGGTCATTTGTGGCCCCTCCCATGTCATACTCCACTTCCTGCGTAGGAAATTGTTTCCTTCATTGAGTACGGCCACATTTACCGCGGTTTTAGGGGTTTATTATGCCTTTTACCGGTTCTAACCCAATAATTTTTGTTGGTGTTAGTGGTTCATCGGCGCAATTTAATGGCTCCCCCACTGAACAAACACCCTCAAAAATTTGTTCCAAAAGTCTTTCAAGAGGAAAACATTCTGATGCTCCTGCTGATGTAGTTTTACCTTTACCAGATTTTGATTCTACATGCCAATGACTCGAAAAACACACCCTTGTGGGTTATTTTGTTGGGAGGACTCCCCTCGAAAGTGTGCTGAAAGACTAGGTCAGCAAGGCCTAGGTCCCTCATGGGGTCCACCTAGATATGGTCCAAAATCTTACCAAGGTTTTTTTTTTGTTCTGCTTTACAAAAGTTAGTCATGTCCAAGCCATTTTGGGTCATGGGCCCTGATATGTTCAGTCTTCCTTGTTGGTTTTCTAGGCATGGACCCAAGATTTTGCTGTCTCAAAAGACTCCAAAATGTGTGTCATAGTCTGGATTGAGTTTCCCAGGTTACCTTTTCATTGCGTGCCCTTCTTGAACCATCTTGCTTCGTCTTTGGGGAGGGTTGTTTGTATCAAACCTGATAGGTTCTTTCAAGCCCATCCTCAAAAGAGGGTTTGTGTGGAAGTTGATTTATCCAAGGATTTGAAAGAGTTTGTGGACATTCAAATTAGTGATATTCAATACACCCTGAAAGTCACATATTTCAATCTGCCCAACATGTGCTATCGGTGCTAGTCAGCTGACCACAAGATCAAGGACTGCCCTTTGAAAATTCCTCATAAATCCTCTCAGTCACAGGATGTTGAAAAGCCTTGTCCGATAGAGCCTTCTGCTAAGGTTGAAACAAAGTGGACTACGGTTTCAAATCAGAAAAATAAGTCGTCTGGTTCTGGGTCGACTCCCAAGGCCCCTGAACCGACCAAACTGGTTTCAAACCCTTCAGAGAAGGGGATAGCTACTCCCTCAGGAGTTACTTATGCTATTTTTCAACCCAGGTCAAGGGCCGAACCTTAGCCTGCAGTTGTTTTATGTGCTCAACCGGCTTTGTCCTCCGCAGTGGGGACTCAGCGGCAATCTCACAACCCATCTCCTCCATCGGAATAAGGTGAATATGTGCCTGAAAAATGAAGATTATCTCCTTCTATTTAGATTGGTTCTGTTCCGAAGAGGTTTTGAAGAATAGCTTCTCTTCCCTGGGTGAAGAGGATCGAGATTCTGCAAGTATGGAAGATTTTCCATGAATTTTATCTCATGGAATGTTCGAGGTCTAACTGACCTCTCCAGGAAATATTATTTTAGGAATACTTTGAAGAATTACCAAGGGATTGAAGTGCTTTGTCTCCAAGAGGTTAAAATTTCTGGTTTCTTGCTTGCTTCGGCTTGTCACTCTATTTGGCCAACCAGTACTATATTTTGCACTCTACATGAGGCTGGTCATGGTGGAGTTGCTACTCTTTTGACCCCACAACTGCATTCTTATGTGGTGGACCATGGGGTTGACCTCTACTAGTGGGTTGTCTTGGTTCTTCTCAATATTGAGAATCATTCCTTTAGGATTATTAATGTTTATGCCTCTAATGATGTCGTGGAGCACTGCTTGCTTTGGCACTGGATTGCTGATTCTTTGCCAGTTTCCACCTAGTTTCTCTGCAAGGATTCCAACATGGTTGAGATGGCGTACGACAAGAATGGCACCTTTCCTATTCGTTGGGCAGCGGGTGAAAGGGAGGTGTGGTTTTACATGTGCAATAAATTGGGGCTTTTCGATCCCAATATGGGCTGCCACCATTCTCATTCTCTCTGGCACACTTGGTGCAATTACAGGGTTGGTTGTGATAGAGTCTTTAAATGCCTTGATCATTCTATGATCTCGACTCAATCTTTTTTTTCCTTCAATGGTTTTGCCTTTCTTGTTAAGCTGTTAGTGGATGTGACTCTTTCTCTTCACTTCCCAATTCATTTTCTCATTGAATGGGCATCTTGTCAACCTTGCACGTGTAAGACTCAATTCTTCCTCAACACATTTTTTCTCTGTCACAAAACCACCCTAGTCCATATTCACTGGGTGTGGAATTTAGAGTGCAGCCACCTGGGCGTATGGGATAGATTACTTGGTGGAATGATGCCATCATTCGTACTACATATTTCTTACACATTTATGGGCACTAGCTTGCTGCCTTTCATCTGTGTTCTTACGAGGCCACCACTTCCGACTTGCGTACGACTATGGAGGCTTTGGTGGCTAGTCCTTTCTCCCCGTCACATCAAAAGCAAGTGGCAGATAATTATTCTGCCAAAGGCGCTCAAATTAAGGCTCGACTTCATTGGCTCAAAATTGGTGATTGTGCCTCCAAAGTATTTTTTTTGGCTCTTCGTGCCAAACACTCTTCCCCAAACATTAAAGCAATCAAAGATGGTAACCAGGTGCTCTATGAGCTACCTAACATTCTCCAGGATTTTGTGCATCACTATGAATAGGTTTTCACTGCTCAGGACCCCACGCCTGCGTGCCAGCAAGCCCTTCAGAACTGCCTTGATGTTGTGCCACATAGGCTTTCTTCAACTCAGATTAATTTTTGTGATCAATTTTTAACAATTGATGATCTCAAGGAAGCCGTTTCCTCAATGGCTAATGATAAGGCTCTTGGGATTGATGGCTTTCCTTGTGAATTTTACAAATCTCTTTGGGACTATGCTGGGAGTGACTTGCATCATGTTTATCTTGAAGCCTTTGAAACCAATTCTGTAGGAAATTTAATAAATAAAGGCAATATTAAATTCATACCTAAGCCTGGGGATTCGAAAGATATTTTCAACTCGCGGTCCATCACACTTCTCAATGTTTCTTACAAAATAATTGCCAAAAACTTGGAGCTAAAAATTCGTCACCTCTTGCCTCAGGTTGTGTGTCCTGAGTAGACTGGTTTCATTAAATCCAAGTTTATTCTTGATAACATTATTGCAGTTTGGGAAGGCATGGAGTGTGCCCGACGGTCGAACCAGAAAGCGCTGTTCATTTAAATTGATTTTTCCAAAGCTTATGACCGCATTGAATGGCCTTTGATTCTTGCAATGTTGTAAGCCTTGGGCTTTGGGCCCAACTTTATATAGTCTATTCGTATGATTTTTTTTGATGCCTCGACTTGCATTTCCATTAATGGCCGCCAGTCTTCTGCTTTTGTTCTTTTTCATTCCATTCGCCAGGGATGCCCTCTTGCCCCTACTTTGTATGTTCTGGCTACTGAGGACTTTGGATATCTCCTGGCCAATGCTGTCTCCTAGCAATGTGTTAAAGGGATCTCTCTCCCAGACTCTTAGGAATAGCTTGTCAATGGCCACTTCACGGATGATTCCTTTCTCACTCTCTTAGAGGATGAAGGATCTATCACTGCTACCCTTGATTGCCTTAATGCCTTTTGTCTTGCCTCCGACTCAGCAATTCAATGGCACAAGACCTTGTGTTACAGACAATCGGTGCTCCCCACTTTTGCGTGGCTCCAAAATTATAACTAGAAGTGGATAGCATAGGGAGAAATATTTCGGTTTCTGGGCATCCCCTTCACCTTTTAGGCTTCCCCTCGGGAGCTTTGGCAAGCAGTGCTTTCCAAGGTTGACCAAAAGATGGCCTATTGGATTACTAAGCCTCTTTCCCTAGCTGAAAAATTTTAGGTGTGCTCTAAAATTTTGGCTGCCACTCACATCTACTATTCTTCCTATTGGGCTCCTTCTAAAGCTTCCTACAATAGGCTTGAAAATTTGCTTCATGATTTTTTATGGGCCTCTTCTTAAACCCACAAGGGATTTCATCGGGTCGCTTGATAATTTTGCTGTCTCCCCAAGGACTTTGGAGGGCTTGGATTACTCTCCACTCAATGACAAGGGACTACTCTCCATGTCAAATGGATTATCCAAGCTCTCATCGGGGGTGAAGCCTGAAATATTCTCCTCAGGCATTGTATTCAGTTTGGTTTTCCTGTTCACAAGCCCGCTTGGAAAGGAATCGGTCTCCAAACCCTCCTAGTTATGAGAAAGCCAGTTTAAATTGTTGGCTCCTTTGTAGCCAAGAGCATCTACCACTCTTGGGAAACTGTTAAGCCTTGGCTCTGTTGGGCCAGGGTTGGATTTCATGATGGGCTTTCCATCAACCAACATAATTTATGGTGGTCTCCCCTTTTGGCTCAGAATGGTCAACCCCTAGCCAAGTCGCCTTGGCTCAAGGCCCTCAAATTTCATAAAAAGGGCATTCAAACATTGCATCAACTCTTTTACCGGCCTACTATGCATCTCTTGTAGTGGGATGCTTTTAAATCCCAGTACAGTCTTCAAAACTAGGACCGTCTTACCTTTGACGGGCTGGTGAGCGCCATTTTGGTGGAAATACTTCAAAAATTTAGCATTCGTGGGAAAAAACTGTGGTGGAAAGAATGGAAATGGTTTCCAAACACTCCTCTCAGGAGCTACAAGCCGTGACTTGGTTACAGGTGGCTTTCACCCCATTTTCCTATGATCAGTTCCTTGAACCAAAGGTGGCTTCTTAATTCCTCTACCCATACTTGGTGTAAGAGGTTTGATGCCACTTGGTCTGCAATTGTTAATCCAAAGTTGACCCACTTTGCTTGGTGTATTCTTTTTCAAGGCTTTCTTGTGGGCTCTCAGCTTATTCATTTGGGGGTTCCTGACCCTCGCTGCCCTTTTTGTGGGCATTCTGAAAGTTTTAAGCACCTTTTTTGGTTTTGTCCCAGAGCTCAATAGCTTTGGACTTGGATTCATGATTTCTTTCAGCCTTTTCGGCTGGAACCCTTTTCTTGGCATATGATTCTGCTGGGGGACCCGCCTGGAACCCCGACTAAGTTCACCCAACTTTGGCACACTTTCAGGGTGGCAATCGTCTTCAATATCTGGAAAGACAGAAATGATTATATATTTTCTCATTCTCATTTAGATGTTAACCTGTCTCTTTATGCTAAAGAAGTTATATGTTCTAATGTTCTCTTACAGATTCAAGTGCAAGCCAACAAGGTTGCACTAGAAGTGGCTCACTTGCAAGTTCTCCTGGACCACTGGGGAAATGCCCCTTGTACTGTGGCTTAGATCCTTGATTCACCCTCGTCCTCCCGCGGTCGGTTGCCTTTTCGGGGCCGGAAGCGGAGTGACTCCATGCAATCCTACTCCCAGCCTCCTGCTTGGCGAGATTCTCGGCCTCCCAAACGGGCTCGTTCTCCTCCGTTGTGTCCTGGTCAGAGTTGGCACTCTAGTGGTGCTACGGGGAGTGGTGGTGGTAGTTCTAGGTGGCCCTCTGATGCTCCACTTGCTTCTGGCTCTAGCTGGCCTTCGAGTGGCAAAATTTTTCCGTGTTTGGCTCTTGCAATCTCGCCTCGACGCGACGAAAAAGAAAAAGAAAAAGAAAAAGATGAAGATAAAGTTGATGATGGTTGGGGTGCTCCTCTTGACATCACTCCAAACCCCATTGATCTATGGGGGAAAAATTTGGATGATAGGGATCCCCCAGGGTCTACTGGCAATTTTTCTTTCTGTTATTAGACTTTTGGGCTAGGCCCATATGATATTTTGGCTTTTCTGGGCTCTGCCCATGTGACATTTGGGGTGTGCCTTTTCACCACCCACCCCTTTTTTGTGAATTTGTAATTATATCTTTATATTAATATAGATATATTCCTATTCATCAAAAATAAATAAAAATAATGTGTCACTTAACACATCTTTTCCCCACCTACAAACCAATAATGTGTCACTCTGTAACTCTACCCAAATAATATACCGTAATTTTGGGGATATGCCTCTATATATGTGCAAACTTGTAATATATCTATACTATTATAAATAAGGTATTGTATCCAAGAAAGCATTACATTTTGATTGCATTGAAGAGATAAAGAGGAAAGTTTTCCTCATAAGTTTGAAAACCCTAAATCTATAGGGAAGTTTTCTTTCTGAAGAGTTGAGGTGAAACATTACTATTTTGAATGTACTAAGTCACCAACCTAAACAATATTATTTTTCAAGGTATAGTTTTATTCATGTTATTGGATTCTCTTATGTAGTATTTCATGTAGATTTAGCTATAATTTTTTTTTTTAAAATATCTTTGTTTTTTTCTTGTTGTTTTGGGTGCTACATAATATATAAGCTCACTTTTATTAATATATTTTGAAAATATTGAAATTTCATCAATGAATTCATTTTCCTTTGTTTTAGGTGCTACATAATATATAAGAACTCAAGAGGTGAGCTGACTACAGGTTGAGGAATATTTTGGAAGATTGAAGGTATAAGATTATTCTATTAATTATTGATTTATATATATATATATATATATATATATATTAATAAATTTGATCGAATCTATTGTTTATTATTGTTTTATTTTTATTCATATTCTTTATAGATATGATTTTTTCATTTTAGAAATAACTCAATTTCTCAAATTTTTATTAATGTCAGATTGCACTCATTAATTTACCAAAGATGATGAAGGTATGTGCAGGATCATGATGGGCCAAAAAGTGGCGATATGTAAGTGATATGATGGCCCATGTGGCTGATGAATTTTATTTTACCCAAAATTGATGAAACAAAAAGGGTTTTTAAAGGATATTCTTAGATTTCCACCAATATAAATTGTGCTTTACTTTGAATTTAATAAATAATTATTTTTCATTTTCTATTTGAATTACGACTAAAGTCCTTATTAATAGGCTGATTGAAAAACATCTATAACTCTCAAAGGGTATCACATTTTTTGAATCTGAAACATGCGTCACATTCTATGCTTCACATACTATAGGATTAAAAAAGAAATAATTGAATTTCATGAAGTTTTGACCAAGTTAAGGTGGTTAGATGTATGAGTTTTTATATTTTTAAAAAGTTGTAATAAAAAAAATATAATTAATTATTTACTTGGAAAAAAATTACAAATAAATATGTATCACATCGGGACATGAGTCTTCTCCTTATATCCAAAATCTTATTAAAAAATATTATCATTTTATTGTGGTTAGTGGTCAGACATGCACCTACTTCTTATTTTTTCCCTGAAATTTAAGTACTACTGCATTGAAATTTCAAATTTTCACCAAATAGATTTTTTTTTAAATAAAAAAAAACCCAGTAGTTTAGAAACTACATTGAATTTGCAACAAATTCTATTCTTACATATTTTTGAAATAATATAGTTAACCTATTCAAATTTTTACTTCAAGTTGCCTAACTTTGATTTTTCTGAATTTTATTGCCACTTAAGGGCCTATTTTTTCCATGATGATCCTATACATGCCCATGAATATTCATTATTAAGTGCGATCTAAATATTTAATGGAAAAAAAATTACACAATAATACAAATATTTTTCTTTCTTGTTGTTTCTTTTATAGTCTGGCTGCTTGTTGCAAAACATGAGGCATGAAAACAACAAACACAGTTTCTAATGAGATTTAAATAGTGATATTTAAAAATTAAAACATACATTCACAACCTAGAAAGTTTTTATAATTATATTGATTTTCTAAAGTTTTTCTATCACACAGAGCTTCGGCTCTTCATTTCTATAATTTTTCTTTTCCTGACAAATTCTTGCATCAACTTCTAAACTCACATATTCTGCTCTTGAGAGCTATGATATCCTTTTTCTCTATCTTAAAACATCTGCCACTGCTGAGGAATATATTTAATCATCTTTTTCATCACCCCCAAACTATCTCACTTAACAGAAAATATATCTCTATGTCACTACCCACCGAACATTCTACATAAAATAATATAAGATCTTAACACCCACAAAATGTGTGACAACAACAGATAGTACATACAAATCCCACCAAGCCACATTCAAGACCATGCATCAATAACACAATAATAAATCTCATTTAAATGAAGTCTTTTTGAATTGAATAAATTCCAACATGAACACTACAAGGGAACGCCACCAAAGAATCAAAACCGCACTACCGCACACAAGGTGAAACAAGGCTACAGTACCGCGGGGTACCACATTACCGCGAAGAGCACTGTACAAAACCGCAGTATCGTGGTGAAGATGAGAGAAGACCACCCAACTGCAAGGAATATAGGAGAGACCGCGGTGGCCACGGTAACTAAGCACAAACTGCTAACCCGCATTACCGCAATTAGGAAGACAGACAACCGCGGTGCAATGGTAACCATATTGGCGACCAAAAAATGGTCCGAGCACAAAGAGAACAACCAATCACACTACCGTGGTGGTTAGCGAAGAAACCACGGGATAGCGGTAGAGGCGAATTGACGGTTGACCGCCCAACCGAGGACTGCTAGCGGTTAGGCCACAGTAATGCGCGAGATGAAGAACAAAGCCACCCCGACACCGCCAAAAGTAAAGAGCTTGACCATGCTAAAGAAGGAGGCAGAGAGGATGGAGGTCATACAACCACGAACAGGAGAGAGAGAGGTCAAGGGGCCGCAGTAACTACGCAACCACGAGTGGACGGAGAGTAAGCCGCGGTGCAATGGTAAAATCTGAATTTGGAATTATTTCCAACACTCCCCTTTAATTTCAACTTCTATCATCACTGTGCTTAAGAAAATTTATGCAATGCTCACTCTTGAACAATCTCCAAACTCTCTCTTTATGTTTCAAACTGCTTTGTAGCTTCGTCCTTTTTCTACAACTTTATCTTCAGCAAAATCTTCTTTTGACTGACACTTTCTGAATAATTAGTTGCGACTGAAAAACAATCCACTTCTTTTCTGGAAACTTACTAACCTTGCTTCTTATCTTGGCTTTTGCAATTTTCCCAAGAAAACCTTGTTTCTTTAGCTATTAATGTCTTTGAGGACTATAATATTTTAACCTACCATCTTCCAATTTTTCCTCCAACAACTGCGGCTGTGTGTATGCATTGAATAGTAGCTTCAATTTTTTATAGTTATACTTTATCTTCAACTGTTGTGGTAGTTCTTCTTCTCCAACGACTAGCTCCTTTTTCTAGTTGCTTCCAACATTTTTTTTTTGGACTGGTCCTTTTTTTATCAGTCATCCATAGTCTGTGTTTTCCCTCGATCTACCACGATCAATTCTTCTTTTGCAACTCCCTTTCTATAATTAGATACAACTCATTTACAAAAATCATCATACATCAATTACTATTTGTTAATAACTGAGTTGGTGCTCAGACCTTCTATCATTTGCATTCTCTTATAGAGGTAATTTCAGATTACCACAAACTAAGTGTAGTGATTTCTTTTCTTTCAATGTCTTATGTTAAATTTATCATCACTTCCCATAGTGCCACACTGCTGGTGCTAGGGACTCCTACCATTCGATTTAACATTTGTTTTCATCCTTGCTCTCAGAATACAGTTACATTTCACTATATTATTTCTTTCTCCAATAGTTGTTCAACATCCTTCCATTTGTTGTAGTTAAATTCTGGCAATCTCTTCCTCCTCTTCCTTTTCTTATTCAAGAAATCCTAATCAGCATTTTTTTTAAAAAACTTCAACTTTCTCTTCAAAATGAAAATTCTTTGCTTTGTGGCTGCTGCCAAATGAACAATGAATCCTTCTTATTGCTGTAACAATCCAAAATGTTGATCTAAACAATTTCCAAATTTCTGAGTCTTTCAAACTATCATTTTTCATCTTTTAACTTTCTTTATTCACGAACTCTCTTTTGTTGAATGTCATTAAGAGTTGCGGCTCATATTATTTTGATTATGACTTCACACTTTGCCCAAGAAAGTGATCTTTAACAACTATTGTTGTACCAAAATTCAAGCTTGCAATGGTAGCTTCATCTACATTCTTGAATCTTTGTATCTCTTTGCATATGAAAAACTTACACTCAAACTTGGAAGTTCTTGTAACTTCATCTTGCACATCTTTGTTATTTCATCAATGTTTTCTAACTTATCAAATCTGTCAAACCCCCCTTTTTTAACACACACACAAAAAAATACCATTCATTTAGCTCTTTCAACTGCTGTGATAGTTTCACCATCTCTAGACTTCAATTCTTCAAAACATTAGACTGAAATTTTACATCTTCACTATTTGCAAGTGACACTTTAGACTACAATATCTTTCCACTCAAAAAAATTTCGATTACTTTTGAACTCTCATTCCTTTTAGAATTTTTATGAACTTTCACATTTGAGCACTTATATAGTCTTTTGAACATACTTGTTAGCTTGTGCCAACATGAGTCACTAATCCATCCACAATCCATCTTTATAATTTCTGAATCAGATTCATTTTTTGACACCATTTTCCTACACATTCTCTCACAGTGATTTTTTGAACCACAAAGATTGCAAGGGTGTAAATCCCAACACTTCTCCTTGGTGTGTCCTTTTCTATGACAATGAGAACACTCATTACTCTTCATTTCTCTAACAAAATTACCTGCGCTTGTAGCAATATTTCCCTTTCCTGGAACATACCTGAGACCTTCATACTTAGGCCTCATTGTAGCCTCAATTGGATCTCTCATTCCTTGTTCTTGTTTTCCTAGAACTTGTTCTGTATAACCCATTCGTTTCATGATTTTCAACCCTGCATTCTCCTCAGAACAAGAAACATATTTTGTAGATTTTAACACTTTATCACAGCTAGCCATATTTGCAAACTCTTTATCATGTTCATCTTGACAATTTTTAACATCAACTTTTTCAACAAAATCAGATTTATCCAATGAAAAAAAAAAATCTGTTATATCACAAGAAACATCACAATATGAAGACTTTGCTTTCATACAATTATTACATGCTAAGATTAATTTATCATTTTCTTCTTTCAATTTTATGATTTCCTTCAGCTGTGAACAGTTTTCCTCTTCAGCCCTTTTCAAGATTTTTCCCAAATCTTCAATTTTTTTCTTCATCTCATCAAACTATTTTGCTCTTAGCTCAAATTATTCATTTCTTTGCTTAATATTTTCAAGGGATTTCAACCTCTCTTCTAACTCTTCATTTTAGCTTTAACCTTTCTCAGTTCTTTCTCAAGGTCATCATTTTCTTCAACAGTAAGTAGTTCTCTTTTTGCATCTCTTTTATTTTTTCAAAATAACACTCATTATTTTTTTTAACAATACCCAATTCATCTTTAAACAAAACCAAATCTTCCTCTAAAACATCTTTTGCAGATGTCAAATTTTCATTCTCTTTCTTAAATCTTTTTCCTACTTTCCCCATTTGTAACAAGAAGTGTTAACTTACCTTTTTTGATCTCGTGACTGAAATTCAGCAGCTGGGTCTGCAACTTTTGTTTGTTCTGGAAACAAATGTTTTGCACAATCTTTTTATTTTTCAACAAAGCTTCTGCATTTTGACTGTGAGAGGAAAATAAGCAGATTTCTAGCAATAGATGGATTAGCTATTGTCAGTAAACTGAAATCAGTCCCTCCCTATGAAATTATTGATCAAACATAGAAGAAAAAAATGTGAAGTAAAACATGTGCAACTTAAAATATGAAAATCTAATCTAAATTAACCAACTACCATCCCATAGGGGGATTGGTGCCCCTTGATGTGAGAAGAGAGCCCTTTCCCAATCCCTGATAAGAAAAATTGCCAAAATGATAGTGATAATGCAAATGCATGTAATTGTGGACAAAATTAGTTCTCAAATGAAGAGAATAACTTTGAATGAGAGTGTGTTGTTCTAAAATTGTATTGTTGTGTCTTGCTTTTATAGATTCAAGATTGAAATATTGAGAGATTTTGATGAATGTGGAATTATTCACAAGCCAATGGCAAGATGCCACTTGTCAATATGTGAGAGGGTGAGGAATGTGCAAGTCTTGGCCAATGTGCCAATTTGAAATTTGAATTTGCATGAAAAGACATGTTTAGGGGGGATGAAAGGTGCATTAAATGCCAAGTTTGACTTGTGCAAGAGATGTATAAGAGCATTTAATGCTTTGTTGGAAGGGACAAGCATTTGAGAGGGAGATTCAAAATTGGAAGAATATTCCATCTTGATGCCCTTTTGAAAGTAATTAGAAGAATTAATAAATCAAAGAATTGATTTATTGGTGCAAGTGGGTGGGTCAGTTGAGAGTTTAGATTTGACTCCAATTGAGTCAAAAGATAGAGAATGACTGATTATGATTAGAAGTTAATTAATCCAAATTAATTAACTTGGAGGATTTTAGGAGTTTTGGTATTTGATTTAAATCATTTTTATTTATTGAATCAAATGAGGACTTAATTAATTAATTTGATTTATTTAATTAAATACGATGAAGCTAGGGAATTAATCAATAAATTTTTTTAATTGATTAATAGCATAATTGAATGTTAATTAGAGTGGGATGCATTCTATCTATTTTACGTGTCTACATTTTTCCCCTCTTTGAAGCAATGTACTTGTTGCATTGGTTCAAAGAATGATGCTGCTAACATTGAAATTAAAAAAAAAATCTGAATTTTTTCGGATGCCCCAGCGAAAAGAAGTACGTTAGCACATTTCCCCCTTGAGAGATCGAGCTAAAAAAAATTGATTTGAGGTTGATGTCACAACAAAGAGGTTCAAAATGGATGTATGGATGGATAGACTATATGATCTCTATGATAATGATGATGTAAATGAGATGTTTGAAAGATGCTTAGAATAAAAAATCTATATTATCCTTAACAACTTAAATGATTATGCAATGCATGTGAGATAGATGAGATGGATGCTGTCCTATGATAATATGACATGATTATGCAGGATGTAGGATGGATGCATTGTTAGCATGAAAGATGATAGAAGAATGAGAGGGATCAACCCTTGAATCCAAGAAGATGTAGAAGTTCAACAAGCCAACTTTATTAGAAATGATGATAAATGATGATGATGTATTCCTTATCCAGGGATGGGAGAGATAAAGAGCATAACTTTCCTTATGTTTGATAACACACATAGGTGTGATGCATCAAGGTATTAAGAACCAGGATGGCGTTGCACCTAGTGTGATGGAATTTGACTCGTCAAACAGATAGGAGTACTCTTGTTCACACTTGACAAACATGACCTTATTTAGAATGTAGTTCAGATATTCTAGACATCTCGGGCCAAAACATAAAAAAGTCAAGCCTTCGTATGTGGTCAACAAGATACCTAAAACATCCTTCCTACAAAAAAAAAAAAAGTATGCATGACGAAGTTATTTTACAATAATATCCAACAAACACAACAAATAAAAAGATAATGATCATTGCCCCATTCCTTTCTCTCCAAGCCTATTTTTTTTATGCATCATCGAGAGGTCCTTGGAATGAGCCCAAAATAAGATAAGTCAAAAAGACCAAGATAAAGTAAAAAAACAAGCTAATGTTCTCCGTACTGCTAGCCAAAGACTAAACTAAGGTGATTACTTGATGCTGATGTCCATCGTAGGAAGGTCTCATTCCTAGGACATGTTGTGATCAGGGTTTTGATGAGATTGATTGGATGATAAGCTATTGATACTTCGATTTGATCAACTTGCTTGCTTGCTGACCTAGACTTGAGACTTTGATGATTAGGTGTTCACTTTGGAACCTGCTAAGCTTGCTTCTAACTAACTTACCAAAGGGTGAAGGCAATGATTGATTTTATTATGAGTGATGTTTATTGCGAGTGAAAGCGAGATGGGACGAGTGCGCCATTTTGGGGTTTTCAAATGTTTTGAGGTTGTTTTTAGAATTTTGAGATGTTTTGCAAATGTTTTTTGTATATTCATAGATTTATGATTTGTTTTAGATTTTGTGTCTCAGGGGCCAATCAAGGATGGCCTTGCCTATGTTTAAGCTCAGAGACAACATAGTTCATACAACATTTGACTTGACTGCTAATGAGATAGATGAGCAAATAGATTGCCATTGCAATGAATGCCTAAATAGATGGGAAAATAGAATGCCATTGCGGTGGATGCCTAAAGGACTAACCTAAAATGTAAAATAGATGGGAAAACAGATGCCATTGCGACAGATGCCTAACTAGATGGGAAAATGGATGCCATTGCAATAGATGCCTAAATAGATGGGAAGACGAATGCCATTGCGACAAACACCTAAGGACTGACCTAAATGTCTTGGGGGATGATCAAAGATCAACCTTGCCTACGTTCAAGCTCAGAGATGACGTAGTTCAACAAGATGACTCTATTTTTGATTTTTTAGATTTTTGACATGCTTTTGAGATTTTTGATTTTTTGACGGATTTTTGAATGTTTTTGATTTTTTTCATGATTTTGACAATTTGGGATTGGATATGTGATGATATTAGTGCTCTGTTTTGAGATTTTTTTGAAAACCAAGCTTAATGTTGATTGATCAGATCAATGGATTGATATTTTGACTAAGTGTGTTAAGTCAAACAATCTGATGATGGATTAGATAGCTTGACTAAGTGTGTTAAGTCAAATAAGATGATAATGCACTTGTAAATTCCAGGAAGTTGTGCTATCCTAGAGTAAAATCGTGCACAAGATGATAGTTTGACTAAGTGTGTCAAGTCAAATGAGGTGGTTTTGGATTTGATAATTTGGTTGAGTGTGTTAAGCCAAATAGAGTGATGATAATGAACTTGTAAACCCAAGGAAGTTGTGTTATCCTAGAGTAAACTCGTGCACAAGATGATAGTTTGACTAAGTGTGTTAAGTCAAACAAGGTGATAATTGGATTCGATTGATGAAGATTGATTTGGAACAAAATTGTTTTGATGATTTTGATGTGATGTTGAAGTACACATTAGATGCAACTGATATGGATTGCTTGGATTGATGTTCAATGAAATATAAACCTTGATAAGGAACATCTTCGTGCTATCAAAATATTTCGCGAGCTAGGGATTTGGATTTTTGGCTCACCAATGCTTTGACCAATTTGATTTCACGTTTGCAAATTTTTGGATCACCACATAGGCTAGAGGATATATATCAAGATTTATTCCCGCAGCAAGATGCAAATATTTTCCCAGTGTGTTCGAATAGAGGAATGCTCATTTGGATAATACTTCAAGGCTCAGATAACGTTTGGATTGTATAGGATCAGTGAAAATGACCCATGTCAAGATGTTTACAATGAGCAAGTGTAAAGTGTGCACCAAAATTCTATCAAGATAATGCAGATAGATGGCAATGGGTTGGATAAACAGTTTGTGGATGAACAAATGATATGGATGGAATGTTCACTTTATCGTGGATGTGATAAGATGCTTTCTCTTGAAATGGCGCATGCAAATGATCGATTCTACACATGATGCCTATTTGCTAGGTTTTCATCATGGTACTTTTCCAAAGTGCCACCGAAGTGGTTTTCACTAGAGGATGATTTTTTCTCTTTACTGTTTTCAATCCTTTTTCTAATTTTTTATTTTTTTGTGGATTTTTTTATATTTTTTGTATTTTCTGAGATATTTTAAGCTTATATGAAATCACCTGGTACTATTTAAATTGATGCTTCTATCATAATGTGCCATTGATATCCTTCTTGAAGAAGATGCCTAGCCAAGATACGTGCACTTGAATGCAACTTTAGAGATTCTTGGTCTGCTTTGCTGACATCGGAGTTAACTTTGTCTTTGTGCACACATCACAATAAAGTGCCTTCTGAATCCTTATGATGAAGGTTTGTTTCTGACACATGGTCAATGTGAGAATTAGATATCATATGTGGAGGAGTGGATGGTGTGTGTTTAGGAATAAAATATGGATCAGTTGATAGTTTGGAACCTTTGACTCTCCAAACTTGGGAAGATGAGTAGTGATGGGTGGATACAGAAGTGTACATGGAATTAGGACCAACAACTTGATATACTTTATATGTCGGTTGAGAAGCATGTTTTATTCTTTGTGGACATCTTTGATGGATAATTTTCCCTTTTTGATTTTGCCCTATTGTTTCTTTAAAAAAATGGAGTTTGATAGGGATAGTACTTATTTGTATTCTTTGGTATCCAGTTGTATTTGATTTGTCCTTCATGCTTGTTAGCTTCTTTTTATTTGATAATGTTCTTCATGCTTTGATTCAAATCTTTCTTTTGACGTTGGTCCCAATTTGTGGATGGGGTGATGGGTGGATGGAGATTCATGATGTGGTTGGTTGTAGTATTGGCAATGGTTTCATCATAAGGATCCTTCATGCTCCCTATGTTGATGTTTTCTTGTGACAAAGTTGCCCCTAGTTTTGTAGAGGTATCCTTGATATGTTTATATCCCTTGCTTGTCGAATAACCAAGGCCTTGATGTTTAGCATTGCCAATAATTTGCACTAGTTCTAGGATACCCTATTCATGCAGACCTAATCCTTTACCTTGATAATTGATCTGTTGAAAATTTTTATCTGCAAAAGGATATGATTTACCTTGGAAACAAGGTGCTAATCCTTCTCTGCTCTGTGGTGGATCTTCAAAACTGACTTCTTTATGGATGAGGTAGCTTTCCCTAAGAAAGGTGAGCGATCCAAGTTTATAAGTAATTGGATCCTCCATATGTGGGATGACTTCCTGATTGATATCTTTGGCTTGATCTTGTGAGATATCATATTGTAATGCTTCATCAAAAAGTGTTAATGATTCATTGTCCCCATAAAACTCTTCCTCATGATTCACTTCATAGGATGTTTTTGATTCACGACTTCTATAGAAACCTTCTTCATGACCTATTTTTGATATGTCTCCATAGGATGTTTCTGATTCATAACTTTTGTAGAAGTCTGAACTTCATGTTCTATTTTTGACATGTCTCGATAGGATTTTTCTGATTTACAACTTATGTAGAAGCCTTCGTCATGATCTCTTTCTGATATGTCTTTATATTTTTCTATATCTTGGTCTTGTGTACAAATGTTAAGAGTAGGAGACTCTTGTTCCTTGGTAATGATGTCAAGAGTATGAGACTCTTGTTTTGAATGAAGATCATATACATGTTCATCCAAAGAAATCATCTCACGGGTAGATAGAGGGGTATGTGCTATATGGATATGATCCTTATTTGTGACATCTTGTATAGATAGAAGAGTGCCCATTAGATCATTATAGTATCTTGGAGATAAGAATTATTGATCTTGACTAATTCTGGAATTACTTTCAACATGCTTTGGATCAAGTTCTTGACATGGGTGAATTCCACAGGGTGGATTTCTTTCTTGGATACTTTCATTAGGCATGGAAAGTGGCTTAATATCCTCTTGATCTTTGAATGGACTTGGATCAAATGGTGAGTTAAGGATTCCTTCAATATCTATAACCATGAGGTCAAAGGATGTCAATATGTCTTGGGAAAGACCATTGCTAGACCTTAGTGATAAATGTTGATCATGCTTTGGAATAAATTCTTGAGATATGTCCTCTAACTCATTAGGTGATGTAGAGACATTTTCAACATGGTCATTGGTCAAGGGATCTTGGTTTATGTCAATAGGATCAAATAACATCAACACTCCTTGAAATAGATCTTTGTAGGAGGGTTCTTGATCATGACTAAAAAATGGCTCTTGGTGTACGTTGATTTGATCGTTGGATGAAGTGGAAACATCTTCAAGGTGATCATTGATGGGTATATGTTAATCATTATTTTCAACAACTATGGTGGATAGATTGCCAATGTCTTCAACCATAAGACCAAGTGATGTTGACATTTCTCTAATTGGATCTTTGTTGGGTATTGTTGGTGGATAGTGATTGTGATTGAAAAGTGGCTCTTGGTGTGTGTTGATTTGATCATTGGATGAGATGGAAACATCTTTAATGTGTTCATTAATGGATAGATCTTGATCTTTTTTTCAACAATTGTGGTGGGGAGGCTTTTAATGCTATCGCTAGTGGTTGAACTCTGATTATTGTCCCCAATAGCTATTAGATTTTGATCAATCAGTTCTTGGATGAGATTTTTGAGTTGAATACAATATGATTTTGTGTGTCCCTTTACTTTGTGAAAATCACAAAATTGCTTCTCGTCATACCCTAGTGGTTTCACCATGGGCTCTTGATAATTCACATAAACGGGGATTTTAATGAGATTTTCCTGGATTAGCCATTGCAAGACATACTCAATTGGTTCCCTAAGTGGTGTTTATTTTCTTTTGTTACCTTGTGGTGATTCATTGTGGAGATGTAGTGATTGATCTTTGAGATGTGGTGATTGAGTTTTTTGTTGATGTCATTGATCTTGATATCCAATTTCTTGACATTGGAGATATTTTTCTTGATGTGATTGTGGATACAACTCAATGATTTGATGACATGGTTCAACCAATGGAAGAGTGTATTGATCTTGGGGTGGAGATGTCTCTTGGCACAATGGATCAACTATTTTGGCAAGTGAAGCAATTTGATCCCACAAAATTTGATCTTGATTTGGATCTTGACACCCTTGATATCATTGAATTAGTTGTTGAGAAAGCATATTCGGAATGCATCCTTGTGGTACTTTCTTGGAATTGTGGAAAACTTGATTCTAGATAATGCTCTGATTTGGTGTGATGCTTTGATTTGGCATTATAGATTGAAATTGAAAATTGTTGTGGTTGGGAATCATATTGCCTTGATTTAGGTAGCTTTGATTTTGCATGGGGTTACCTTGACTTGAATCAACATATGGAGTTTCCAATATACTGCTAGGATTTTGAACAACATTAGGGGGATTTGCAGGCATATCTATCCCAAAGTTCACCAAGTGTGGAGTACAAATTTTCATGTTCAACAAACTTGTATTTGGCATGTATGGATTTGGTGGGATAATGTTGTTTGCAAAACTCATGCATTGAGCGTTTGGTTGATAGATTTGCAGATTTGCACTTGGATTTAAATCTATCATTGGGAAAGGTGTTCCAAAATTTAGATTGGGCATACTCACATTCGTATCATTGAAGTTTGGAGGAGATAATGATTCCATGCATAAATGTGAGTTTTGATAATCAATTGGTATTGCAAGACTTGGATTGTTTGGTTGACTTGGATTACTCAATGATGTATGAGTTGAGTTTGAATTCCAATTTTTTCTTGTGTTTTGACCTTTTTGACCTTTGAGGGGTTTAGGATCAATGATGAGATGAAGGTTGAAAGGGGTGAATGATATGGGTGTTTAAACTTTTAGGAACTTTGGATCAATGCTAGACTTTAGGACTTGATTTGATTTGATTTTGATTTGAGGATAGTTTTACTAAGTGTGTTAAGTCAAACAAGGTGATGGTAAAATTGCAAACCCTAGGAAGTTGTGTTATCTTAAGGAAAAATCGCATAAGACAATAAACTGGCTAAGTGTGTTGAGCCAATCAAAGTGATCATGAACTAGTAGACCTCGGGAAGTTGCGTTATCCTAGAGGCAAATTTGTTCAAGAGGATTGATAATTTGACTAGGTGCATTAAGTCAAACAAGGTGATAATGCACTTGTAGACTCTAGGAAGTTGTGTTATCCTAGAGTAAACTCGTACACAAGATGATAATTTGGCTAGGTGTGTTAAGCCAAACAAGGTGATTTTTGATTTTTCCTACAAGTCTAGAATAAGTGATGTTTCCAAGGTTCCAAAAGTTGTTGGTGAGATGGAATTTGATAAAATGTTGAGGGATGGATGAAGCGTTTGACTTGATCCTAGATGACCCTATGAGGACTTGTTGACTAGACCAAGATATTGAAGAACATGCTTTTCCCTAAGAGTAATTCAAACCAAAAGATGAATGTTCACATGGAAAACCATAAGATAGAAGATTGCAAGCACATGTGTGGTTCAATTGTCTATTATCTTGCTTAGGTTTGGTTTTTTTTACAACAAACACTTCTTTCTTAGTTTTTCAAACTGAATTTCCAATATCATAATTTTCTTTTATCCCACAAAGTGTATTATGTGAAAATCAAGGAGATCAAGCCAAAGGTTACCTATTGTTGACTTTGGGAGAAAAAAATTGAGATGTCTGAATGTTTAGAAGCCTTCTAGAGATAAGAACCCCAAGGGACAAGCAGTAACATGTGGACACCTCCAAGGTACTTGTTCTTCCAAAGGGTGTGAAATTCTGATGATTTATTGAATGTTTGTTTTCCATTGTTTTGGATCCAAGAAAAGTGTTTTGATTCTAAGAACATGTACAACCCTAGGTTGGAAAAGGAAATATTTGTCAGGTTCCCACTTGGATAAATCTAGCTGTGCATATTCTGTGCGGATGACTAGATGCTTGACCACACAGACTCCCCCTTACAATGCACACACTTCTCAGGTTAGCCAAGCATCAGTACCCAAGAATCTCCCATGGCATAATTTTCATCTCTACAACAGAATCGCATGTATATGTGGGGCGGCTTCAGAGGACATGACCTCTTGCACCAACAAATATAAGGTATTTTTTCGCTTCTAAACAAAATTTTGTAGTAAGAGCATCCAATTTAGGGGGTGCAATGATAAAATCCTTGTGAGAGATCTCCCAACCCTTAGAAAAAGGGCTTTATTCATCATAAAGGTACTGGGGGAGAGTTATTATGTGCCGCTTCCCATTGTCCATGGCTTTCACCATGAACACAAATTTATATAGCGGTTTGGAAGAGCTTGGATTTACCCCGTTACCGCTTGAGTCGTTCCCTTGGGGTGAGTAATTTTTCCCACCAAGGAAAGCCCTCTAAAGGTACACAACAGTTAGTGAGTGCATTCATAGTTTGATCATCTTTGTTTGAGTGAACAAAGAGAGAACACTCGCAATGCCTTTTTCTCACACTAGACAAGCTTTGTTCAGTTTTAAGTTCCCAAATCAAAATGTGAAGGAAATATGTTTGAAAAATTAATATCAAAAAATAATTTTGGTTCTCAATATCTCTGTGAGGCATGAGAGAAGTGCATACACCTTTTAAATGATATTAATTTGTGAAAAATATTGCAAAACATGAAAAAAACTTGTTCATTTTAGACCTTAAAAGCAGTAATTTTGATTCGTTTGAAAGCATCAAAATGAGATGTGAAGTTTTCCTTGTTCAATTTTAACCCAAATCGAAATCTAGTAAATTTCTAAGGTTCTTTTTAACCAACTTTGAAAAGATCAAATTAGTGCTTGATTTTAAGCCCAAATGGAAAAGTGAGTTGAGTTAAAACAGAAAACGAGAATAGAAAATGGAAGCTCTAGATTGTTAAAACAAGCATTAAAAAATAATTTTTCCAAATCTCGATTTCAAAAAGATCTCCAACTCCACTCCATTCACCTTCATTTTCACTTGATTCCGAAATCAACCTCCAATGTCAACCTTCTTCCCTTGGGTGGTGATTATTCATAGGCAGTCATGGTGCCACACAGAGTCATCACTTAGCATAACAACATATGTCTTTTTGAAGGATTGGCATTCCTATTGCTCAAGCTTACAGTGTGAAGTCAAATGTACTTGCTTGTCACATAAGTAAATCTTCTCACAGATGTATTTTGAAAGAAAACAAGATCATACACATACAGTATAGGTGGGTGAGATGATTTCTTCGAATTGAGTGAATCTCAAAAAGTGTAAGGATGGTTGAGTGACCTACCAAACATTTAATAACATTCAATATTTAGGACAACACTATCAAAAAAAGAAAGAAAAGTATGCCTATTATGCCTGTTATGCCAAATGTCTGAGTCATTGTTAACACTTAATTCAAAAAACCTCATTAGTCAAAATATGTCAGATGCTCTTGTAAAATGTTAAATATCAAAAGTAATGATGGGTGGTAGTAAAGGCATGATATTTTCTCATAATGAAATCGAATTCATTTAATGAATGTCACTAGGATTAAATGGCATCAACAACGAATGAATAGCTATTTTTGAAACTTTCAATCTAATGCAATTGGAAGCTATAATAAACAAGGCATAAGTGTTTTAATGCAATTGGCAGGTGTAAATTCAAATTCGACAACCTTTGCTAGCATAATGCAGTGAATCGATTAGAACAACCCAGATCTCACGTTCATTCCTTCATTTGCTGTCTTAAAACCAAAACAGAGAATTTAATGCTATTAAGTGTCTGCCTAGTGACCGCTTTCTTGAATGACCCAAATGAAGCACTTCTATGCATTGGAAATTTTTTTATTTTTATTTTTTCTCTACCAATTGTAACAGGTAACGCCAAATCTATAGCAGGATAACAAGCGAGATGCAATTAAAGAAACATATAATGATAGCTGAAAAGCCAATGGATACTCATCAATATGTTAGTTTACTCCAATGTAACTTTAGGGTTCAATTTTTAACTTGCACTATACATGAGGTTAATAAATACCTCTAACCGCATCATCTGACACATGATTGAACTTTCATCATGGCTGCTAAACACTCAAACAGCTCGCATCCCTAGTGATAGTGTGAGATTTGCTGATGGGGAATATATGCATTTCTTAAAGATCACTCAATGCATTAAATCAACTCTACACAAGAACCGAGAGCGCTCAACAAAGTAGTTGTTTTTTAAGGTGCAACACTCAATTAAAAACAAAACTAAAAGAAATAAATAGATGGAATAGGAAGCTATCAAAAATGATGAAGACAGTTGATTTGTAAGGGTCATGTTGTCATTGGCTGGAGTTTAGGTCGTATTGTGTCATAACAATGCCATCCCCTCTTTTCTTCCTTGCATTCGAATTAGTTTGAGGATGTGGATGGGACTATGCCAGCAAGCCTGAAGCAAATGTTGATGAAGTAAGAGAAGGAAAAATTCAGGTTGAAGCTAAAGTAAATTTGCTGCGGATAAGACTAAGATCTTTGGAAGAAGAGAATGCTTCAATAAAATATGATCCTTGTGTCCTAGAAAAGGAACTAGGAATACACAAATGAAGAGAAAGGGTACAACGGAATATCAGTCGAAATAAACTATATCTCAGTAAAGGAAAACATAGGAAATGGATGGACTTCAAGTTCAAAGAAATCTACTTCAAACATACTCATCAAACGCATGTTAGAGAGAAATAAACTATATCTTAGCAAAGGCCAACATAGGCAGTGAATGGTCTTCAAGTTCAAAGAAATCTACTTCAAACATACTGACCTCCAGAACTATAAGAAATAGTATGGGGAATAAAGTTATAGAAAAGCCTATTTAGGTTATGATATGATCCTTTTAGATTAGTTTGTCCTAAAAGGAAAATCTGATAGAGGAACCATAAACGCATTCAGAGAGAAATAAACTATATCTCAGCAAAGGCAGACATAAGCAGTGGATGGTCTGCAAAATCAAAGAAATCTACTTCAAACATACTGATCTCCAAAACTATAGGAAATAATATGGAGAATAAAGCTATAGCAAAGCCTGTTCAGGTTATGATTTGATCCTTTTAGATTAGTTTGTCCTAAAAGGAAAAGCTGATAAAGGAACCACGGACGCATTCAGAGAGAAATAAACTATATCTCAGCAAATGCAAACATAGGTAGGGGATGGTCTTCAAATTCAAAGAAATCTACTTCAAACATACCGACCTCCAAAACTCCAGAACTCATAACTGCACCTATAGAAGAACATCAGATAGAGTTAATGGCACATTTAATCGTGAATGACTATGACAACATAGTAAGTTACCCACACTTTTTTGAAGACTATACTGAAATGGTATATTCCCACCTGCAAACAAAATGTGAGAGAGAAAGCATACAAAATGCAATGTCAAGAGATGACATGTTGACCTATGTTAAGAAATTACAGATATAGTTTGCCCGATCTTGTAAACCATCTTAGTGATAAAGAGCTAAACATCATAACATGCCTTCCAATGGCCTATCAACATTGTTCCAATGGCTTGTAAGTTTACTGTTTATTTCACACCCTACAAAATCAAAACTCTGCTAACAATTGTATGCTATCTAATTGGAGAATTGGATTCAAGTTGCAAGTAAGGAAGCCACAACACACAAAACTCTCAACAAGCTAATCATAATAATTTGACCGGCAATGGAAAAAATCAATATTGTAAGAGGTTTGTCATATGTGTATCCAACAAACAGTTTTTTTTTTTGAAAACATAGGAATTTTTGTAAGGAAACTCAGGTGCGGAAATAGCTTCCTACATTAATCTCTAAAGGAAAGTATTGTGCAAATTCTTTTAAATCTTTACAATTTCAGATTCGTTAACTACTTTAACAAAGATATTTCAGCCATATACCATGCATACAGAAAAAAAGAGAATGACACAATGATTTACCCTGGGGAAAACCTTTCGGTAAAAAACCCTAGCACTCCAAAACCTGCACAATGTATTATCTTCAACACAACGGTTACAACACACTTGCAATGCAAGTTCTTTCAGGAAACAATTGACACTCAAAGACAAATCTAGTAGCACAAAATCATACCAACAATACACTCTTTTCCTATCATAGTCTGTAACCCTAAAAAATGCTTATATCATGCGCTTTCCTTTTTAGTGCAACTTCCAAAGATAGCCGTATTAGGGTTTTACCATTCTCCGAGAAAATAGGAACCCGAAATTTTTTTTCGGGGTGATGCCCTGAACCCCACTATTGTGGAAGAGTGTACAATACTCAACTTTATTAGTTGCCACATGTCTTGCATGTCTTCACCCATCATTGAATCTTCTAGAAATAGCTCTTACGTGTCACAGGAATCCGTCATAACCATTTCATCCATGATCTCCTTACACACAATTCAAGATACCGACACATCAAGTGGAGTGACACATCAACATGCCAACTAGACATGTACACTCACACTTAATTACATTATTTGCAAGAAATACTTTTTACAAAACAAATAATAAGAATAGGAATTATCCAAGGTTGAGACACCTTATTCCTAACAATTTTGATGAACAAGAATGTGTTGAGATTAGCAGAGTCGGAACTCAATCATAAACCATGATGATCAAGTTAAGGTCCTTTATCCCTAGATCTAAAATGCGTGCAAGGCATAGAAATAAAATCACTCAGAATACAAGAACCAACATCACAATAAGTACGATGGTGAAGGAGAAAATAATGTATTGCAAGCCTTCCTTATGAATTAATCTCCAAAGCCACATTCCTATGTGAGCAATAACTAATTCTGGACTTTTATTAACCAAACTAATGCTGCTGCAAATTTATGGTTGTTTCTTAACAACTAAATCAACCTACCAAAAACAAGAACTACCTCTAATAACGAGAACTGCAAAACAGGGAGGCCATTCTCGAAGTGGTAACACTTAAAATCAAATTATAATGGTGGGCGCCAAAATGTGAGAGGCAAATAAGCAGGTTTCTAACAATAGATGGATTAGCTATTGTCAGTAAACTGAAATCAACCCCTCCCTATGAAATTATTGATCAAACATAGAAGAGAAAAACATTAAGTAAAACATGCGCAACTTAAAATATGAAAATCTAATCTAAATTAACCAACCACCATCCCATAGGGGGATTGGTGCCCCTCGATGTGAGAAGAGAGTCCTTTCCCAATCCCTGATAAGCAAAATTGCCAAAATGATAGTGATAATGTAAATGCATGTAATTGTGGACAAAATTAGTTCTCAAATGAAGAGAATAACTTTGCATGAGAGTGTGTTGTTCTCAAATTGTGTTGTTGTGTCTTGCTTTTATGGATTCAAGATTGAAATGTTGAGAGATTTTGATGAATGTGGGATCATTCACAAGCCAATGAGAAAATGCCACTTGTCAAGATGTGAGAGGGTGAAGAATGTGCAAGTCTTGGCCAATGTGCCAATTTGAAATTTGAATTTGCATGAAAAGACATGTTTAGGGGGGATGAAAGGTGCATTAAATGCCAAGTTTGACTTGTGCAAGAGATGTGTAAGAGCATTTAATGCTTTGTGGGAAGGGACAAACATTTGAGAGGGAAATTCAAAATTGGAAGAATATTCCATCTTGATGCCCTTTTGAAAGTAATTAGAAGAATTAATAAATCAAAGAATTGATTTATTGGTGCAAGTGGGTGGGTCAGTTGAGAGTTTAGATTTGATTCCAGTTGAGTTAAAAGCTAGAGAATGACTGATTATGATTAGAAGTTAATTAATCCAAATTAATTAACTTGGAGGATTTTAGGAGTTTTGATATTTGATTTAAATCATTTTTATTTATTGGATCAAATGAGAAGGACTTAATTAAATAATTTAATTTTTTTAATTAAATACGATGAAGCTAGGGAATTAATCAATAAATTGTTTTAATTGATTAATAATAGAATTGAATGTTAATAAGAGTAGGGTGCATTATGTCTATTTTATGTATCTACATTAACAACTCTCACAATTATCTTCACAAATTTAAAACACCTCCTTGTAACAACTTCTTCTTTCTTGTAGGCTTCTTCACAGCTTCTCATATGTCAGTGATTTCTTTTCTTTGTCTTCAAAATACAACTCTTTTGGCGTTTCTCAACAATTTTCCTTCAAGCAATCTCTTTCTTTCTTTTGATGTATACATCCTCCTATTTACTTCTTTCAACAACTGATTAGAAAGAAACTTCCCAGGCTTTAAACACTCTAAATCTCCCTGTCAGCTAAACTAACTTCAACTTTTTACAAACATTCAACCTTTTCTGATATCTTCCTCTCTAGGAATGAATTCTTACTCACTTGACAACTACATATGACACAAGCAATTTTTCTATTGACAGAGCACTTGAGGCTTCCTAAAGAAAATACCCTTTTTTAATTTTTTTTTTCTTATCAACTCTTTTCACAAAATGCTAAACTCAGATAAGTTCTTCAGACTTTCAGACATAACTAGACAATGATTACTTCACACAGATTCACCCTAAATTTCTACTCCTAGTGAGCCTGACCGACAAGGCTCTGATACCACTTTGTTGCAAAACAGGAGGCATGAAAACAACAAACACAACTTCTAATGAGATTTAAATAGTGAAATTTAAAAATTAAAACATACATTCACAACCCAGAATTTTTTTATAATTATATCGATTTTCTAAAGTTTTTCTATAGCACAGAGCTTCAGCTCTTCATTTCTACAATTTTTCTTTTCCTAAAAAATTCTTGCATCAACTTCTAAACTCACATATTTTGCTCTTTAGAGCTATGATATCCTTTTTCTCTATCTTAAAACATCTACTACTGCTGAGGAATATATTTAATCATCTTTTTCATCACCCCCAAACTATCTCACTTAATGGAAAATATATCTCTATGTCACTGTCCACCGAACATTCTACATAAAATAATATAAGATCTTAACACCCACAAAATGTGTGACAACAACAGACAGTACATACAAATCCAATACATACAAATCCCATTAAGTCACATTGAGGACCAAGCGTCAATAAAATAGTAATAAATCTCATTTAAATGAAATCCTTTTGAATTGAATAAACGCCAGCATAAACACCACAAAGGAACGCCGCCAAAGGATCAAAACCGTGCTACCGCACACAAGGTGGAACAGGGCTGCGATATCGTGGGGTACCGCATTACCGTGAAGAGCACCGTATAGGACCGCGACATCGTAGTGAAGATGAGAGTAGACCGTCCAACCGTGAGGAATACGGGAGAGACCATGGTGGCCGTAGTAACCAAGCACCAAACGGTCTGAGCACAAACAGAACAACTGACCACACTACCACGATAGTTAGCAAAGAAACCGTGGGACAACGGTATGGGTGAACTGACGGTTAACCGCCCAACCGCGGATTGTTGGCAGTTAGGTCGCAGTAATGCAGGAGACGAAGAACAAAGCCACTGTGACATCGCCAAAAGTAAAGAGGTCAACCGTGGTAAAGCGGGAGACAGAGAGGATGGAGGCCGCACAATCGCGAACAAGAGAGAGAGAGGCCGTGGGGCCATGGTAACCACGCAATCACGGGTGGACGAAGAGTAAGCCGCGGTGCAATGGTAAAATCTGAAATTGAAATTATTTCCAACACTACTGATGTTTTATCTCTATTAGATTTCTATTTGATTTGTATGTTTTATATCTTGTGGAACTTGTTTTCAGTTCCTTAGATAATTCTTGCTTCACTTTGTTGTGCATCCTATTCTTGTGCTTGTTGTTCCATTATAACAATTTTTGGAGCCCTCTTAGAAACCTAGTTTTTATCCTAAATAAAAACCAGATCTCATCTTATCTAATTTGCATTACGATGAGATATATCTTCTTTTTGGGACCACCATGGCTGAAGATCGTATAAACTTTCCATAATCATATCATGAAATCTAAGCAATAGTCTTCATTGAAGATTGTTAGTACTTCACCATTAAGTTTTTTCACGCTCTTGCCCTGCTATCGTATTCTGATTTGGATTCCCTTAGCAATGGGAATGGGTGATATAATTGGAATTTGTATCATTTTTAATATTGGTTCTTTTAATGACTTTAAAGTTTAGCTTGAATCTCAGTATTCTATTTGATTATTTATTAGTGCAATTAGCAGTCACTAAGCTTTGGATTCTAATACTAAATTCATGTATGTGCCCTACATTTGCAGGATCCTATAGGAATAAATTGATGGACTCAATGCCCGTCGTTTGTTTTGGCATTGGAAGAAGTTCAATCTACCGTGGAATTACGAAGTGTGTTTGCATTTAATTTAATATATAAAGAGATTGATTGATAGATATTCAAATAAAATGTTAGTTTGAAGGAATTTTCTGTGGGACTCAATGCAGGCATAAATATACAGGGAGATATGAAGCCCATTTGTGGGACAATAGCGGCCAAGGAGACGGTCATAGCCGTAGGGTAGACAAGGTTAGTTTTATTGCAATAAGTTATAAATTACACCCTTTTCTTTGAATAGGCCTAAATGGGCTCTAGTAGATAATAAAATCAGGTATCTTTAGAAAGTTATTTCTATATATTCAATGCTTTGAAACAAAATCTCTGAGATTTTTTTGGTGGGCTTTTACGATCCTGACATCATCCTTCCCCTTTTCGGTGTCGGAGCCTTTGCACTGAACAAGACTTGATTCCTGGTGGGCTCATTTAGAACCTTTCAACTTCACCAATAGACCAAGGGTCCATTAACAAATGTGTTATTTTTTGAAACAAGATCTCCAATATATATATTGTCTTTATTAATTAGAATACTTTAACTGTCTTATTGTGATTCCCCGATTCTGGATAATGATTGGACTCTCTAGTATATCTCGGTAAGTAGGGACTTTTAATTAGTTTGTTGTGTAGAGATTTTAAAAACAAACAAATGCAAAACACAAAACACAGAGTTGTTGCTCTATTTTCCAGTCAAGATGGAAATATCCAAATCTTAAATGTGGAAACAACAAGGAGACATGCAACTTTGATTCACTATTAATCAACTGGAAATAACAAAATGAAAAAAAAACTAAGAACAATAAACTATTACAACTTTCTAGGAGCAATCAGAAGTTGCTCAACCAGACTAGTAATGATCAGGAGCAATCACTGCTCTTACAAAATAACTAACAGTTGCTGTTATTCAGGAGTTGCTGGGAGCCCAGAGAGAATGTTCTTCTCACAGTCTGCTGTTGCAATCTTTTCCTTTGATTTCTTCTCTCAACTTTTTCAACTCTTTCTCCAACTGACTTCTTCTAACTTTCGATCAATCTACCTTCAATCCGTTTTGCCTAAAACATAATTCCCTCCTAAATTTCAAAATCACCTAACACAATAAATTATGAGTTCAAAAAATAACTACCTTAATAAATTTTTGGAGCTACAGGGAGGATCCCCAAAACTGGCAAATATAAAAACTGCTCCTGACAAGTTGGTGTGGGAATGGCTGGCTCAGGCGCAATTAATATTTCCAACACTCCCCCTTTGTCCTGAGCCGAAAAAAAAATAAGATCAAATATGATCTAGATCAACAACGCCCAATCTGCTCCTTAGGCGCACAAAACTATCAATGCTTAAAGGCTTGGTGAATATGTCTGCTAGCTGCTGCTCAGACCTACAAAACTTTATTTCAATTTCACCATTTTCAACCAATTCATAAATGAAATGATACCTGATTTCAATGTGCTTGCCTCTTCCATGAAACATAAGATTTTTTGTCAAAGCTATCGATGAAACATTGTCACAATAGATCGTTGTTCCATCCTCTTGTTCTTCTTTCAAATCTGCCAAGATTCTTCTCAACCAAATAGTCTAACATGCTGCTGCATTTGCTGTTATATATTCAGCTTCATCTATTGATAGGAAAACAACAGGTTGCTTCTTAGAAGCCCAAGAGATAGCACACGAACCCAAATGAAATACATAGCCCGAAGTGCTCTTCCTATCATCCAAACTTCCTGCCCAATCACTGTCATTGTAACCAACTAGCCCATATTCTTTTGCTGCTGTGTACAACACACCATATCCTTTGGTACCATTCACATACCTTAGGATTCTCTTACCCGCTTGCCAATGGGTGTCTCTTGGAGTCTCCATGAATCTGGAAATCAGACTCACTCCATGCATTATATCCGGCCTAGTTACTGTCAAATACATCAAGCTTCCAACCAAGCTTTTGTACATGGTCAGATCCACATTGCTGCTGCAATCTTATTTGCTCAACTTTAGGCCTACGACTGTTGGTGTTGGGGTAGGCTTTCTCTCAAGTATTCTAAATCTCTTCAAGATTTCATTTGCATGCTTCTCTTGAGAGATAAAAATACAATCATGCATTTATTTTACTTCTATGCCTAGAAAATAACTCAAGAGACCTAAATCTGTCATTTCAAATTCCCTTTTCATGGCCTCTTTAAAATCAACAATGAGGAAATCATCATCCCTAGTAAAAATTAAATCATCTACATATAAGACAACAATTTAAATGTTACCTTTTGTTGCCTTAATGTAGAGAGTGGACTCACCATCGCTTTTGCTAAAGCCATTGCTCATTAAATATGAATCAATCCTACTGTACCATGCCCATGGAGCTTGCTTCAACCCATAAAGAGCTTTCTTCAGTCTATACACCTTGTGTTCTTGGCCTGGAATTTCATATCGAAAAGGCTATTCCACATAAACCTCTTCTTTCAATACTCCATTAAGGAAGGCAGACTTCACATCCATTTGAAATACCTTCCATTTGTGTTGGGGAGCAATAGCTATGACTGTCCTCACAGTCTCCATCCTAGCAATAGGGGCAAATGTCTCATCATAGTCTCTTCCAAACTATTGTTTGTACCCCTTCACAACTAATCTTGCCTTGTGCCGGTCTATTCTTCCTTTGGCATTGCTTTTGGTCTTATAGACCCATTTTACTCCAATAGCTTGCTTGTTTGGAGGCAAGTCAATCAGCTCGCATGTATTGTTTATTTCTAATGAATCTATTTCCTCATCCATGGCTTCACACCATTTTCCCTCTTTCACAACTTCTTCAAAATAAATTGGATCATTGTGAGAAAATAGTGCAAAATTCACACTCTCATCAAATTCATCATCATACCTTTCATTTTGGTAGATCTCCCTTAGAATCTTGGTCTTTCTTAGCATTAGGGAGGCGAGAGTGGGCTCTGAAATTTCAGTGCTGCTATTGTTCTACTGAATAGGCTAAATCTGGAGCAATCAAGAGTTGTTAGGAGCTCGTCGGGAGCTGTCAAGAGCTTGTCCAAAACTGTCAAGAGCTCGTCGGGAGCTATCAGGAGTCGAATTTCTGGTTATCTGTGGCTGCTTCCATTTCTGTCTGTTCTGATCAGGAGTGATCAGAAGCTATCAGGAGCCATCATTTTCTGCTATTGCAAAATTTTCTTCATCTTCATTTTCATCTTCTTCATCAATCTGAGCTGTCGGGAGCTGTTGGGAGTTGTAAGGAGTTGTTAGAATCTGTTGTGCCATCCCATGATTGATCTTCTAAAAACTCCACATCTCTACTAATGATAATTTTTTTGGTGACTGGATTGTACAACCTATAGGCTTTGGACTCTTCACTGTAGCCCGTGAAAATGCACTTTTCACCCTTGTCATCCAATTTTTTCCTTTTTTCTTTAGGCACGTGTGCATAAGCCACACATCCAAACACTCTCAAGTGTTCAACCATCCATCTTCATTTTGTCCATGCCTCTTGAGGTATCTTGTCACAGATTGCTTTAATTGGACTTCTATTAATCAAATGCATGACTGTTGCAATAGCCTCTCCCTAATATTCTGTAGGGAGTCCTTTTGCTTTT
This sequence comes from Sequoiadendron giganteum, assembly GCA_007115665.2. NCBI lineage: Eukaryota > Viridiplantae > Streptophyta > Pinopsida > Cupressales > Cupressaceae > Sequoiadendron > Sequoiadendron giganteum. The sequence goes on from CM021108.1 coordinate 88,695,099, forward strand.
AGCATGCTTCTTGCCATCTCCATGATGGTTCTGTTTATCCTTTCAGCCACTCCATTTTGTTGTGGAGTGTAGCTGGCTGTAAGCTCCTTTTTTATGCCATTTTGCCTGCAAAAATTCACAAAACAATTGGAGGTATACTCTCCTCCTTTATCTGACCTTAGGACTTTAATAAAATGTCTACTCTCTTTTTCAGTTTGGGCTTTAAACAATAAAAACTTATTAAATGCATCAGACTTGTGCTGCAAAAAATAAACCCATGTCTTACAGTTGTAATCATCAATAAAGGTCATAAAAAATCTGCTATTACCTATGGAAATGATTTGCATAGGGCCTACCAAATCCATGTGCACTAACTCCAATGGTGTTCTTTCCCTTGTAGAGTTGCCCGATTGAAAGGGCTGCCTATGTTGCTTGCCCAAAATGCAAGCCTCACATCTAACATTAGGCTCTACTATCCTTGGCAAACCATCAACCATCTTGCTTTTGGACAAAAGACTTATACCAGCATAGCCTAGATGTCTATACCTGAGATGCCATAGCTTGGAGGGGTCTTCAATGGTGCTCTTGAGGGCTGCAAGTTGTACTACTGTACATTTTCCATCTATGAGAGGTGTTGCAATAGACTGAGATGAGAAGCACGTCTCAATATTCAACAAAAACATCTGGTTCTTTGTCATTTGTATTGCTGCAAACACCTTTGTCCTCTCATTCTTGTCATAAATGACATATTTTCCCTTCTCCATCAGCTCTTTGTATCCATTCTGGATCAGCTGTCCTACACTCATGAAGTTATGCTTTAACCCCAGTGCAAAGAACACATTTTGAACCTCCTTCTCTTCACCCTGCTTGGTGTGGATCATGATAGATCCTTTTCCTTTAACAGGAACAACTCCATTGTTCCCCATTCTAATTTCTGATTTAACATTTTTGTCAATAAAAGAAAAAGGACTTTCATTACCACTCATGTAGTTGCTGCAACCACTATCCAAATACCAAACCTCAGGGTTGCCTTCTTCACCAACATTGCACATGATGAAGGCTATGGACTGATTGCCTTCAGTCACATTTGAATTAACAACATTTGCATTTTGTCTTTGCTGATTACCGTGCTTCTTCTAGCACTCACTAGCACAGTGTCCAAACTTGTGACAGTAATAGCACTCAATGTTGCTCTTGTCACTTCTTCCACTCGAACTGTTGTTTTTCGTGCCTCTACGGGAGTTGTTCTGAGAGTTGCTTGCTCCCTCTTGGCTGCTTGCTCATCCCGAGCTTTCTCCACTAGCATTTCCTTGACTGGATCTACCTCTACCTCTACGGGAGCCATTTCTACCTCTCCCTCTGCCTCTTGCATTCAACTGAGCTTTGAAAGCTTGCTCATGGGAAGTAGTAGCAGACCTTTTTAAACGTTGCTCATGGGTATGGAGAGAACCCATTAACTCATCCACTGTTAAAGTAGAAAGGTTTGTCGTTGCTTCAATAGCAATGACAAGAGGATCATACCTTGTGGGTAGACATCGAAATTTTTTTTCAACAATCTTCAGCTCCTCTAACACATCTCCATTTGTTCTCATCTGGTTCAACAAACCGGAGAACCTTGTTTGAAAGTCTACAATAGACTCACTGTCTTTCATCTCAATAACTTCGAACTCTCTTCGAAGTAGCTGGAGCTTCACACCTCTAACTTTATCAGTCCCTTTGTAGCCAGTCTCAAAGATTTCCAAAGCTTCTTTTGCATACTCAGCTACTGCTATTCTAGGAAAAATGGCCTCTATCAAGGCTGCTTCGATCAAACTCAAAGCTTTTGCATCCTTCTTCCTCTGCTCCTTCAGCTGGGTCTTCTGGTTATTCGTGAGAGCTGCAAATGTAGCTGGGTCAGTGATATCCACAAACCCATTTATGAGAAAATCTCACAAATCATTGGCCACCATGATGGTCTTCATCTTCTTGGCCCAAATGTCATAGTTCTGTCCATTAAATGATGGTGGTTGCTGCCAACTCCTTGCTTCATCTCCAACCATGTCTCCTACAACAAAAAACTCAACACCCAGAAAATACAAATGCCCAAACTCACAAGAAAATGATGCCTGTGGCTTTGATACCATGTAGAGATTTTAAAAACAAACAAATGCAAAACACAAAACACAGAGCTGCTGCTCTGTTTTCCAGTCAAGCTGGAAATACCCAAATCTCAAATGCAGAAACAACGAGGAGACATGCAACTTTGATTCACTATTAATCAACTGAAAATAACAAAACATAAAACAAACTAAGAACAATAAACTATTACAACTTTCTGGGAGCAATCAGAAGCTGCTCAACCAGACTGGTAATGATCAGGAGCAATCACTGCTCTTACAAAATAACTAACAGCTGATGTTGTTCAGGAGTTGCTAGGAGCATAGAGAGAATGTTCTTCTCACAGCCTGCTGCTGCAATCTTTTCCTCTGAATTCTTCTCTCAACTTTTTCAACTCTTTCTCTAATTGACTTCTTCTAACTTTCGATCAATCTACCTTCAATCCTTTTTTCCTAAAACATCATTCCCTCCTTAATTTCGAAATCACCTAACACAATAAATTTTGAGTTCAAAAAACAACTACCTTAATAAATTTCTGGAGCTGTCAGGAGCTGCAGGGAGGATCCCCAAAACTGGCAAATATAAAAACTGCTTCTCACAGGTAGTTGTGGGAATGGCTGGCTCAGGGGCAATTAATATTTCCAACATGTTGTACATGTAGTGAGTGATTTGAGTTCATAGTGTACTCTAAAGTTCCAGATCTGTAATTGAACTATTCATTGATGTAATGTAGGCGGCTTTGATAAGGAGGAGAAAGCGGCCAGAGCTTATGATCTAGCAGCTCTCAAGTTTTGGGGTCCATTAACTCTAAGAAACTTTCCGGCATGATTTTCTAAGAGCTTTTCAGTTAGCTGATATTCTACCATATCTCATAAAATGCCTTCGGCAATCATTCTAATTTCTCTCATAAAATATTCAGCATGTTATTTTAGAACATTTGGCTTTCTTGTATGAAATGCAGGTTAAAATCTATGAGGAGTTAAAAAGTATGAACATGTCAAAGCAAGCATGTGCTCAATTTATAAGGAGGTAATTGGGTTTCCTACCATCTATGCAGATTTGTATAGGGCTGTATAACTAGAGAGATTTCAGTATCTATCATAATTATTCTCTTTGGGTACTCTCTATGGTAAAGATTATTTCAATTTGGAACAAAATATGTAATAGGTCACAAACAATTTCATATGGATTTATCACAATGTTTGATTAATAGGGAGTTTTTCGATTTATGTTAACAAATTTTAAAAGCGATAAATAATTTTTTCAATTCATTATATTTGATTTCAAATGTATTTTTTTCTCAGGACTAGCACTAGCTTTTCAAGGGGTGGATCAATCTGTTGGGAATTCACCCAACTCCCACACTTCTTTCTGCGCCTTCATTATTTACTGCTTGCAGTACTGCGGTGTCCACCACAATACCGTGCCCCATCTTCCTTTTGTCTGCAGTCTCGCGGTGGCCTCGCTTTCCTCTCCCGCGTTATTGCAGCCTACTGCGTGTTGCCTCCAGTTGGGTGGTTAACTACGAGAACACTGCTACCGCTGTCCGCGGTCTCCATGATAACCGCTCGCGGTGGCTACAACCACACCGCGACCTATCTGTTCATTGACCGCAGTAATGCGGTTATCGCGGCGCGACCACCCCCGCATTACGACACTTCCATTCTCTCTCCTTTGTTGTAAGCCGAATGGATCTTTTTGATGGCGGATGCTAGTGGAGTTTGCAATGGCAGTCTACTAGGATAAAATGATGAATATTTAAATTAAAAGAATCGGTGTTAATTTTGAATGGACAATATTTTATTTCGAAAGGTCAGGATTTTGATGGTTTAACTTTAATAGCCATTATTATTGTAATTAAGGCTTGGCCATGGACTAATGTTAAATACTGTGCTAGCTGTATTTTTTTAAAACAAACGAAGAGAAAAGAAAATTTAAAAGTTGCTCTGAAGTAGCAAATTTTTTTATAGTTGTTCTGAAAGGAATTTTTGTTTTAGTGTTAAATTTGTTCTTGGTCTCTGCCTCTGTCCTTCACAATCTACCGCGGAGTGACATGGTTTGGATTGAATAGTTTACCTAGATAAACTTATAATATTGTCTTAAACATTGATATGGAAAGATAGAAATTAATTTTTCACTGATAAGCTGATTAATATAAATGCCAGAACTGACCCAACGTAGCTCTACAAATCCATCATATGACTTGGCAGACATCATAATGATGGAAGATGGCAGGCTAGGATTGGGAGAGTTGCAGGGAACACAGATTTGTATCTGGGAACATTCAGTGAGCACATATCTCTCAGTTTGTAGTCTAATGTTTATACTGCATAGAGCTGTTGTTTCATTATAAATGCATCCAATAATCAAACCACATGAAAAGGCTAATGATTCTTGTTTGAACTCACAGATACGGAGGAAGAGGCTGCCCAAGCTTATGACATTGCCTCCATTAAATTCAGAGGAGAAAGTGCGATTACAAACTTTGACACAAATCGATATGATGTGAAAGCCATTATGAGCAGCACACTGCCCATAGGAGGAAAATCAAATAGGATTAATGTTGAAGACGTACAAGATGAGGGAAACACTTGGAACACATCTCCCTGCACAGACAATAGTGAACCTACAACCGTTAATGGACAGGCAATCTCAAAAGCTATTGCAACCACCCATGGACTGGTGATTGGAGATTCCTCTTTTCCATCATACACTTCTCCCGCAGCTGCATTCAATTATATTAAAAAAGGACCAGTTGTTTCAAAGGCACCACCAGCTTTTGAAAACATTTTGTCTTTGAGTACTTCCACATTCTACTCTCCCGGGGAGTCCTCAGGTCTTGTGAGAGCTGCTCATGAGAAAGTGAATGAGGATTCAGAAAGTGAGCCTCATGCAGGAGCAGCATATCAACCTCCTATTATGTTCAATATATGGAGTGACATAAGGATGGAAAAATCTTAGTATTTTGAAATATTAAGATTATTCTCGTTAAGACAATAATCTTGGAGGAGATTTTCAGAGATCTCTCTAGTTTATACAATATGTTGAACATTAAGTAATGTAAAGTTTTTAAATTATATTTATGTGATTTTTTTATTGGGTGTTTTATTTAACATTGAATTTAGGTCATGTTATGCTGAAAATATATTGAAATTGTATTGTTGTGATTTGTTTTATTGAGTGTTTTTTTTTAAGGATGAATTAATTCATATTATTTATAAAAGTAATTTATTGAACAATAAGTAATGCAATTTTTTTCAAACTATACTGTTGTGATTTCTTTATTGAATGTTTTATTTTAAGACTGAATTAGGTCATGCTTACAATAAATGTAATGTGTTCAACACTCATATAATGTGGAGTTTTCCAAATTATATTACTGTGACTTTTTTACTAAGTGCTTTATTTAAAGATCAAATTAGGCCATTCTTATAATAAGTGCAATATCTTGAACAGTCTGAGTATTTCAAAGTTTTCCAAAGTATATTATTGAGACTTCTTTACTGAGTATTTTATTTTAAGGTAGAATTATATCATCCTTACAGTAAGTACAATATGTTAACATTCAAACAATAATTTTTTTTCCAACCTATAATATTGTGACTTATTTACTAAGTGCCTTATTTTAAAACCAAGTTAAGTGATGCTTTATTTTAAGGTCAAGTTAGGTCATGCTTACAATAAGTGGTTGAGAAATAGGATTGAGAACAAAGTTGATAGCATAAAATATTTTTTCTTAAAGAATACATTTTTTATATATCATTGAGCTTATAGTGTGATAGGTATAATTTATAGAAGCATTTTATGTTATTATGTGAACAAATAAAAGAAAAACTATTTAAAGATTTTATATATTTTATATATTTTTTACATGTAAAAATTCTAGTTATAAATAATTAAAATAGGTGTAATAAATTAATTAATTCAAAAGTAAAAATAAAAGAATTATCAGAATAAGAAATATGTACAAAATAAAATACTTTTTCAACTAAAAATAATGTAAACAATAAAGATAGAACAAAATAATTCTTAATTATAAATTAAAATGAATGATGGTAATCATGTCTATTTTTTTTAACAAAATAAAATTAAAATAAATTATTTGTCTATACATATAATAAATAAAATATTTTTAAATAATATACAATTAACATAAATATTTTAAATATATCTATTTTTAAGCATTACAAAGGCATTGGCTTCATTATAATATGGATAAGGGATCACACAACACAGAATATGGTATTTTCTCATTGGAGATGAGTAGCTCGCTCATTTTGTCTACTTTGTACTGGTTGTACTTTACAGGGTAATGATATTGCTCCAATACAACCTTGGATCCAATGCACAATTTTACAAGTTACAGAAGTGCTTAAAGTTTGATATAATGTATAATCTAAAGCTTATGCTTGTCAACCATATGGTGAAAACTCTAATGCACAGGGCTTTACTTTTGAATCCCGCAATATATTCTAAAGGTTACCCTTTGATACAACATTCCCACTTTGAAGCCCTTTGATAGTGTTAAAAAATAATGTGGCATTGAAATAATGTAACTTGGCATATATTGTAACTGGGGTGGCACTCAAGATGGTTGACATGAAAAATAATCTTGGTATAGTGGCATTATTCACATGCCATGGACATCATGAAATGGATGAAATGGTAATGGTGAGGTGGTATGACAAGTAAGCAAGTTGATCATATTTTGACTAGGTGGAAAATTGAATGACATTAATGTAATCCCTGCATGCATTTATTATCATTGAAAAATGGGAGAAGCTTCTTAGAGAGATATTGAATGAATTTCTTTTATTTACATTGAATTAGGCCAACTGTAGCAGTGAAGTTGTGGCAGTTTTGATAGTTGAGTAGTCATTTTACAAGGTATGTTTCATGTGCTTTTATTAGTCCTGCCTATCGTATTGTCTATGGATTATTAAAATAGAATTTTCGTTGCTATTTTCAATTTTGTGATTGACATTCATAATTTTTCCCGTGGTTATATGTTTTTTCATTTAAAAATTGTTCTAGCGACGAATCAAAAAGAAGGGAGGAAAAAATTTCATGAGTTTCCTATGTTTTTCTGCTATGGACGTGTCTTTTCTAGAGGGTTCCTGGTGAACAGGTGCATTCTTGCTATGTTCAGATGTGGCATGGAATACTACTCTTTCTGGGCATTTGGTTGTGGCTGAGGATTGTTGGGCGCTACATGTAGAGAATATCTATTGCACAGAAGCCTCAAAACACGAAATGGACATGTGTTGAAAGGTTTGCAGGATTAAATGGAGTGGTTAAGTAATATTTTCAAAAATGTCATGGACATTCATTTCCATAGGCTCCCCTTTGTCCAGGCATGTGTTGCAGGGCTGAGCAGATGATCTCTTTTAATGGCTACATGCTTGTCGTTTGTTTAAATATTTTTATACACAATGATTGATTTTGTTGATGGCAACCATGCGGCACTGGTGATTTTCTCTAGTAGGGAGTGCAAATTTACTCTTCGTGGAAGTAGCTATGGAGCAAATCCCTTGAGGAGAGCTGAAAAATTCAAAATGATATACCCTGAATCAAAAATCAGGGTTTAAGATTGGTAGGTTCTCCTTTTGGGGTCGGGCAAGCTCAACAATAATGATGAATTGCTTGCTCTTTTGTTTGATAGGCTAGAGAACTAGCACCCGTCATTGTATTGTCATTGTTTGTCCATTTACTAACAGCGAGCTCAGGGAATCGAAGGGCATTGAAATTGGTAACAGGGCATGTACCAATACAGGTGATAGTTTACTACATTGGTGTGTCAAATCTAAGCAGATATTGCCATGCAAACAAAGAGTTTACTGGTTAATGGTATTGGCATTTGTACAATGGAAAATTTTTATCAGAAGCCCCCTCTCACACCCCCTCTACACATAAATCATGCTGCAATAGGCACTCCAGCGGATACCCTAACACACAATCAGTAATAGGGTTTTCATCCCTGCTTAAGATCAACACCATGATAACAATAAGTGTTGTTTGAAATTTTGTAAAGCCTTTTAAAAAATTCATTATGTGCATATTTTGCAATCATGGCATTTCATGAGACCATGTTTCTTTGAGACATTTAAAATGCGGAAATATTTGGGTAGAGTGTAGCACATGGTTTATGGTCAACAAAGAAGTCCTTCCTTAGGGTTTTATGCTCTGTTTTGACTCAGATGCAAATTGTTTTCAATTTTTTTTACAGACCCGAGGGAGAAGAAATAGCTATCAATTATAGACTGATCAATCTTTTGTAATTGAATTTTTTAATAAGGAGTAAACTTGCATCTTCAATTTTTTATTCACACTTGTAAGTTATAGTAGATTATTCTTTTGGTAGAAATTCTATTTTGCTAACACGTTTATGAATTTTTTGGGATTTTGTTGAAAAAATGGATGTGTTATTTTTTTTGGAGTGCAAATAAGGTTATAGACACCACTACTTGGTAGGCATCACATTTTTTCATTTGTTCGTAGCCATCTTCAAATTTATTCATGCAAACGTTCCTATTAAATTTGTCCTTGCCCATTTTAGCATTTGGTTACAAAATTTTGGTTAAGAACTTTTTTTTCCTACAAATCAGTTTTTTAGTACCAAAAAAGAAATTAGTGGATATCACATAAAATTGTGCAAATGCTCATCACAAAGCTACAAAATGTTTGAAGGATGTAGAAACCTGTGGAGAAGCAAAGAACTTATTTTCATAGAATGTAAGTGTTGCATTATAAGCTTTTAAGCAATTCTGCCATTCTCTAACTCATGTCTCCAATTTTTTTTGCTAACCAACATAGAGTTTACAATGCCGAAAAAATAAACAATGTATTCACGATTCTCTAAAAAGACCAATTTATTAGATTGAATAATACTGGTAAGAGATGTCTGACACAATAAAACTTGCAGGCTATAGCTTCAAAGGCTCCTCATACAAGGACCTTGAGAACATATATGTTAAGAGATGCAATGCAAGACCATGAAAATAATGATTTTAAATTAGAATGGATCGTACATAATGAAGAGCCAATATTTGATGATATGGACTTGACCATCTTGGAGGAGGTATCTGATGACCATAACCATAATTGAGTGCCAACAAGCCAGAACTTTGAGATTCAACTTTGGACTATGGCCTCATAGGATCTATTTTGTTACTCTGTAATATTACATTATTTGCAAGTTACTAAGATGTAAATGATATTTTAGGTTTGAATTTTAAGACAAAGCATAATTGTAATTGGAAAAATTAAGGAGAAAACCACACCTTTCATGTCTTGGAATTTTAATTTGTTTCACTTTTTGGCTCTTCACTTAGTTTGGCATGAGAAAAAAAAACATTTATTTCTCCCCACTTTTATGAAAATTTCAACACTTTTTTGATTTTCTAATTTTTTTGAGTTTTTTCCCAATTTCAACCCTAGTAGAATTTGGTTTTCCAAGTCAATCCCAATTCCAAATGATGCTACAATCTTGAAAACACAAGATTTAATAAAATTGCACTTACATATCCCTATTTATTTATTTATTGGTGCATAAACTTTTTTTGAAAAAATCTATTGTTTCCCCTTTGTTGTTTAGTGTTTAATCAATTGATACAACATTCTATGGGCTGCACCAAATGACGCCAATGCCCTATATTCTATTACATTGTTTTGAATATGAGCGACAGTATCACTACATCTTCTAAATTTTACACTATATTGTTTGGTCTAGTTTTTCTATTGTAGCGTACATTTCATAAGATGTGTTTAAATAGTCTCTCCAAGTTTCAAATTGGACATTTTTCTGCATATTTATATTTTCCTTTACTTTTTTAGGAGCATTTCTCCTTTGTCCTGATTTTACTAAAATATGTTAGAGTTGGATTGAGTCTATAGTAGTCCAAATTTCCCAATTGGTAGCCATTCTTTATGATTTATATCATTTTTATATGGATTTTGATGGAGAAATAGAGGCAAAACCCATTTTCATGCTAGAGTTTTTCGAGATTGTGTTTTTCCTTGGAAAACAAGGTGTAGCTTGATTCCTATCCATGCTTGTGCAGTTCTTTGCATAATTTTTTGGTCTTACTGATAACTATGTTGGCAAGCAACTATTTATTTGCAGCTTTGAAAGTAATGAACTTAAAGTTGAATAATCCTGTTTTCATTTTTAGTTGTTAATTCATGATTTGGAATAATCAGCGCATTTATAGATTAACAAATATATACAATCTTTCCCATGTTATACAAAGACATGCATTTTAAAGCATCTAAAATTTTCTTTTATCTAATACTAAGGTAACAAGTACAAAGATAATATCATGATAATATGAAATACAAAAATATATACAATCTTTCCCTTGTTATACAAAGACATGCATTTTAAAGCATTTGAAATTTTCTTTTATCTAATACTAAGGTAACAAGTACAAAGATAATATCATGATAATACAAAATACAAACAAAGAATACTAATTTAAACTAGGATTGTGATCTATGTTGTCTTTTAACACAGGCTCAAGATGAGACATCATTTGATTTGGATGCTATTTTCATCCCATCCACATTTCAATCAAGTTTCTTACTAGGAATGGAAGGATCTACTATATTTCTATCTTTCCGGTAACAAGACAACTACTTCTATGCATGCATGGAATTCTCCATATAGATGTTGGCTTTTGCACTCTTTGGATGTGCCATTGTGTAGGAAAAGGCACCGACTTGAACAAATTGTTTTCAAGTGTAAACTATCTAGGCGATTCCCGACATTCATTGTTGAACACTTAACATTGTATAAATTTCTAGAATACTAGGTTAGTTGCATGAATGCATATGCTTCTAGATGTCTCTGTATTGTATTGTTTGAGCTAAATGCCAGTTATAGAGCCATTATAGTTTCATCCTGCCCACATTTCAATTGATACAATATTCTAGGGGCATCATTTTGACATCATTTCTTGCTCATTCCAAAACTACATACACTGATTATGTTCATTGCCTTTCCACAGGAATAAAACCAAGTTTGCAACTTGATTTCTTCCCCCTAAATGTGATTCATGTCTATTAACTCTAATTTGTAGATAGCCACAGTGTGTTCTTGATGATACTGTTTTAGCAGTGGGGATCGAAACTTGAAATTGTTTTCATTTTGACATCACTGCTTTCTCATCCCAGAACTACGTACATTGTGATTATGTTCATTACCTTTCCACAGGAATAAAACCGGTCTACAACTTGATTTCTTCCCCCTAAATTTGATTCGTTTCTATTAACTCTAATTGGTATAGAGCCATAGTGTTTTCTTGATGATACTATTTTAGCAGTGGGGATTGAGTCTTGAAATTGTTTCCATTTTCAGATGTAGCTTAAACATACATGCCCTCCTTGTACCCCTACCAATAAATCATGAATTCAATCTATGAGCTCTTTTTAAAATATTGTTGTAATTTTTGGAGTTAAGTTATTCTGAAAAGTTCATCATGGTTCTAGCCTTCAAAAACTTTAATCTTTGAGCTTGTTGGCATGATTTTCTTGCATGCTCTTCATCATTTAGTAACTCATTGTCTATAAAAAAATGTATGTTTTATTTCGGTTTCATTATGATATAATGGAAATGATTTGACATCTAAAACAGTAATTTGTGTTTTGGGTCTTTTTTGTTGAAGAATGTACAATTCAATGTTTTTACTTTTTTTGTTCGTTTGCCTGCTTTGAAGGCTTGACTTGTATAGTTATATTGGACCACCTATGACTAATGAACCTGACACAGTTTTGAGATTTGACTAAATATGTTTCAGATGCTTTGTTCTATATGAATTTACGCAATCTATGAGCTCTTTTTAAAGTATTGTTGTCATTCTTTGGAGTAAATTTATTCTGAATGTTCATCATGGTTTCACTAAGAACATGAATGATATTCATTTTTCACGTTAATCTAATTAAATCAAGAACATGAATGCTAGTTTAGATAATAAACTATAGAAAATTTAAATTTTCAAAATGATTTATGAAGGCATGTCATCCCATTAAACTCAAAGATTAAATTAATCGTTTGTGAAAAAATCAGAATTTTTATGATTTAATTAAGAGTACCTCCAACAACATAAGATTTTGATACTATGACTTCAGAAATATCAACACTATTAAACTTGGCATATGACACAAGTGCAACTGCCAATGGTTTCAGAGGATTGTTTAGATAAGTGACACCATAAGTGACACCAAGGTAGAGCTCGCACATGGCTTGAATTTGATGATTTGTCTTGCCTGCCAAGAAAATTTTCTGCAATAGTTATTTATTCAAAGTTGCCCTCCAAATACTACTGTGTATCTTCTTAGTATAATATGTGTACATTTAGTTTCTATCAAAATAGCTACTAATTTACTAATATCTAAAATCAAAATATTATTGATTGAATATACCTTAGAACCAACTATGTGTTGCTACCTAATATCAATTTCCATGCCACCACCCAATTCCACGAGTACAGAGTTCCAATACCTATATGTTCTAAATGGTTCCAATTCTTTCATAACTACTGGCAAGTAGACCATTTTATTTTCTCCAATAATCATTCCTATTCCCCATATTTATGTATTGATGCAAATGTGTATTTGGACTTGACAAAAATTGGTTCATCTCTCCTCAAAAATTGCCATACACATAATCTCTCCTCAAAAATTTCCATACACATGTAATCTTTATATTAATAGAAAATCTAATTTTGAAATTCTCATTTACTGGAGTGTGTTCCTAACTTATCCAATGTCTTCGAACTTCTTACAATTGAGAAAATAAAAAAACAATGGAAAGGCATTCAGTGCAAGTGGCATCACTTTAAAATCCTTGAAATGACTACTACAAAAACAATAGGTTAATCTTCAATCTCTTTTACAATGTTCTAAGGTATAGAAATAAAGTAGAAAATCTGTAAAATGTTCACATTGATACTGAATCCAAATCTCTTAGCAATTAAATTTATAATTGGTGAAAATTTCGAAACAAAATCAAAATCATCTCTAAGTATAAGTATAATGTTGGTTCTTATTGTTCCCATTTTTTAAATTATTCTTAAATATCTCTAAGATAAATAGTGATATAGAAAAATTATATATGAAAATATACACACTAGTGTTGGAGAAGAATTTAATCTCACATCTTTATGCATTTTTCCTTTTTCTTAGAGGTTCTTCAAAAAATATACCCCTCACATCAAAAAGCACCTTTAATTTAAATTTGCAGTGGTGGCATTTGCAAAGGTTTTTGATCCACTCTATTTTAAGTCAAATGCTTATTTTCTATACTTTATGCTCACTGTTCCTTATAGTTTGTTATCCAATGTTTATACTTCATATTCACTATTCCATATGGTTTCACCGGCTTCAGTTCTAATTGTTGGAATATTTATTGTCCTTAAGCCTGCCATTGCTCTACCACTTTACCTACCTGTTAGTAGCCATTAATCATTGTCAGTTTTGGGATCTTCATCCCTATAGCTAGTGACTGCTCAGAATTGAATGTAGTAGGAATTTTTGAATTCTCAATTAACGCTGGTAGGTAATTTCAAATTTGAGAGAGATTTTTTTTGAATGAGACAAATAGAGGGAATTTTTTTCCCAAGTTAATAGATGGAATGCTAGTTTTTGCAACAACAAGTGATTAGCAAAAAGGAAGAAAAGTTGCAACATCAATAAGGAATGTTCCATTCAAATTGTAATAGAGAGCTATGAGTAGCTCCTGATTGTTTATGATCTGGTTGAGCAGATTTTGTTCACTCCCACAAAGTTGTAATAGGTAGTTTTAAGTTTTTTTGAGGTTTTATGTTTTATCTATTGTCATTTCCAGCATTTTGAATAGAAGAAGAAAATATTGCATGCCCAAGTCTGTGTGTCTCCTTGAATTTATTGTTTGTTATTTCACATTTTGAAATTTTTGGGTATTTCTAGCTTGACTAAAATCAAAATAGTAGCTCTATGTTTCTTTTGTTTTTTTAAAATCTTGACACTAATTTAAGAGACTCTCTAGCATTTTTGAAGCCTGTGTTTCATTTGTTACTAGTAATAGCAGTTGCATAGCATTGTTGCATATACAACCTATGCTTGATCATTTTTTTTATACTGACTCCTTTGCTGCATTTTTTTGGCAACAATATCTAGTTCCTAGGTCTTACTCTTATTTCATTATGTTGTAGATGAAAATATTCTTTCTAAGTATGAATCTTCAATATATGGTCTCTATAATTCAGTTGTGCAATCTTATTTAGAAACACTATTATTTCATTGCCTATTTCATATGTTATTTTGATTTTCCTTATATTTGCAATTTCATATCCTTGTTCTTGGATGTATCCACAACTTTCATAGGATAATCATTATGAGAAGAAACCATAGAATAATTTGAAGTGTGGGTCACAAAGCCCGAGAGAAAATCTCAAGGAAGAAAACATCGTTCGACTACCATAATAATCAAACAATGACAAAACAAAGGGGTCGATACATGATCTTATCTAGAGTCTTGCATCTTCATCTGAATGTCCTACCATAATAATATATATAAACAAATATTTAAGAGAATTTGGATCTCCAGTTAACATACAGTGGAAAATGTTAGAATATTTAATATTCTGCAGTCAGCAGAACTGTCAGCCCCCATGTCAGATGAAGTCTTATCAACTTGCAGCAACGTATTCCCCAACAATAAATTTTGTTAGGTAATTTTGAATTTGATTTGAAGTGCTCATTTTTGAGCTTGAAGCAGCCAACAAATACCTGCAGCTGCCTGGCAACATTTATGGAAGTAGGTAAATTTGAATTTGGAAAAGAAATGCTCATTCTTATGAGCCAAAAACAAGTAAGAAAAAACCAGGATTGTATTCGTTGAAGTGAAGAGAGCAGCAGAAAAAACAACAAAAGAAGAAGAATGTTTTGAAGTGAAGCCTACAATAGCAACAAGGAGAATGTTCAGCACAGAACAAGGAATGTTACATCAACTTTGCACAGAAGTTTAGCAGATGCCGCACATTGACAGCAACAGTTCAGAATAGGTGTGAGAGTAGCACCATATGTATTGGACATCTGTCCAAAGCTTAGTATTATTTTATGTTGAAGAACAAAGAATATACTCTGTGTTATTTTATTTTGTGAAGTCAAAGGAATATATGCAAAGTCTTTTTCTGTATGTTTAGTTCTGCTGTCGGAGTGCATTCTCTGTATTATTTTCTCCATCTTTCCATACTATCAAAGCACTGTTTCTATCTTATTTACACCCCTTCCATTCCCAACAATTGGTATCAGAGCCCTATTTTTTTGGGAAATCAGTCAATCAACTAATCAGTTAGTTTGTTATTTGTGGGTGTATTGGGTAAAGCCCTAGGTTATCTAGGCATTCGTTTATTTTCTCAACCTTTGAGAAATATGGCAGGAGGTGATAACAAAGGTTGGTAGCAGCCACCAAATTTTGATGGGCAGAATTATAACATATGGGCTACGAAGATGAGAACCATCTTAGTTGCAAATGACCTATGAGAGTTGGTCACAAATGGGTTCAATGATATCATAGACCCTAATGCATTTGCAACCCTTTCAAATGCACAAAAGAATCAGTTGAAGGAGACCCGAATGAAGGATGCAAAAGCCCTTAGTTTGATTGAGGCAGCCTTGAGTGAGGCTATTTTCACACGTATTGCAGCATCAGAATATGCAAAGCAAGCTTGGGATATATTGCAAAATAATTATAAAGGGACTGAAAAAGTAAGGTCAACTAAGTTGCAACTCTCAAGAAGAAATTTTGAGACTCTATTAATGAAGGATAATGAGTCCATTTCAGATTATTACACTAAGATTTCAGCCCTGGTAAATCAGCTATGAATCAATGGAGAAATAATGGAAGAGCAAAGGATTGTTGAGAAAATACTAAGAAGCCTACCCACTAAGTTTGACTATGTAGCCGTTGCAATTGAAGAGGCAAATGATTTGTCTCAAATGATTTTAGATGAGTTGATGGGTTCACTACAAACCCATGAGCAATGGTTGAACATATCTGCTCCTTCCCTAGAGCAAGCATTCAAAGCTCAGACCAATGGAAGACATCGGGGAAGAGGAAGGAACAATAGAAGTAGAGGTCAAAGAGGTAGAGGCAAAAGTAATTCTAGAAGAGGATTTTATGACAACATAGAGGAGCTGAGCAGCTCACAGTCAGCAAACCTGTACCAACGGAAGAACAACAATTCAAACCAGAGGAATGACAAAAGCAATGTGCAGTGTTATTACTATCACAAATATGGCCATTATGCTAGTGAATGCAGGAAGAAGTAGCGTGACAATGGAGGCCAAAAGGCGAATGTAGCTAATGAGAACAAAGTTGAAAATTACAAGCAGTCAAATATTTTCATTGTATGAAACCTTGCTGAACAAAGCAATGATGAAGTATGGTACTTGGATAGCGGATGCAGCAACCACATGAGTGGTAACAAGAATTTCTTTACCTCCATTGACAATAGTATGAAGACTGAAATCAAGATGGGAAATGATGAGAAATTCCCCATCATTGGAAAAGGTGTAGTCCACATCCAAACAAAGAATGGCGAAAGACAGCAAATCCAAGATGTCTATTATGCTCCTGGCATGAAGCATAATTTATTGAGCATTGGACAAATGGTCCAAAATGGCTACAAAATCTTGATGGAGAATGGAGAATGCAAGATATTTGACAGAGGAGGCAGCAAGAAAGTGATGGTTGCAGTGTAGATGATGAGAAACATAATGTTTCCTCTCAGAATGCACATAATGTTTGTGACAGGAACAATAGTCGCTCAGCAGTCGACAGTCGAACAACAGTTTGCTTTCAAGACAGTCATCAAAGACCCATCCGAACTATGGCATTTAAGGTATAGGCACTTAATATTTTCAAGTTTGAGTTTATTATCTAGGAAAGGCATGGTTAGGGGTTTACCATCTATTGTAGAACCCGATGGCAAGTGTGAGGCTTGCATTTTAGGAAAACAACATAGGCAGCCATTTCAATCTGGGTATTCTAGGAGAGCAAAAGCACCACTAGAGTTAGTGCACTCAGATTTATGTGGACCCATGAAAACCCCCACATTAGGAGGAAATACATATTTCATGACTTTCATAGATGACTATAGCAGAAAAATATGGAACTATTTCTTGAAAAACAAATCAGAAGCCTTTGAGAAGTTTAAATGGTTTAAGGCAGCAGTTGAGAAGGAGAGTGGTCACTATATCAAAGCCCTTAGAATAGATAGAGGGGGAGAGTACATCTCCAATAAATTTCTGAATTTTTGTAGGAATGAGGGCATTCACAAACAATTCACAACTAGGTATACTCCACAGCAAAATGGAGTGGCTGAGAGGAAAAATAGGACCATTCAAGAAATGGCGGCAAGTATGCTGAAAGACAAAGGGCTGTCACACATATTTTGGAGAGAAGCTATAGCAAAAATAGTCTATATATTGAATAGGTGACCCACAAAAGCTGTCCATGATAGGATTCCACAAGAGGCGTTGATTGACAACAAATGGAGTGTTGAACACCTAAGAATTTTTGGGTGTGTGGCATATGCATTCGTGCCAAAAGAGAAGAGGCAAAAATTTGATGACAAAGGAGAGAAATGCAACTTCATAGGCTATAGTGAGGAATCAAAAGCCTACAAATTGTACAATCCCATCACCAAGAAGATTGTGATAAGTAGAGATGTTATTTTTATTAAGAATGAAGCATGGGATGGATCGGTGGATGACACCACGGGTATTTCAGTTACAATACCTTTGGATGATGAAGAAGCTCTAGATGATAGCAACATAGGGGGAGCTCAAGAGAGCAGTAGCTCTGGTGATGTGCAACAAAGCAGTAATAGTTCTGGCAGTGTTCAACAGAACAATAGTTCTGGACAGAGACAGCAGTCTGTCAGCTCCAGAATTCAGCAGAGCAGTAGCTCCAATAGTCAGTAGTACAACAGTTCTAGGAATCAGAGTAGCAACAGCTCAGAAGCAAACTCAGACCCTACACTTGCATCATTGATGCCAAGAAAAACAAAAAGTGTAAGGGAGATTTATGACAGCACAAGGTATGCTGATTTTCATGAAAATTTGGATTTTGCATTATTCTCCTATAGTGATCCAACGTACTTTGAGGAAGCGGTGAAAAAAGAGAAGTGGTGTAAGGCCATGGATGAAGAGATGGATGCTATAGAGAGGAATCACACACGGGACTTGACAAATTTACCCAAGGGTAAATAAGTGATTGGAGTGAAGTGGGTCTATAAGACCAAGTGTACAGTCGAAGGCAAGATTGAAAGACACAAGGCAAGACTTGTTGTGAAAGGGTACAAACAACAACACAGTATAGATTATGATGAGACATATGCACCAGTTGCAAGGCTGAAAACAGTGTGGACAGTCATAGCAGTTGTAGCACAACATCGGTGGAAAGTGTATCAGATGGATGTAAAGTCAGCCTTCTTAAACAGAGTGCTGAAGGGGGAGGTTTATGTGGAGCAGCCACCTGGATTTGTTGAGAAATGGGTTTAGCAAGAGCAATAGCGAACCCACATTTTACATCAAAGCAATACAAGGTGATATTCTAATTGCAGTTTTGTATGTAGATGATTTGATTTTTACTGGTAACACTGATAGCAGAATTGCTGATTTTAAAGAAGTGATGAAAAATGAATTTGAAATGATGGATCTAGGTTTGTTGAAGTATTTTCTTGGGATAGAAGTTTAGCAAACAATGCATGGCATTTTTATTTCTCAATCTAATTATGCCCAACAGATTTTAAAGAGGTTCAAAATGCATAACAGCAAATCTATCCCCACACCAATAACAACAGGTCTAAAACTGCGCAAGATTGACAGCAATAAGGATGTGAACCCAACCCTCTACAAGAGTATGGTTGGAAGTTTGATGTATTTGACATCAACTAGGCCTGATTTGATGTATGCTATAAGTTTGATATCTAGGTTCATGGAGGAACCTAAGGATACACATTGGCAAGCAAGAAAGAGGATTTTGAGGTATGTCAATGGAACAACCAGTTATGGTATTTTGTATGCACCATCTAATGAGTTCAAGTTGAATGGTTTCATAGATAGTGATTGGGTAGGAAATGTGGATGATAGGAAGAGCACATCGGGATATGTCTTCAACATGGGATTGGGTGCAATCTCATGGGCATCGAAGAAGCAACCGATTGTCTCTCTCAGCACAGTTGAAGCAAAGTACATAGCAGCAAATGCAGCAACTTGTTAGGCTATTTGGTTGAGGAGGATCCTTGCAAATTTGTAGCAACAGCAAGATGATAACATAGTAATTCATTGTGACAATGTGTCTTCCATAGCGCTGACAAAGAATCCGGTCTTCCATGGACGAAGCAAACACATTGAGATTCGTTATCATTTCATAAGGGAGTTGGTAGAACAAGGTGATATAGAATTGCAGTATTGCAGATCCGAGTAGTAGCTCGCCGACATCTTCACCAAAGCATTACCGAGAGACAGTTTTGAACGCCTAAGAGATAGGCTTGGCATTGTGGATAGCTTCGGAGATCAGCTCCGGAAGGAATCTGTAGAGTGACAGCTGACTTGCAGATTAAGGGGGAGTGTTAGAATATTTAATATTCTGCAGTTAGCAGAACTGTCAGCCCCCATGTTAGATGAAGTCTTATCAACTTGCAGCAATGTATTCCCCAGCAATAAATTTTGTTAGGTAATTTTGAATTTGATTTGAAGTGCTCATTTTTGAGCTTGAAGCAACCAATGAATACCTGCAGCTGCTTGACAACATTTATGGAAGTAGGCAAATTTGAATTTGGGAAAGAAGCGCTCATTTTTATGAGCCAAAAAAAAGTAAGACAAAACCAGGATTGTATTCGTTGAAGTGAAGAGAGCAGCAAAAAAAACAGCAGAAGAAGAAGAATGTTTTAAAGTGAAGCCTGCAATAGCAGCAAGGAGAATGTTCAGCATAGAACAAGGAATGTTACAGCAGCATTGCACAGAAGTTTAGCAAATGCCGTGCACTGATAGCAATAGTTCAGAATAGGTGTGAGAGTAGCACCATATGTATTGGACATTTGTCCAAATAGCTTAGTATTATTTTATGTTGAAGAACAAAGAATATACTCTGTGTTATTGTATTTTGTGAAGTCAAAGGACTATATGCAAAGTCTTTTTCTGTATGTTTAGTTCTGCTGTCGGAGTGCATTCTTTGTATTATTTTCTACATATGTCCATACTGTCAAAGCACTATTTCTATCTTATTTACACCCTTGCCATTCCCAACAGAAAAAACATGGACAATTGAAAAGCGATCTTGTCCTTGCTCGCAATTGTATACAAGTTTTAAATTATTCAATTAGCCATTACACCCAACTAGACACCCTAACTATTAACTCATACAAATGTAAATCTTGGTTTCTTAAACAAAGAATCCATCCCTCTAGTATTTGAAGGCTTGATTTCTATAGCAATTCAGTTTTTTGATAAAATTGTTGCAATACGGTTATGGTTTGGAACATGATGTATTTAGGGTATCATCAAAATCATAATACTTATAGACTTTTCATTTTATCCTAATACTTGGTAACATTTTCTTGAAGAAGGGAAGAAGAAGAATTTTATTTATGGTTTCTAGTTTCTTTGATAATAATATAGTAACATTGATAATGACATGGTGATAAGTAAAGCTCTATGGAGAACATAGCTTAGGATTTTTGAAAAAAGATACTATTCTCTTTGGTTTTCACTGGTATCATGCAAAGAATACTATTTTATTTAATTTTGTGCATGCGATACTGATGTTCAGAAGGGCGAGAGCAACTTCACCAACTTTTATAGTAGGTTTATTAATGATTGTTTGCATGATCTCAGTGACATTGGTTGTTATATATTCAATGACCAATCCTTTAAAATGTAATCATTTTTCTCTTTCTATTTAAGTGACAGCTATCCAGTGGTGGAGAAGAATCCATTGAGGTGCCGAGTAAGGCTATTTTCTAAATTGTAGAAGAGAATGAAAGATCGAAAAAATTAGCAGCAATCATTATGGCCACAAAGCAAGAAGGAAACAACTTGTTTTACCCACAAGTTTGCACACTTGATTGAAAATGGTATACAATTTTTTTCCTTTCATTTCCATCCACATTTCATTAAGTTTCCTTTCCTTTTATAGACAGTTATATGAGTAGATAGTTGTTATCCTAGACATGGTTTATGTTTTATTTTTTATAGAGGTAAAATTTGAGGTTTTTTTTATTGTTGTTGCGATGGTTTTCAGATTCATGGCAGATAGTGGCACTGATGTTAGTTACAAGTTTCAATTATGTATACATTTTGGGATATACAAATATCATTCTAGTTCCTTTAGGATTGGTTTGGGGAACTCTTGTTATGGTTGTTTTGAGTGTTTTCACAATTTATGCCAACTTGTTGGTTGTAAATTTGTATATTATAGATGGCCACCACTTTATCAAATACAAAGATTTAGTTGTTCATGTACTTGGTGGGTACTTAAATGATTACCCTTATGATTCCTAGTGCTTTTTGGAAAAGATATGAAGGTAGTCCATTTCATTTACCTTTTGACCTATATAAATCCAACAATTGGGCATAAATTTTAATTACAATTTATCTGCATTCAGCTGTCTCAAAATGTGAGGATAATATCCTTATCTTGTACTATTTGGGTATGTGCAAGATCATCAAGGAAAAAACAGGCCCTTAAGTGGCAATAAAAAGACAAAATCAGAGTTAGACAACTTGACATAAAAATCTGAATAATTTATCTATATTATTTCAAAAAAATGTAAAAAAAGAATCTGTAAAAAATTGAATCTAGTTTCTAAACTACTAGACCTTTATTTTTTTAAAAACAATCTATTTGGTGAAAAATTGAAATTTCAGGGTAAAAATAAGATGTAGGTGTCTGTCTGACCACCCTAACCACAATAAAATGATAATATTCGTTTATAAGCTTTTAGATATAAGTAGAGGACTTAAGTCCCAATGTGATGCATATTTTTTATAATTTTTTTCCAAGTAAATAATTAATTATGAATTTTTTACTACAACTTTTAAAAAATATAAAATCTTGTTTGTCTAACCACCTTAACTTGGTCAAAAATTCATGAAATTCAATTTTTTTTTTTTTAATCCTATAGTATACAAAGCATAGAATGTGACACATGTTTCAGATTCAAAAAATGTGATACCGTTTGAAAGTTATAGATGTTTTTCAATCAGCCTATCAATTAGGACTTTATTCATAATTCTAATAGAAAATGAATAATAATAATTTATTAAATTCAAAGTAAAACATAATTTATATTGGTGGAAAGCTGAGAATCTCCTCTAGAAACCCTTTTCGTTTCATCAATTTTGGGTAAAAAAAAAGTCGTTAGTCACATGGGCCATCATATGGCTTAGATATCGCCACTTTTTGGCCCATCATGATCCTACACATACCCATTTGAAGGATTTTTCTTTTTTGATATAGTTTGGAGACGCATGAAAGGTAATTTGAAAAATATTTTCCATTTCATTAAGTGTTCTAGAGATATTCAAGAGCAATGTTCTATGTCACAAACTTTTGCTACTATAGGTTCTCCTGAACATTCCTTTGTTTTGTTATGTTATGTTGAACATTTCTCCTTGTCTTTTGCTGCACTCTTCTATCATACTCAAAAAAATTATGTTTGTTTCTTTTGTCTTTCCAGCTCTTTCCAAAAATTGGTGCTCAATTCAAACTCACCCACCAAAAATTAATTGACAGCCAAAATTTAATTGGCCAACATATTTATCAAGGCAAGGTGGGTGTATGATCTCAATAGATCAATTATGGTAATGCATTGAATGCACTCAGTTGGTGGCTACTCAAGATTAGAAAATCCAAAACTCCCCTTTAATCTTGAGCCTTTATGTTCTTCATCACCATTCAAAAGTTTCGATGCAAAATTTTCGGAGCAGCTGCACATCTCTGTGTTTTCTTGAACCAATGTTTCGGAGCATCTGCAATTTTCTATGCTTTCCAAAACACAAGTTCCAGAGCATTTGTGCTTCTTTGTGTTTTACTGAACACAAGTTTTGGAGAATTATTGCATACCAAGCCTATCTCCTAGGTGTTCAAATGAGTCTTTTGATAATTCCTTTGTGAAAATATCAGTGAGTTGCTACTTAGATCTGTAGTACTGAAGTTCAATCTCTCCATGCTCCACCATATCCCTTATGAAATGGTAGCGGATTTCTATGTGCTTGCTTCATCCATGAAAGATGAGATTTTTAGTCAAGGCAATAGAAGACACGTTGTCCCAAAATATGGTTGTACCATCTTCTTGCTACTCATTCAAATCTGCAAGTATTTTTCTAAGCCAAATAGCTTGGCATGTTGCTGCATTTTCTGCAATGTATTCCACTTTAGTCATGGAGAGTGAAACTATGCGCCACTTCTTTGATTCCCATGATATTGCTCCTGAACCCATGTGGAACAAGTATCTTGAAGTGCTTTTCCTATCATCTGCATTTCCTATCCAATCATTGTTTCTGTATCCAACTAGCTGAAACTCATTTGAGGTGGTGTACATAATGCCATAGCCTTTTATGTCATTGACATACCTTAGTATTATTTTTATTTCTTGCCAGTGGGTTTCCTTAGACTGTTCCATGATTCTAGAAATCAGGCTTATCACATACATAAGATCAGGTCATGTTGTTGTCAAGTACATGAGGCTTCCAACCATGCTCTTATAGAGGGTTGTGTTAACATCATTATTGTTATCCTCTTTTCTTAATTTTAGACCTATAGTTGTTGGGGTTGGTTTTTTGTCCAACATTATAAATCTCTTCAAGATTTGATTAGAATTATTTTTTTGTGAAATAAATATGCCATCATCTTTTTGTTGGACCTCTATGCCTAAGAAATATTTTAGCAAACCTAGTTTGGTCATTTCAAACTCACTTTTCATTGACTCTTTGAAATAAACAATAAAAATATTACTATTCCCTATGAAAATTAAATCATCTACATACAAAACAACAATAAGAATCTCACTATTGGCTGCCTTGATGTAGAGTGTGGGCTCACTACCACTTTTGTTGAATTCATTGCTTAAAAGGTATGCATCAATTATATTGTACCGTGCTCATGGTGCTTGTTTCATCCCATAGAGATCTTTCTAGAGCCTATAGAATTTGTCTTCTTTCCTTGGAACTTCGTAGCCAGGTGGTTGCTCCACATACACCTCTTCTTTTATCACTCCATTCAAGAATCTAACTTTACATCCATTTTTATTACTTCCATTTGTGTTGGGCTACAATTACTAAGACTGCCTACATTGTTTCCAGCCTTGCAACTAGTTCAAATGTCTCATCATAGTCTCTTTCAGGCTACTATTTGTATGGCTTAACAACCAAGCTTGCTTCATGTACATCAACCTTACCATGAGTAGTACATTTGGTCTTATAGACCCATTTTAAAAATCCAATGGTTGATTTCCCTTAAGGTAAATCAATGAGCTCCCATGTTTTGTTTCTCACTAGGGTGTCAAGCTCTTCATCCATGGTGTTATACCATTTTTCTTCTTTCACGGCTTCTTCAAAATACATTGGATCACTATGAGAAAACAAAGAAAAATCTAAATTCTCATCAAAATATTCATACTTTGTGTTGTCATAAAATTTTCTCATGCTTCTTGTCTTTTGTGGCATCAATGATGTAAGCGTAGGGTCTAAATTTTTGGAGCTAGTTGACTATTGGTTTGATGAAGAAGAGTGTTGTTGTAAAGTTTCAGAGCATCTGCCCTGCTGAAAGGTTTAGGAGTAACTATTTTGCTGAAATTTTTCAAAGTTGTTGTTGTTGTTTTTTGAACTATTACCTTGCTGTAAGGTTTCGACGCATCTACCTTCTACAACTTCTTCATCCTCAAAAGTTATTGAAATAGAAATACATGTGTTTCTATCAACTATTCCATCCCATGAATCATTTTCAATGAACTCAACGTCTCTTTTGATCACCACTTTCTTGGTGATGGGATTGTATAATCTATAGGATTTGGATTCTTCACTATAGCTTGTGAAAATACATTTTTCACATTTTTAATGAAATTTTTGCCTTTTCTCCTTTTGGCATGAGAGCATATGCCACACATCCAAATATTTTCAAATGTTCAACACTCCATTTGCATTTTTCCATGCTTCTTGTGGAATCTTATCATGAACAACCTTTGTGGGGCACCTATTCAAAATGTAGATTGTTGTTGCTACCTCACCGGAATATTCATTAGACAAGACTTTTACCTTCAACATGCTTGTTGCTATCTCCATGATTGTTCTATTTTTTTCTTTTAACCACTTCATTTTGATATGTAGTATACCTAACTATGAGTTTTCTTTGAACACCTTGAGACTTGAAAAAATTCTTAAACTCTTGAGAGATATACTATCCCCCTCTATCCGTTCTTAGGAATTTCATATAATGGATGCTTTTCTTTTCAGCCAAGGCCTTAACTCCTTAAACTTATCAAATGCATATGATTTTTTCTTTAAAAAATACACCCAAATTTTTCTACTATAGTCATCTATGAGTGTCATGAAATAAATATTGCCATCTAGGGTTGGGGTCTTCATGAGACTACACTAATCTAAATGCACCAACTCTAATGGTTCTCTAGCTCTCCTAGAATGCCCTGATTGAAAGGGCTACCTATAATGTTTACCTAGGATGCATGCTTCACACTTTCCATTGGGCTCTACAATTGCTAGTAGGCCCCTAACCATGCCTTTTTAAGCTAAAAGACATAAAATAACTTAAATGCCCATACCTCAAATGCCAAAGCTTGGATGGGTCTTGGATGACTGTTTTGAAGGCTAATTGTTGCAATCCTTTTGACTATGCTGAGATTTGTGCATTTTGACGGGAGACATTTTGTTCTTTGTCATTTGAACCACTTCTATAACTCTCTTTCTTTTTTCCTTGTCATAGATGATGCATTCTCCTTTGTCCATCAGAACTCTATAGCCATTTTGGACCATCTGTCCAATGCTCAAAAGTTTTTCTTTCATTCCTAGGTCATAAAAAACATCATGGATTTTTCTTTCTTCATCGTGCTTGGTTTGTAGGCACACTATGCCTTTGCTCATGATTGAACCTTCTCATTATTTTCCATTTTGATTTCAGACTTAATGTTACTCTCAATGGAGGCAAATAATTTTATGTTATCACTCATGTGGTTGCTACAACTGTTTTCCAGGTACCAAGCTTCAATGATGCCCTGTTATGCAAGATTGCATGCAATGAACAATTGTGATTGTTTTTTCATTTTCAGCCTTGTTCTCATTCATCATATTTTCATTTTGACTCCCTTGGTCACAATGTTTCTTCCTGCATTCATTCGCATAGTGACCATACTTGTAACAATAGTAACCCTACACATTTCTCTTATCTTCCCTCTGATTTGAGTTGTTATTCCTTATATTTTGGAAGTCTAATTGGGAGGTGTTGGCTTCCTCTTGGCTATTTGAGCCTCCTCTTCTGGAGTTGCTTCTTCCTTTCCCTCTTTGACCTCTTCCTCTACCATTTCTTCCTCATCCCTTACCTCTTACATTTTCTTGAGCCTTAAAGGCTTGCCCTTGGGAAGAACTTGTAGATCTATTTAGGCACTACTCATGGGTTTGAAGTAAACCCATTAACTCATCAACTGACAATGTTGAGAGGTCCTTTTCTTCTTCTATGGCAATAACCATCAGGTTAAATTTTATGGGTAAGATTCTAAGGATCTTCTCCATAATCTTTAGTTCTTCCATGGTTTCTCTATTTATCCTCAACTAGTTAATCAAGGTGGAAGCCCTTGTATGAAAATCTAAAATGGACTTGTTGTCCTTCATCTGCATGGTCTCATATTCTCTCCTTTGTAGTTGGAGTTTCACAAACCTGAATTTCTCAATCCCTTTGCAAGTGTTTTGAAGTATACCCCATGCTTCTTTTGCATAGCTTCTATTGCTATTCGAGGAAAAATAGCCTCTATCAAGGCCACCTTAATCAAATTGAGGGATTTTGCATCATTCTTTCTTGTTTCCTTCAACTGGTTCTTTTGGGGATTGGTCAATGATGCATATGCATTTGGGTCAGTCACATCTATGAACCCATTGGCCACTAACTCCCACAAATAGTTTGCTACTAGAATGGTTTTTATTTTCTTTGCCCAAATGTTATAATTTTTGCCATCAAAAATAGGTGGTTGTTTCCAACTCCTATTTTCTCCTCTAGCCATTAAATGGGAGAAACTACAAATACCCAATAAAAAATCTAGGGCTTTTCTTCACTTCCTAGAAAACTAGGGCTTTCCCAAATACCCAAAAACCAATATTATGTCACAACACGCCTAGGACTAGAGCTAGCACTTTAAAAACTAAATGCCCAAAAAACTTAGGGATCTAATACCAATCTATTGGGGAAACAATCCCAACTACAATGGGAAAAGAAGAAAATACAACAAAATAAAATAGACAACAAGACAGTGAGGAAAAATATATTATGTTTCATTAAATCAACCAAAAAGATTAGATTCAAAAACTTGTTCACATACAAAAACTTAGAGCTAAGCTTTGTATTCCCTTCATACAAGAAACTACACACATTCTGGCATACTGGAGCAAACTATGTGCTGGAGATATTCCATAGCACTACTCTCTATCACAAAATTATGTTGCTGTAGGTTCTCTTGAAAATTCCATTGTTCTATTATGTTCTATTGAACATTCCTCCTTATCTTCTACTGCACTCTTTTTTCATACTCAATAACATTCTATTTGTTGCTTTTGTCTTTCCAACCCTTTCTAAAAATTGGCGCTCAATTCAAACTCACCCACTAGAAATTAATTCACTGTCAAAAAGTAATTGGCCAACATATTTGTCAGGGCAATGTGGGTGGAGGATCACAACGGATCAATTCTGACAATTCATTAAATGTGCTCGATTGGTGGCTGCTCAAGATTAGAAAATCAAACAAATATGACACTATTAACGGACTATTGCTATCACAGTGTTAAAAGTTTAACCCTTTACAATTAACTATTAGTGATCTAGAGTATATCCTTCTGCAACAAAACAACAAATGGGTGACACTAAAACATCCAAAACTCGGTAGTGATAACAAATTACCGAGCATTAATTTTATTTTTTTTCTACATTCCTCTCGTTGCACCGCAACTCTTCTTGGAAGATGGAGAGGTGTATTTTTTAGTTTTTAATTTTTTATTTGTTTTTTTGGGCAATAGTGTTATAATTTTTTTATTGTTGGAAGAGGGAAAAGTGTATTTTTTAGTTTTGAGTTTTTTATTTTTTTATTATATGTAATAATTAGTGAATATGATTAATTTATAAGTGAAAGTTGGTAAATAATTTATCTATTATGAATCTTCAAACATAATTTGTAGTTTTATTTTTTTCTTGTCTTAAATCAATTTTAATCTAGGCGTGAATTTGAAAAAAGTTTTAGATTTGTAATTATAAATTTAACTTTGAACTTCTAAAATCAAGCTTAATAAAGGGATCAAGTTGATCCCTTTGTACTAACTATTACTTCTTGACTTGATCATAAAATGTGTAATTTGCATGCTAGAATATTATATAAAAAAAAACCTCATTAATTTTTATAATCTAAGACTCAATTAATAAGAGCTCAACTACATCATCATTACATAAGAATAGTATTAGCATGAGCATCACACAAAATATATTAGACATTTCCATAGTCATTTAAAGTCTTGTCAATCTTATTAAAAACATTGAACTGAGCCAATAGACTGATTAAGGTGAAAGGTGGGTAGTTAAGTGCCTCCCCTAGGATGTCATTAAATAGGAAATATCATAGCACATTAGTCTATAATGCATTATTTAATATTAAAAAATAGATAAATATATCACTATATATTTGAGATAGATAAGGTAATTATATTAATATTTTTTCTTGGGTATTGGGGGTAAGAGAGTCGAAGGAGTTGGGAGTTGACTTTAAGCAATAAGAAGTTAAGTTTAAAATAGAAAATTAAATTTATATATATCTACTTTTAAGTTTCATGAGATCAAAAAGAGAAAATGGTAATTTTATTTATATAGGGATTGCATACAAATTTGTTTAATCTTAAGTCAGTGAAATGGTGATTGTCTTTGTACACCATATAAGGGATACAAGTTTGATTCAAATTGAGGGGATTAACATATATGCATCTTAGGATAATATATTGAAGGAAATGACAATCATAATTAGAAATCTCTCCACTCAAAAGATATCCTTGAACTGACTTGTAGGCCACCACACTCATATTGACTGTATACTGGCATGGTATAATAAACACACCAACTATTTGAAGGAAGTCACATTTTAATGAAACTTAATGTATGTTATATAATATAGGATCTAATAGATAATACTTCTTCATGATTATTACTTTTGGATACATAGCACTTTAATTTAATTGAATATAATGGAAATTCAAGTACTGCTACAATCTCTTTCATCATGAAAACCTTCACATTTGACAACCTTGACACCCTTTGATTACATTTGTTGGCAACCTTTGATATTCCTTTGACATCAATGACAACCTAGTGTTCAACATATATAAGGTAAATGAGAGATGACTTTCCTTATGGATTTTTTAATGATAAGAAAGGGAGAAGAAAATTACCATTTTTAATATCTTTTTTACAAAGATTAATAGATACCTTATTTAAAATATTGTAACATGATAACACTAAAGATAAATTCTTCAATTTTGATGGGTATATATGTGATTTATGAATAATTAAATTTTTATTTTCAATTGTAGGGTCCTATTCCAAACATGATCTTATTAGCTCAGGAATACTAGGGGCAAAATTCAGCCTAAGGGCCATGCAGGAGTTTTTTTCATTTTTCTCTCTTCATACCCAAATCTATCTAAGTTTTGGGCCATAAAAAATATTAAATTTTGAGATATTTTGTGTCATTAGCCCATCCAAAAAAGGGATAGAAAATATTTTATCATTGTAAATGCATTTTTGGGATGACACAAGCTATTACATATTATAAATTTTATTATTATTAATATATCTATAGGCCCTCAACCTTTTGCTAAAAAAATAAATTCTTTTTTACTTCAATTTACCCCATGCATAAGTATTAATCCATCTTCTAGATCTAGATAAGTAAAGGAGGTCAAGAATGACCATGTATTCACATTGAGTTGTTACCCTTAATTTTTTAATTATATTTTCTATTAAGAATTAATTTTATAAAAAAATCATTCAAGTGAGGAGTTAGGCCCCCTCTCATTATATTATGTTTTTAACTAAGAAAGGATTACATTGAGAAAAATTTCCGAAATAGAAGGAAGGTAGTAGTTCAACAAGACTTGAATATTCATAACACCAAGAAAGATCTATTTCAACTCCTAATATATGCTATTATCATATAATTGTATCTACTATAGTGGGCATGCATAATGAATTTCCCCAACCAAAGATCAAGAACATACAAAAGAACCTTGAAGAAAAAAAATGATAGAGAAACCAGAAAAAATAATACAATAATGATCATACAAGCTATCTTCATTTTTACAAGGGCCTTCCTTTTCACCAAAAAAATGATTTCATTTTTTCTTCAGCAACATTGATGTGTTCTTCAATAAAAGTTGGCTTGTCTAGTTGGAGTAATTCTAAAATATTTAGAGCAAGGAAATAAAATTTTGAATAGTTGTTACCACATAAATGAGGAATTAAAACCTTTTCTCCATGTCCATCTAACAATATTGACTAGTAATAGCCCTCAAAAGTCATAAAAAATCATTGAGAGAGAAGAGATTTTTTGTTTATGCATTATCTATGGTAGTATCCAAACTAAACCAAAATTTCTCCCAAATGAATCATCTCCTCAAGGCTTTGGTGAATTATTTATCTATATTCAACTAAAGATAACCACATGTAAACATTGATAAAACTTTAGAGTTAAATCATATTCCTTGAAGCTCCTTTGATGAAATCCCTGCTTGAAATTTCCACAACACCTTCAATGACCTCATCCTCTTAAAAGAAGAAGAATTTCTTCAAGCGATCCATCAATATTTTACCATTGAAATCCATGTTTCTCATAGAAGTATCCAATTGTAACCATGGCTCCATGACACACCATAGGAAGAGGAGATGAATAACCTTAGAATATGGATGAATGAAGCCTCTTGTTATTCAATATCCAAGATAAAATGAGTGGAAATATGTGGGAGTAATTTTGATACAAAACAATAATGATCAAATCATCACTATCACCCCATACAAATTAAATTAAGGTTTATAATGAAATAATTCTACAATATATCTAAGATATTTGACCACTATACAATGCTATCATCCATAATTAAAATTTCCTCATGATTTATAAATGAATTCAAAAGAAAATATGCCACCATATAAATCCTTCTTAGTAGCAATCCTTCACATGGAAAGAAGGAATAGTATCCTATATTTTGAATGCCTAATTTGGGATATTCATTATCTTTTAATCCAATGAATGAAAATTTTAAATACAAAAGGTGATGGCCATTTAGATGCACTCAACAATAATATTATCAAGGTTACATGATTTGGCGAATTATATCTACCAACCAATAAATCTTTAGCTTTGAACTCATTATTAGTTTGAATATTTAAGTTTTATGTAGCTGCTTTGAGTAAACTTCCCATGGAATTTGGAATAACATGCCTAGTTCTTGATGGGCCTATATTGTCTTAGGATACATTTTCAAATTTCAATTTCCACTTGAGCCTTTTATGGTAGGAACCCACTTAACATTCAAGAAATTAATCAAGGAAAATTGGGTGATTCAAAAACACATGAATGAGAGGAAGTGAAAGTTTACTCCAATTGTTAATTTATTTGTCCCATGAGGAAATTATGCACTTCTAATTTGACTAGGAGGAGACTCTACTCATGGTGACATTTGAAATGGATAGTTCTAGTTTTGAGACAACCACATCACACTCACACTCTTCTCTTTGACATATTTTTTTGTTATGTTTCACCCACATTTTTTAGATCAACAACCAAGGGATAATATTCTAAAAGAATGAGAATATAGCACTAGCTCTACCTTTTTTCTATTTTTAAAAATTTATAATAGAGTATCTAGAGAGGAAATAAGTGTACATCTAGTTTATTTACAAGTGAGTCCCAACATTTCTAAGTGAAGTCATAGAACATAAAAAAGTGTTCATTTATTTCCTTAGTCTTCAAACAAAAGGGGCACTAGAAGGGCTCCAAGAACCCAATTTCGTTAAGGCTATATCCAATCATGAATTTAGTTTTAGTGGCTACCCAAATAAAGGATTTGTCTTTTTTTCTAGTAGAAAAGGGGGTAAAAAATTTATTGAATCGAGAAAGCATTACAAAGATAGGATAAAGGAGCCCAAAAATGGGCTAGACAAAACCAAGAATTAATTCACACCCAAGAAACTCCTCATATCCTCTATAACCCATTCCTCCAGAGTAAGAGCCAAGTCACTAGAAATTTTACCCCAATCATCCACATACCAAGAACCCATCCGCTTAGTAGCCCACCTAGCCAAACCATCAGCCACCTTGTTCCATTCCCAAGGACTATGGCTAAAGGAAATAAATTCCAAATTAGAACACTGAGAAATAATCTTCTCAACTACCACTTCCAACTGCCAATTCAGATCCTCCTAATGTCTCTTATTCAACATATCAACAACCTAAGAATTGGATTCACAAAAAATCTATCACCATCCCAAGCCAATCACACACTCCACCGCCAAGAGGATAGCAATAGCCTTCATAAGATTATTAGTATGCAAATCTATATACATAGAAAATAAAAAGACCACCATTCCTGAGCCATCCCTACCAATACCTCCAATGTCCGCATGCCTAGGATTTCCCCTATAATATTTGTCTGTATTAATTTTCACGTTCCCCTATTCAGGAGGGTGCCAATAGCCACCACGATCAACCCTCTCTCGATCATGACCATGGTTCCACCTACTTAAAATTCTCTTGCTCCTCTCAATGAGGCCCAAAGAATTAAATAATACAAAATCCCCTAGATCAACCGACAAAAACAAATCACACTTAGCATTCAGGTATGTGTAGGATCATGATGGGCCAAAAAGTGGCGATATCTAAGTGATATGATGACCCATGTGGCTGATGATTTTTTTTTTACCCAAAATTGATGAAATGAAAAGGGTTTTTAAAGGAGATTCTTAAATTTACACCAATATAAATTATGCTTTACTTTGAATTTAATAAATAATTATTATTCATTTTCTATTTGAATTAAGACTAAAGTCCTGATTGATAGGTTGATTGAAAAACATTTATAAATTTCAAACGGTATCACATTTTTTGAATCTGAAACATGCATCACATTCTATGCTTCGCATACTATAGGATTAAAAAAATGAATTTCATAAATTTTTGACCAAGTTAAGGTGGTTAGACATACGAGTTTTTATATTTTTAAAAATTTGTAATAAAAAAATTATAATTAATTATTTACTTGGAAAAAAATTACAAAAAAATATGCATCACATTGAGACACGAGTCCCCTACTTATATCTAAAATCTTAATTTTTTTTTTAATGATTTTATTGTGGTTAGGGTGGTCAAACAAACACCTACTTCTTATTTTTTCCCTAAAATTTAACTACTACTGCATTGAAATTTCAAATTTTCACCAAATAGATTTAAAAAAATAAATAAACCTAGTAGTTTAGAAACTACATTCAATTTTCTATAAATTCTATTCTTACATAGTTTTGAAATAATATAGATAACTTATTCAAATTTTTACGTCAAGTTACCTAACTCTGATTTTCTGAATTTTATTGCCACTTAAGGGCCTATTTTTTCCATGATGATCTTGCACATACCCATTCAGAGTCTCTTGAAGAGCTCTCAAAATCCTCCTCCAAAGCTTCACAATAAGCAACTAATTATCTAAAAAATCCACCTATTACGCTCCAACCAGATATTCCAAATGATCAAACTAGGGCCAATGATCTAAGGAATACTAAGAAAATAAGTCTTTGCAAGAGAGGATCCCTATCTCCAAAATTTATCCAAGGAAGAAAAATCGCTGCATGGGAGGCTCTAGATATTCCACCATAGATTCCAAATAGCTTTTGTGAAAAAGACATGAAAGAAGAGATGTGGGAAATATTCTTCATGCTTAGCACACATAGCACAAATGGAGGGGCCTTGAAACCCCTGTTTCCAAAGATTCTCCCAAGTAAGACACTTACCTTGCACCACCATCTAGGAAAAAAAGTTACACTTAGGCCAAGGAAAATTCTTCCAAACATGCTTTCACAAGACATATTAGAGCTCCCAAAAAATTTCTTATCTAGAATCTGATCTAACTAGACACAACTAAAAATTTCCCCTTTGGGTTAGGACCCCAAGCCAACACATCTTTCCCCAAAAGGGATTTGCAAATGTGATCTGATAAAATATTAGCAATCTCTTGATGATCCTCGATCACACCACTAGGAGGCCACACTAAAGGATCATTCCACCTAGACACAGTAACCTAGCCCATAGTCATATCAGATTTAAAATCAGCCACATAATGCCACCCTGCATCCGTAAAGACCTAGCACAAATCCTGTAGATGAGGATGAGAAGACAAAATGGGAGGGTGCCCATCCCATGAGTCATGCCAGAAAAGGACATCTCATTCTCCATTATGAATCCAAAACCCCTACTTTTCAATCTTATTACTGCTTTTTAGGGTCCCCCAGATCATAGAACCCTTCCCCTCCAGGCTAAATATAGCAACTTCAGTTCTCTCCACCATACCAAAATATTTGAAGGTGAGAATTTTAGCCAACAAATTCTGTTGAGACCACCACCACCAATATAATTTTGTTGGTAAAGCCTCCC
This sequence comes from Sequoiadendron giganteum, assembly GCA_007115665.2. NCBI lineage: Eukaryota > Viridiplantae > Streptophyta > Pinopsida > Cupressales > Cupressaceae > Sequoiadendron > Sequoiadendron giganteum. The sequence goes on from CM021108.1 coordinate 88,730,117, forward strand.
CATTTAGATCAATCCTATGAAGACTAAGACCACCCTCCTACTTTGTCTTGCAAACAACATCCCACATAGCTAAACTCCAGTTTCTATGAAGTAAATTTCTAGACCACAAGAATTGACGTGATAATTTCTTAGATTCCTTTATGAATCTAGAAGGATCAAAGAGAAAAAAGCATCTATAAAGTGGAAGAACCTGAACCATCGACTTCAAAAGAATCACACTACTTGCCAAAGAAAGCCACCTGTAGGTCTAATGACTAACCAAACTTTGAAACTTATCAAGAATCTCCTACCAAAATTTTTTAGGAAGTGAATGAATATCAAGAGGGATTCCAAGGTAGATAAGGAACAACAAACCAATCTAGAAATGAAGAATGCCTGGTATTCTCTTCTTTACTAACTTAGGAGTATGGAATAAGTATATGAGGGATTTACCCTCATTAATACACTACCCTGAAGTGGCCAAATAGCTATAAAACACACTGCACCTTCTCCCTTCCCATCAAAGCCATATCCTCTACAAATTGAATATGAGACTGAGAGGGAATATAATTTCCCCAACTCCAACCTTGAATCTAGCTACTCTCAACCTTGGAATGAATAAACCTCCCTAATCCTTCAACAAGCAAGATGAATAGGCAAGGAGATAGAGGATCTCCTTGTTTGAGTCCTCTAGAAGCACCAAACAACTCCGTGGGCACACCATTAATTAAAAATGAAAAGGAGGAGAATGTAATGCAAATCTTAACCCATTCAATCTAGTCACCATCAAAGCCAAAAGCTACAAGAATCTTTAATAGAAAGCTCCATTTAACCCAATCATAATCATTAGCCATATCCATCTTTATAAACATAACCTTTTCATTAGAAGACTCCATATAATGAATGGTTTCAACAAAAATAACAACACCATTCCTAATCTCTCTACCAAGAAGAAAACCCCCTTGTTCCTCCAAGATTAACCCAGTTAGCTAAGGTTTAAACCTTTTCAAAATAAACTTAGTAATAATCTTGTAAACAACATTACAAAGAGCAATCAGCCAAAAAAAATCTAAAGAGTTAGTTGGTCCTTTCGAATAAGAGCCAAAAAATTTGCATTTAGATGTGTCAAAATTTGTTTACTCATGAAGGATTCCTGAACCACCTCCAGGAGAGCCAACTTAACCACCTCCCAGAATTCCTAAAAAAAATTAACTGGGAATCCATCAGGTCGAGGAGCTTTTCCTTTCTTCATTTGAAACACAACCTTTTCAAGCTCCAATAAGGTAATAAGAGAAAGTATAACTTCATTCATTTCAATCTGAGACTAGCTATAGAATACAATCATAGATCCTAGCTTCATCCTCCTTCGTAGGAGGAAAATCATTAGAAAATAAAGCAAAGAAAAACCAAACACATTCAACAAAAATAGTAGAGGAGGAAAAAATTTCCAGCTTTGGCGACAAGAGGGAGGAAATAACATTACCTTGTCTATGATCTTTGAAAAAATTGTGAAAGAAATAAGTATTTTGATCACTAGCCTGAAGCCAATCAATACAAGATTTATGATTCCAAAAAAATTCTTCCCTTAACTCCCATTCCTGAACATCCTTTACCGCAACAACCTCCAACAAACCTAGCTCTTCTATGAGGCCCTGATCACGAATTTTCCTGGTGATTAAATCCAATCTATCATGAGCCTTCTATTTTGTATGAAATAGGCTAGCAAAGTGTTTCCTATTCCAAGATTTCAACCTATATTTAACATATTGAAGCCTCTTGGAGAAAGAGTACATAGCCATGCCAAAAGCTGGCTTCCCAATATGCCACCACCCAAAATAAAAATTGTGAAGAGACTCATCCCTGAGCCACAGAAGTTGGAACTTAAAATATTGCTTAAGACCACAGTGGGGAAGCTCAGTCAAAAGATTAATAGGCTAATGATTAGAGCCTTAACTATCCAATATCTAGAAACTGGTCACCCACCTATCTCCCAACCAAAAACTAGACAGCAAAAATCTATCAAGTATTTCAAAAATAGTTGCATCTCCACTTCTCCTATTGCTCCAAATAAAAATTCCATTTACTAGCTTAATGCCAACCAATCTCAAAAGAACCACATCATCTTTCAAGATTCTTTAGGAAGGCTCCAAGTGAGCACTAACTCCCCTCATCTCCTCTAAAGAAATAACCACATTAAATTCCCCAACAAGGATCTAAGGTAGGCATGAACCCAAAGACCTCACATATTTAATATACTCCCACAACCAAGATTTTCCTTGAAAGTCAATTGACACATAAATATTAGAGAAAGAACCTTTTCCCTAGAATCAAGATGAGAAGCAACAAAAGAAACCAAGCTCCTATAAGAGATCCACCAAAGAGGACTGAATTTCTGAGGATTACATAAACAATCCACTCCACCAACGCTACCAAGCAATCCAACACATTGATAATGGCCATGACCCCAAATCATTGAAGCTGCCCACAACATAGAATCAATTGATAACTTAGTCTCCTAAAGGAAGACCATATCAGGATAATGAACATGAACCAGGTCCTGAATAACCTTTTGTCAAGGGATGTTATTCAAACCCCTCACATTCCAAGAAAGCACAATCATTTTCGAGGTTTGGAAAAGTGAGAATCAATAGTCTTCACCAAACCAACCGCAACCAATGTCTCACTAGCTAACTTCACATTTTCTTGGTCTTTCTTTTGACCAACGTTAGAAGGTTTCTCTGGAGCCCCCTTCTTGAAAGTGTTTTGTTGCAAAACCAAGGCATAGGAAGAAGAATTATTTTTACTTGCAACAAAACCACTTCATACCTATGAGATAGCCCCGCCCCCACTAAGGGAACTCTTGGAATCTGCATTTACCCCAACTTCTACACCCATCACCTGAGCCAAAGGGGTCAAGACAAAATCTAATTGAGGACCAAGAACATCAAGCTTATCAACCCTAGAAATATCTATAGGCTGCATATCAGGTAACTCTTCAACACAAGCATCAAATTCCAACTGCATGTCAGTTGGGAAACCTTCCTCCTGAACTAAATCATCCAAATCATCAAATATATTGAGATTTTCTTCCTCCTAACTTTCCTTGAAAGTTCACTTTTTACCCCAGCCACAATTGTGAGGCTTGACTAGACCAAAACCATCTTTATCTGATGCCCCCCCTGCATGGGAGTCTTACCCTTATCCACCTTAATATTATATTGAGGAGAATGATTACTTGTACCACTAGCACTAGATACCCAAGGAAATCTCTGCTAAAGGTGACCATATTCATGACATGATCGACACCAAAAAGGTAATGTCTCATAATCCAATGGCTAAGTCCAAGAGCAAGAACCAACATTCAAGTCAATAGAATCTGACAAAGACTAACTCAAATCAATTTCAACAAATACACACATATAAGAAAAATTTCTCTTATCAAAATTTTGGTGCAAAGGGCCAAACGATTTTCCCAACAACAAAGTAATCAGCTACAAGAGATTGTTTCTCGAACTTTCAAGTGATAAATAAGGGAGACAAATGCAAACTGGGACCCTAGAAGATAACTAATTTACTGAACTAAAACCAACATGCCATGGTTTGATGAAGAGATCCACCTAGTTATAGAAATATTGTTCACCTTCAAATGCCTTGTTTTGATCTGAAATGCATGAGAAATCGACCAAGAAGAAGTTGTTTGTAGCCATCAAAATATTAAAATTTCCTTCTGGGTTCCATGTTTTTTGAATCCACATGTCGAGGAATGGAAGATAAACTATCATTCCCATAAACCTACATATCAGAACATGGCTGGAGAAATAAGCAACATCCTCAGCCACTGATTCACATTGAATCATCAAAATCGACCACTCTTGTTCCCTTTCTAAACATCCATTCACCTTGTGGAATTTTATAGCTCCATTTTAGATTATACCTGATCATAATGGTAAAGGGTTTGAGAACCGAGATTCCAAACCCACCAAGGAAGAAACCCACACAACCATATCATTTGACATATTCAAATCTATCAAGACTTGATAGCCCCAGCTAAGACCACTGACAACCCCACACCTAGGCCGCTATAGCTCCCCACATGACATGCACTATAGAAGGTAGAAAACAAATCACAACCCACACCCCAGGAACACACCACTCTTGCACTCAGGATGTAAGAAGGGAAGACCTAACACCACTAAAGACATGATCTTTGGCCTCCAACAAACAAAAGAGACACCTAGGGAAAACGAAGCCAATCCTAGGCAAAGCACGTTGAAAAGGATCAACACACCACTACAACAAAAAAAGAGGAATCCGAAAAAACCCATGAGGGGAAAATCAAAAGGAAATAGATTTAGCCAGGTCCCCAAGACCCCCTATGTGTAAAAAATCACCCCCCTCGTATAGATAAAACCAACTATGTCTAGCTAGGGCATGGCTTCCCTAGGAGGCCTGTCAACACCTCCAAAATGCTCCATCTCATCAACAAAGGCTTTGTCTTTGGGAATACAATCCTTGTGCCAATATTTGATTATTGTCCAATCAAGATATTTATGATAAAAAATGAGGTACTAATACCCAACTTTGACTAGATAAGAGCCACTTTTAGATCAAATCTATATGATTGCATCCTATTTTATTGTTTTTTGTGTGAATTTGTAACTAAATAGGTAGATTTAATATGTTTTTTGGTGTAATTTTTTTTTTTTAAGGAAATGATAATGCACCTCCAAACCCTCCTATTATCCCTCTTTAAAATCATGATTCTCCTCAACCTGAAATCCCTACAAAAGAAAAATGCCAACAAATACCTTCGCTAATTCTTCAATATACTCCAAGAAATCAAGAAAATTTAATTGGGAAAGTTGAAAACAACATAAAACAAATTGAGGATATAGTTGTAGGGTTGAAGGATCCTACAAGATAAATCTTGCATAGAGCCACACTTTCTCAATCACTTGAATCAATGTTATCAAATGTAGATTCAATTAGGAAGAAAATAACTAGTTGGTCAAATAAGAGATGAGATTATAGACAATTTTATGTAGATAAATTATCTTATAAACAAATTAAAGAGGGAAAAATTATAAAATTTGACTTGTGTTCCCTATTCACAAACCATAGAATGAATCAACCTTTACACCCTTCAAGAAAGAGGTTCCATATCCATTGGTACAACCAACAAGGGATAAAGAACCATTTTTGGTAGAGGTGGTGGATGGTTTTTGAGAATCCTTCATGCAATAGCAATGAGGTGCCAAAATAGTTTTTAAGGAAACTCTACTGTGAATTTATCCTCAATAAAATCCCAAACTATTTTGATATGAGAGACTTTTAGGGTAGAGGTGGGGGCTCTATATAGGACACAGCGTGGGAACATCTCGACCCACAATAACAAGTGAGATGAGAACTTGCTAGACCAACATATGAGAGTGTCTATCCCTTCCATTGTGAAGGGGAGTTCTAAAATTGAGACACTACAGTCGATTAGTTCCTTGCTCCAAAGCCTCATACAACATGCCAGTCTTGTAGCACAACATGAGTTGAGCAAGTCTTTATGGATTAGATTTCCACCTCATATTTTTTAGGCTTGTGGGATACCCCATGCATAGTTAGGATGAAGGTGCATAGAGTACATATGTAGCTCATTTGATGGTGATGAAAAATTCCCTCTTTAATGAGGAATTCTTCCTTGATAGTCAAGTAAATGTTAGCAAGTTAATTGAATTTAATTTATTAAACTTCATTTTAAAAATGCAAGATTAACTAGATTAGTTTAATGATTATAACAAAATTTCAAGGCCATAGTGTTCATTCTATTTTCAATGGTCCTACACATCCCTATTACATGATGCCATGTACTACAAAGGTATGTAATTAGTAAATAGTTATAAATGTTACATGTGAATAGAATTTTTATATGAAGGGTATTCTTATATCTAATTTTGGATGTTTAATAGGTTAATCTTAGGTATTTGATGGAAACACCTCCTAGTGGAGATGGACATAAAAGCTTCACTTAGGTAATAAAATAAAGAGTTTAACTAATGAATTGTAGAAAGTAGATTTTTGTATTTTATATTCATATTGCTGATTATATTGCATTTACCATCTTTCAAACTCAATGTATTACTTCACATTGCATAACTAATAAATATTAGCAATTTGTAATTGCATTTTCTTGTCATGGCATTCCATGAGACCACATTTATTTGAGGAATTTTTTCAAATAGTTCACTACCTTGTCTATGTTATGGATGCTTGGAAAAAATCTATCAAATTATAATAGTAAGCTATAACATAGACAATGTAATGAATTTTTTGAAAAAAAGCCTCAAAGAAATGAGGTCTAATGGTGATTGAATTCCATGAAAAATTGTTTTTCATGGCATTCCATCACCATGAGACTGCATCTCTTTGAGGAATTTTTCAAATAGTTCACTTCCTTGTCTATAATACAAAAAATTTCATACATGTCTACCAAAGTATTTTATCAAACAGTTCACTATCTTGCTGCTATGGCTAAAAGCCTAAAACAAGTTCTTTCAAAGACTATGGATGCTTGTAAAAAATCTATAAAATCATAATAGTAAGCAATAACATAGACAAGGGAGTGAACTTTTTGAAAAGATGCCTCAAAGAAATGAAGTCTCATGGTGATGTAATGCCATGAAAAACTATTTGTCATGGCATTCCATCACCATGAGACCACATTTATTTGAGGCATTGTTTTTTAAACTTCACTTCCTTGTCTATGCTACCAAATTTTCCATACGTGTCTACTAAATAATTTTATTGAACTATTCATTACCTTGTTGATATGGCTAAAAGCCTAAAGAATGTGCTTTAAAACAAACTATGGATGCTTGGAAACAATCTATCAAAGCATAATAGTAAGAAATATCATAGAAAAGGTAGTGAATTGTTTGAAAACATATCTCAAAGAAATATGGTCTCATGGTGATGTTGTTGGAAACATGTGCCTCAATCTTCTAACCTAAACCTCCTGAAAGAGAAAAATCGATGAGACACTTGAGATGTCTTTTCGACTAGAAATTTATCTCTAAAGGCTTGAAATGGTCAAATCGGTGAGACATGTGGTTAGTCTTGTCGATGGCAGCTGTTGGTGTGAATTGAACTATCAATGTGAGTTTTATAACTCATGTCGATGCTAGAAGTCTATTCGAGAAGTTCTATTGGGAAGAGTCTTACCGATCTTAGTGGCATTAGGGTAACATTGGTCTTTGATTGAACCTTAGAATGTTATACTTACTTCGGTGGTCTTACTAATGGCTATTGAAAATTGGTGTGACTCTTGTTGATCCGAGGAAAGTTCATTGGGATGACTTGGGACCTTGACATGAAACATTTTAGACTATCTCTGATGTTTGTTGTCTTGTCGGTAAGGTTGTTTGGTTGACATCGAGGAGACTCTTGGTGATGCATGTGGTCATGATGGATATTTTGGTACATCGAGCAGACATGGGATATCGATGTGACTTTCCAACCTCTCATCAATAGTGTTGGTCACGCCGATGGACTCAAGGGTGGACCGTGGTTGAACAAATGCTAACTTGGTTGACTTGCTGAGTTGTTTGATGGTCATTGGAGGACTATGTTTAGTTGGTTGTGACCGTTCCCTAACTAGTAAGATCGATAGTTTCTCTACAAAGAAAACTGAACTGAATCATTTGTATAGAGATAAAATCAACCATGACTATTGGATACATATTGCAATGTGTTGTAAGAGCAATGGGGTTCTAGACATTTTTGATAGTTTGTGTTCTTTATTACAATACATGTTGTATAAGCATTGTAATAGTGAGTCATAGAATTGTAATCAAGATTTTTTTTGTACAAGGTTGATCAAAGAAATGTTTCTGCTATGAAATTGATATCTACAAAGGAGAACTACAACTTTGTATGTAATTGTTATTTATTGTAATACAAAGTGTTTTTCCTGGTGGTGGGTTTTTTTTTCTGTAAGGGTTTTCCCATGTTAAATGCTGGTGTCCAATTTTTTGTATGCTTTAATTGTCTATTTTGTTTCTAGTAATGTGCATTTTTAATGAACTAGAATTGTTTTTGAACCTGTATTTTGCACTATTCCTCTTAGAATTAGCATTAGGAAGGCATTTCCATACCTTTTCTTTCCTTACAAGTGGTATTAGAGCCTGGCTAGTTGTGTTATCCTTGTGGGTAGGGTTGATTTTTTGTGTCAATTCTAAAGTGGGAGTCTTGTAGAAGTCCCGTATTTAAAATTGCAGATTAAAATTGTAAGCACATCTAGAAGAGTAGAAATTGAAAAGTTCAATGGAAACAACTTTTGAGTTGTGGAAACTCAAAACGAAAGATCTATTTGTGGATCGTGATCTTTGGATTGTTGTGTCTAGAATGAAACCTTCAAGAATGTAGCAAGAATATTGGGATCTCACAAATAATATTGGGATCTCACAAGTAGAAAAGAAAAAGGGTTGATAAGACTCTATTTAGTAGACTCTATTCTCCTAAACATTCACGAAGATAAATTTGCATCTTCTTTGTGGAAGAAGCTTGGAGACATTTATCAAGGCAAGTCCTTGGTGAATAAGTTACTTCTAAGGAAGAAGCTATATTCCTTGAAGATGAATGAAGGAACATCTATTACTGATCACTTGAATACATTTAACACATTGATTTCTCAATTTAACATCTATGAGTGTAAAAATTGATGACAAAGATTGTTGTATGCTTCTATTATGTTCTTTTCCCAACTCTTGGGATCACTTAGTAATGGCTATAGGTAGTACAACAACCACTTTCAAGATGGAAGATGTGGTTTCTTATTTTGTTATCCGAAGAGATGAGATGGAAGTCTTCTGAGAAGGTAAAGGAGGCTCTTGTTGTTCATGGTAGATCAAAAGGAAAAGGCAAGAAGAAGGATAAGAAGTCCAAATTGAAATCATAAGTGAGATCAAAGTCTCCTGGCAAGAAGTCTAAGGTGAAGTGTTGGAACTATGGGAAACCTAGTCATATCTGAAAGGATTGTAAACAAGATAAAAATAATAAGAACAAAAACTCTTTAGACAATGGTTCTTCTTAGAGTGATGCAAATTCCTTCATTATAGCCTTGGCAACTCGAGCATTAGATGATGTATGGCTGATTGATTCTAGAGCATCTTTCCACATGACATCTCATAAAGATTGGTTCATGAAGTATGAAAAATGTGATGGTGGAAAGGTACATTTGGCAAGCGATTTGTCTCTAGAAATAATTGGTTGTGGAAGATTCAAAATTCAATTCCCTAATGGAAAAATCAAAGGAATTGATGGCGTAATGCATATACTAGATCTGGCTTAGGATTTAATTTGTATAAGAAAGCTAAATGATGTTAGAGTGAAAGTCTCTTTCTCAAGCAATGGCTGCAATATTACTAGAGGCTCCATGGTGCTCGCAAGAGGTGCTCGAATTGGTACTTCGTACAAGTTGGAAGCACTGTCTATTCAATGTAATAGTGTCTCTGCAAAGTCACAAAAGATTGTTCGTGAAGAGGAGAAGGAAAACATTCCCATTAGTGTAAACTATTTGGAAGTTAAAATTCTAGTGGAGAAGACTATGCTCTAGCATTAATGGCTCGATCACATTGGTGAGGAAGGTTTAAAAGCCTTGAAAAATAAAAACCTGGTTGAGGGACTTGATGATTATAACCTAGAATTTGAATTTTGTGAACATTATATATATGGAAAACATCATCATGTTTCTTTTTACTCTAGTCCTCACAAATTTTCTAGTGTTCTGGATTATATTCACTTTGATGTTTTTGGTCTAGCAAATGTTCTTTCATTGTCAAAGTCAAAATACTATGTATCTTTCATTGATGATTACTCGAGAAGGGCATTTGTATATTTTTTGAAAAGTAAATAAGAAGTGTTCAGTCAGTTTAAAGAGTTTAAGAACATAGTTGAAAATCAGACTAGAAGAAAAATTAAATGCTTGAGGAAAAATAGTGGTGGTGAATTCTGTTCTATAAATTTTGAAAGGTATTGTAAAGACCATGGAATTAAAAGGCATAAAACAACACCTTACACTCCACAACAAAATGGAGTTGCTGAAAGGTTGAACAAGATATTGATAAAGAAGGCAAGAAGTATGTTGAGAAATTTTGGTCTAGAGAATAAGTTATAGGTTGAGGTTGTGGCTACAATATGTTACTTATTGAATCAATCTCCTTTGTCAGCACTTTTTGATAAAACGTCTTTGGAAGTAGGGTTTGGTCATAATCCCTCTCTAAGACATGTTCGTGTCTTTGGCTATGAAGCATATGTTGATGTTCTGAATGAGACGATATCTAAATTGGAGAACAAATATGTTAAGTGTATCTTCATTGGCTACAACATTGGTGTGAAAGGATAGAAGCTTTGGAATCCTGTGACTAAAAAATTTGTGTAAAAAAAAAGTGTTTTTTTTTGTGAGCTGAAAACTTCTTTAGTGGATCTGCAGTTAGGGATGAAAGAAGTCAAGGAGGAAAATTATGTTGTTGAAATTCCTCTAAAACTTGAAAAATGGGAACAATAAATTGATAGTGTACCTTAATTGGAGGAGAGTTCAAGCAGCTCTGGGACTTCTCAATAAAAACCACAACCTCAACCTCATCCTATGAGGATGTCTACACGTGAAAAGAAGCAACCTGATAGGTATGGATTCTCTATGTTAGATTCTACATATGCCTATGCTTTAATTACTAACACTGAGGAGCCTAGGATTGTAAAAGAGGCAATTGGAATGCATGACTAAAAATATTGGTTGGAAGCCATGAAGGAAGAAATGACATCATTAGAGAAGAATGAAACTTGGAATTTGGTGCCCTTGCTTGAAGGAAAGTAATTTGTTGGTTGTAAATGGGTATTTAAAAATAAAATCGGTCTAGATGGTAGTGTTGAAAAATATAAAGCGAGGTTGGTTGTGAAGGTATATTCCTAGGTAGAGGGAATTGATTATGGAGAAATATTTTCTCCTGTAGCTAACTTGACATCTATCAGATTTATTTTGTCACTTGCAGCAACATATGACATGGAGATTGAGTAGATAGATGTGAAGAAAAATTTTCTTCATGGTGATCATGAAGAAGAAATCTATATGTACTAGCTTGAGCATTTAGTGGGAAAAGGTAAAGAAAATTTGGTTTGCAATTTAAAGAAATATTTATATGGCTTGAAACAGTCGCCTAGAATGTGGTACCAAAAAATTGACACATTTTTTTGTCATTGGCATTTGTAAGATCAAAATAAAATAATTGTGTGTACTTCAAAACTGAAAATTATTGTATTCTTATTATTGCCATCTATGTTGATGATATGTTATTCATAGGGAATACTAAGGTTATGATTTCTTATCTAAAATCTTAGTATATTATGGGGATGGAGATAACCAGGGATATAAATAGTAGAAAGCTTTGGCTCGACTAGAGTAATTATATTAACACTATTCTAGAGAGATTTGGTATGACTAATTGCAAGCAACTAATTGTTCTAGTTTTGCAGAGAACAAAATTGTCTATTGAATATTGTCCAAAATCTCCTACTGAGATGGAGGACATGACCAGAGTTTCTTATGCAAGTGTAGTTGGCAGTTTAATGTCTGCAATGGTCTATACAAGTCCAGACATTGCCCAAGCAATGAGATTTCTTAGCCAGTTTATGGCGAATCTAGGAAGGCCACATTGGGATGTTGTGAAAAGAGTATTTAGATATTTAAAAGGTGCATCATAGTATGATTTATGCTATCATGGCAACTCAATTGGATCACAATGATCAATTAGCATTCACGGTTATGTGGATTTTGATTGGGTAGGGGACATTGACAACAAAAGGTCCACCACTGGATATATTTTCATGTTAAATGGTGGTGTAGTTAGTTGGATGAGCAAGCGATAGGCTATAGTTGCTTTATCCACTACTGAAGTAGAGTACATGGTAGCAACTCACACGTGCAAAGAATTTTTTTGGCTTAGACATTTGTGTTCTGATATTGGGTTCAGTGTATGGAAAATTATAATTTGTTTTGATAATCATAGTGTTATCTGTTTGGCAAAAAATCCAACTTTCCATGCTAGGATGAAACATATTGATGTGTAGTATCACTTTGTATGAGATATGGTGGAGGATGGAATTGTTTGTTTAGAAAAAGTGGATACTCTAGAAAATGTTACAGATGCAATGACGAAACTAATGAGCATAGACAAGTACAGGTGGTGTGCTAGTTTGATGGGACTTGGAGCCTATGAATCTCAATAGTTTCTGAATGCTCTAGAGGTGTCAAAATATATTCATCAAGTGGGAGTTTGTTGGAAACACATTCCTCAATATTCTAACCTGAACCTCCTGAAAGAGAAAAATTGGTGAGAGACCTGGGGAGTATTTTTGACTTGTAGCTTATCTCTAAAGGCTCAAAGTGGTCATATCGATGAGACACATGGTCGGTCTTGCTGATGGTAGTTGTCGGTGTGACCTGAACTATTGAAGTGAGTTTTCTAACTCATGTTGATGCTAGAAGTTTGGCTATGAAGTTATGTCAGGGAGAGTCTTACCAATCTCAATGGCATTGACATAACATTGGCCTTCAATTGGACTTGAGAATGCTATATCAACTTTAGTGGACTTGATGATGGATATTGAACGTTAGTGTGACTCTTGACGATTTGAGGAAAGGTCATTGAGATGACTTGGGACCTCGGTGAAACCTTTCAGACTATCTCTGATGTTTGTTGTCTTGGTGATAAGCTTTTTTGATTGACATTGGGGAGAATCTTGGTGATGAGCATGGCCATGATAGTTCTTTTAGGAAGTTGGGGAGACATTGGATATTGATGTGAATTTTTAGTATCTTATCGATAGTGTTGGTCATCCTAATGGACTCAAAGGTGGATCGTGGTTGAACGAACACTGACTTGGTTGACCTGCTGAGCTATACAATGGTCATTGGATGATTGTGTTGAGTTGATGTTGATTATTCCCTGACTAGTAAGATCAATAGTTACTTTGTAGAGGAAATTGAACCAACTCATTTGTATAGAGGATGGATACATATTGCAATGTGCTATAACAGTGATGGGGGTTTGGATAGTTTTGATAGTTTGTGTTCTTCGTTATATGTTGTATTAGCATTGTAATACTGATTCATAGAACTGTAATTATGATTTGATTTGTACAAGGTCGACCAACAAAATGTTGTTGCTGTGAAATTGATATCTGCAAAGGGGAACTGCAACTTTGTATGTAATTGTCATTTACTATAATACAAAGTGTTTTTCTTGGTGTGGTGGGTTTTTTTTTCTGTAAGGGTTTTCCCATATTAAATAATGGTGTCCAATTTTGTGTATGCTTTAATTATTTATTTGGTTTCTAGTAATGTGCAATTTTAATGAATTGTAATTGTTTTTGAACTTGTAGTCTGCACTATTCCTCTTATAATTTTTGTGGGAATAAATGGTGACTCCCCAACACCCCGAGGAATAGTTGCTAGACAAAAACCACTTCCACAAGAGAGACAATGGCAAGAAAGCTTGTTTCACAATGGAAGATTGAATTGATTGAATTGCTACAAATGTACATGAGATGCCTTGCTTATAAAGGGTAAGGTTGAGAGATAGGATTAGACAAGATTATGACAAGTGTCTTAATCCTATTACATGAGACATTTAACAACCCACCTAGGTGAATGTGCATTCCTAGATAAGGTTTCTAGAAGGAATCTTTCCTAAATACATGGAAAGGGGAATTTATCCCATATTAATGATTTATCTAATAATGCAACTTAGGACTTAATTAAATATTATGCCTAAGTAAACTTATGTAAGTGTAATTAAATAATTAATTACACCAACACCCCCCCATAAGTACAAATTAGGAATGGAATTATTATGCAAATGATACAAAAATACAATGATGGGTCTTGACTACTAGGTCATGTTAGGTACCCATTTACAATACAAATGGAAATTATGCAATCAATCTATGCAATCTCTCACAAGCAGAGAAAAGGAGAAAACCCTGTGGGACAAAAATCCTCTCCAAAAGAGAGAAAACTAAACAAAATAAACATGATGTATGGAGGACTCAATGATACCCCCAAAGGACTACATCCATCATGTATATACAATCAATGAACCCTCCATAAGAGGGAAGTAGAGAGATAAGATGCCCACCCCACAATGAATGATCACCTACAAGTATGGCTAATGTATGAAGACAAAACATAATCCAATTCCTACAAACAATGTTTCTCCCCTTGGGAAGAAGATACACCAAGTACAATTACAAGAATGCTTCGCATTCTAGATAGGAAGTGATAGGAAGAGGAATCCATATGTATGAATACTGTGTCTCTAAAATCTGCTCATATGTTGGCAAGTTCTTAGATGATGAAGATGATGCCACAATCCAATTAGGTACATTCCCAATCACAAAAAATTGTGACAAACCAGGAACAAGTGGAAACAAATCTTGAACAAACTTTGAAGATGAAAATGAAGTAACAATAGTTGATCCATGATTATCATCAAATAGGAGAGATAAACCCTCAAATTGGTCCCCCAAATCTGAAATGTGAGACTCCACAAACAAAGAAGCAATATCTATCAAGTAGGAATCCCAATCAGGAAGACTATCAAATACCTATTGCAATGAATCAATGGAAGCACTCAATGACTCATCAACTGAAGATGAATGTGTGATCTCAACTGGAGAAGTAGGAGTTGTAGGAGAAGTCTTTGGATCATCAAGATGCTCAATTTATGCATCATAAACAATCTCCTATAAGGTGTCATCATCATAGGGTGATCCCACAATAGTGGTTTACAATTTTTGGCCAAACTGGACACTGGAATTATTATTTTTAACTAAATCTTCATATTCGAGCACCTATAGCGGCTTAACCGTGAGGAATTTGAAGATGATGAAAACTAGAGTGTCATCACATTTTGTCTAGTAGATTCTAAAAATAGTTTTTTCAAAAAAATTGGAATAAGATTGCACTTCTTTTTCCATCTCCCATGAAAATTGGTTTTTTTAGAAAACAACATTTTAAAAAAGTGACGCTCACCGTATACAACATAATTTTTTTTGTATGAAGGATAAAATTCTAATTTTTTTGAATTTAGATTTGTAACTATGATATCCAGCACTTTCATTTGGTCTCATAGTTTTTTATTTAATATTTTTTCCTTAATAGAGTTTTAAAGTCAAACCAATTGCAATTCAGACATAGGCGGACTGTATACAACATAACTTTTTTTGTATGTATCGAAATTCATTTTTATTTTTTTTAATGGATCAAGGACATCAATAGCTAGCACAAAAAATATTAAAAAAAATATATTTTGATAATTTTCTATCTTTCCACATGTGCAAAATAAAGAGCTTGATTTTCAGTGAAAAACCTATGTTTAATAAAACTAAAAAAACACATACATAATAAAACCAAAACATATTAAAATTATATTCATGGGATAGCTCATTTTGAGGAATACCATAATAATTTTAAATGAATTCATTTGATCCCCCAAAAGGTAAATCAAAAGTGATTTTTTATCAGCATTTTGATAGGTGTAAAGGAGACTCATTTATAGGTATGGTTTAAAACTAGTGAGGTTATATCCAAGGGGTTTGATCTAAGGTGGTTTGATCAAACCCTCTTCAATTGGAATCCTTAAAATGGAACTTTTAAAGGCTTAAATCATTATATTTTCTAAAAATATGTGATTTCACCAAAAATTAGTTCCCTTCAGAAATTGTAAACTAGCTTTGTGGGATCACTCCATAGGGTATTTTGTCAACATCATCAAGTGGAATGAAGCAATCTGAAGTAGGATCATCTGGGAATGGAGTCTTGTGTGGATCTCCAAAAATCTCCCAAACTTTGGTCCAAACTATGTGGGCATGATATGTTTGATAATACCTTATGATAGGTCTCATTGAAGATGCTTGCACTGAAAATAGAACCAATCAATCCTATGATATAATCATTCTCATTACCCCAAACTAATTTCCTATATGTTGTTTCTGGTTCAGGAACGAGTCCATAAATATGTGGCAAAAGATTAAGCCACCTACAATGTGTTATGATGCCTTTTTGCCATGACTCATAATTATCCATAGTCAACACTATTACAGATGGATGAGTTGAATAACCCATGATTAAAATGATGATACACTTCTCAGATGATACAATATGAGATCAACATATACAATACAACTGAAGTGAAGTACAAAGATCAAAACAACACTTTCCCAATTGCCAAAATATCCCAGTATCCTTCAGTAGACCAACTAGGCAAAATCTGAAATCACAAAATATCTAGAACAAAATTTGGAAAAAGTGCATAGATGGATGGATGGATCTCCTCAATACCTTTCCAACGCTGCAAGAATCACGAAAATTGGAGATCGTGGAAAAGAGTTACGAGTTCAGGAACCAAAATACATGATCTAACTTCAATCAGAAAAATTAGATACGAAACTGCAAAATTTATGATAAATAACTTCACCACTGAAAAATTGAGCTTCTCAACTTTCAGGCGATATTTCATTTCAAAACTTTTGCCACCGTATGACAAAGTTATGCCAATTTGAAAAAAAACCCCTATTTTAAGGTATTTAAGGGCAAACTGGGGAAAAATAAATTAATACTGCCAAAAATTTCGGCCCTCATAAAGTATGGGCAGATTTTTACAAGGCTTAAATGATTTTATTTTAAAAAAATCTGAAACATTAAAGTGAGGGCTATGGTCAGCTTTTACAAATATTAAAACAAACTTTATAAAATGTAAACTCGCGGAATAAATGCATAGACCGCCAATATAAAGCAAAGTTTATTGTGTAATATAAAACCTACAAAAAAATCAAAAACTCCTTCATACCAACAATGAAATCACATGACAATGACCAATGCATAGCTCAATGTTGATGCGATGTGACAGCTACCAGGTACGATTTGCTGATGCAGAGCCTGCGCAGGGGTGTACAAAGGAATTTTCGCCTGAATATGCCAATATGCGGACCAAGACTTTGTAAACCCC
The DNA here is from genome assembly GCA_007115665.2 of Sequoiadendron giganteum. Classification (NCBI taxonomy): domain Eukaryota; kingdom Viridiplantae; phylum Streptophyta; class Pinopsida; order Cupressales; family Cupressaceae; genus Sequoiadendron; species Sequoiadendron giganteum. The sequence goes on from CM021108.1 coordinate 88,747,147, forward strand.
AAGAATATAATATTTTGGCTGAAATTATATAAAAAAAAATTGCCCCCAAAAAAACAAATAAATTTGCAGAATTTATTTTTTGAATATTTTTTCTACGAAAATAAAAAATATTTTGGACGGCCTGTTCAAGTAGATTTTTTTTGCCCCATAAATAAATTTTACCCAAAATGGACGAATTGGCAGTAGAGCATGTGGGAGTAAATGGTGACTCCCCAACACCCCCAAGAATAATTTCTAGACCAAAACCACTTCCCCAAGAGAGACAATGGTAAAAAAGTTTTCTTCACAATGCAAGATTGAATTGATTGAATTGATACAAATGTACATGAGATGCCTTGCTTATAAAGGGAAAGGTTGAGAGATATGATTAGACAAGATTATGACAAGTGTCTTAATCCTATTACATGAGACAATTAACAACCCACCTAGATTAATGTGCATTCCTAGATAAGGTTTCTAGAAGGAATCTTTCCTACATACATGAAAAGGGGAATTTATCCCATATTAATGATTTATCTAATAATGCAACCTAGGAATTAATTAAATATTATGCCTAAGTAAAATTATGTAAGTGTAATTAAATAATTAATTACACCAACAATTATCATTAGGGAGGTGTTTTCGCACCTTTGCTTTCCTTATAGATGCCATGGCATTCCATCACCATGAGACCATATTTCTTTCAGGATTTTTTCAAATAGTTCATTGCCTTGTTTATGTTACTACATTTTCCATTCATGTATACTAAATAATTTTATCAAACAGTTCATTATATCTCTTCTATGGCCAAAATCCTAAAATAGATGCTTTCAAATAAACTATGGATTCTTGGAAAAATATATCAAAGAATAATAGTAAGTAATAGCATAGAAAATGTAGTGAGTTGTTTGAAAAAATGCCTCAAAGAAATGTGGTCTCATGTTGATGTCATGGCATTGCATCACCATGAGACCATAATTCTTTGAGGTGTTTTTCAAATAGTTCACTTCCTTATCTATGCTACCACATTTTCCACACATTTCTGCCAAAGAATTTTATCAAACAATTCACTGCCTTGCGACTATGGCTAAAAGCCTAAAATAGGTTCTTTTGAAAAAAATATGGATGCTTAGAAAAAATATTTCAAAGAATAATATTAAGCAATAGTAAAGACAAGCTAGGGAATGTTTATTAAAAATGTCTGAAAGAAATGCGTTCTCATGGTAATTTCATGGCATTCCATCACCATGAGACCACATTTATTTGAGGAATTTTTCAAACAATTTGCTACCTTTTCTATGCTACCACATTTTTCATACATGTCTACCAAACCATTTTATCAAATAGCTCACTACCTTGATTCTATGGCTAAAATAATAAAATAGGTCCTTTCAAAAAAACTATGGATGCTTGGAAAAAATCTATCAAAGCATAATAGTAAGCAAGAGAATAGACAAGGTAGTGAACTAATTTGAAAAAAACACCTCAAAGAAATGTGATCTCATGGTGATGTCATGCCATTCCATCACCATGAGACTATAAATTATGGATATTGAATCATCTATTGAAGTTGTAGCCTTCAAAGGATCTTTTCCAAGAAGAAAATCACCCACATGAAATTGTTACAACTTAGGCATGTGCAAATTAAGATTCTATATTAGATGTATCTAGAATGATTTAAAAATGTACAAATTCATTTTATATATAGACAAGAGTGAGATTTAGTATGCATTATGATGCAAAAACGTGTCTTGATTTGACAACATGTGAACCCTAACTAACAACCTAGGATGATGTGAATATAGGATAAGGCTTCCAGAAAAAGACAAATCATCTTCTAGAAGGAATATTTTATCCTAAATACATGTGAAGGGGTATGGCCCCATTATTAACCAATTATCTAGTAAATACAACCTAGGAATTAATAAAATATTATGCCTTAGTAAATTTATGCTAGTGTAATTAAATAATTAATTACACCAACACCCTCCAAAAATGCAACTTAGGGAGGATATGAAAATGAAATGATTATGCAATGATTGAATGATGGGTCCCACCTACATGATGGAAATTTTAGGTAAAAATAAATGGGTGATCCCACAATAGTGATTTACAATTTTTGGCCAAATTGGACACTAAAATAATTTTTTCTAACTAAATATCATTTTTGAGCACCTATCACATCTAAACCATGAGGAATTTGAAGATGATGCAAACTAGTGATTTTTGGCATTTTGTTTGTAGATTCTAATTTTTTTTTTCAGCAAACAACATTTTTAAGGAGTGACACTCACCGTATACAACATAAGCTTTTTTCCATGAAGGATAAGATTCTTCTTCTTTCAAATTTAGATTTGTAACTCTAATATCTAGTGCTTCTAATTGGTCTCATAGTTTTTTATTAAATGTGTTTTCCTTAATCAAGTTTCAAAGTCAAACCAATTACAATTCAGACATAGGTGAACCATATACAATGTAATTTTTTTTGTACGTATCAAAATTCAAATTTTTTTGTTGGATAAAGGAATTCAATATCTGGTGCACTCATATTTAAAAAAAAAATTGATGGTATTCTATTTTCCACATGTGTAGAAAAATGAGCTTGATTTTTGGTGAAAAACCTACATGTTTAATAAAACTAAAAAAACAAATACATAATCAAACAAAAATATATTAAAATTATATTCATTGGATAGCTTGTTCCTAGGAATACCATAATATAGTTGGGTTTGTGAAGTCTCCTCCATTTTTATCCTCAACCCGAGCTTCGAAGCATAAAATTATGGACTTTTTGGGTGCCTGAGGGGGAGGAGGGGAAAGGGGGGTTCTAGCGAACCCCCTTTCAAAACATGTTTTTCATTGTCTTTTTTGGCGGGAATGGTGGGACCTTATATTTTATTGGTTTAATAAAACCTTTGGGTTCATTTGAACCCCAAAAGCCAATTTTTTTTGCATGGGGTCATTTTTTGCAAATTTTCTTTCCTCACTCGAATTGTAAACAACTTTTGTGGGTTTAACCAAATATGAATGTAGCTAATCTCCCACAAGCAAAGAAAAGGGGAAAACATAGTGGAAATAAAACTACTTTCCATAAAAGGAGATGAAATGAAAATAAGTGAGAAAGGAGGAAGGACTCCAAGATACCCCCAAGTACACCATTTGACACATAGATACAATACAATCAATAATCCCCCATAGGAGGGAAATTGAGAGACTGCATAACCTCCCCACAATATGTGATGACCAATAAAAATTACAAGTGCCTAAAGACAAAACATGATCCAATGTTGACAAACAACTTGTCTCCCTTTTGGAACAAACAAATCCAAATAGAAATGCAAGGATGCTTCCAACTCTAGATAGGCATTGAAGGAAGGATGAATGAATATGGATGATGATGAAAATGTCTTTGGAAAATTCTCATGTGTCTCCTTTCCCAAAGAAGATGAATATGCCACAATCAAATCAAGTACATTCCCAATAAATGAGGAAGGTAACAAGTTGGGACTATGCAAAAACTGTTGTTGAACAAGATCCAAAGATAATAATACAATGCTCCCTTGACTGAAGGAAAGGATGGAGAATAGAATGCCCCCCAAGAATGAAGTATCCTCAAACCACTGAGAGAAGACTAACACCAATCCAATGGTAGATGCTAAAAGAAACTTTGAATCCATAATGAAATGGGAGGGGAGCAGCCTTGTAGATGAAATTTTTGAAGAGGAATCAAGTGCCTCCAATATAGTCTCACCAAGATTAGGATATCCAATCAAGAACAAAAAAAGGGAATGTGGAGACTTAAGAGAAACCTAAAAAATATAATCTGTATAGAGGAGAGATATCCCCTCAAGAATCTCCTCAAAACTTATAGAAGTAGCCAAGTCAACAATATCTAAAACAAAGCCATCCTGTGATTCCAAGTTTGGAAAATTGAATGTGTCTTGATGAATAGAAATGATGGAAGCCTCAATCAATGATTCTAAAAAAGAAATCATTGAATGTGAAGGTACATCAAATGTATCTAATGGATAAGAAGGAGCATAAAAAACCTTGTCAACCTCTTTAGAATATTCAAAGCATTCCAAACAATCAAACTCTTGTACAACAATATGATCATGGGGTATCTGATCTGAAGAATGAAGAGGCATATGAAATTCTAAAACATGATCATTGGTAAATGGTGGAGCATCAAGATCTCCATATAGCTCACAAATGTCAGCCCAAATAATATGAGAACAATCACAATGATCAATAGTTTCAAAACACCATCAACAACATGCATTGCAATAAATCCTAAAGCATCACACCTTGAATAATTCCAAGCAAATTTTTGGATACAATTATGGAGAACTAAACCATACAAATATGGAAAAAATTGAAGTGATTGAAGATGATGTATGATGCAATCTCTCTATTGTATATAGTTTCCCTTTCCCAACATTATCAGTGAAGGATGACTTGAAATCCCCATAACAAATTATGAAAAATCTCCAATATAACAAAAATACGGACCTTCAACATCAAATAGAATCTTCCAAATATGATGTGCAACTAAAACGATGTTCCTTAATGCAAAAAAAAATTCTCCAATCTTTAAGATATCTAAGTAATGATAAAAATGCTCATAATAGGAAAAAACCAATGCAAATCACCTGGAGCTGAAACTAAATGAAAGGAAAGGAATAATAAAAAAATTACTCTAACACCTTCCTAATTCCACTGGAATGACTGATTTTTGACAATTTGATTGGAAGATATGAGGGTATGTGTAGAATCATGATGGGTCAAAAAGTGGTGATATGTAAGTGATATGATGGCCCATGTGGCTGACGACTTTTTTTACACCCAATTTTGATGAAATGAAAAGGGGTTTTAAAGGAGATTCTCAGATTTCTACCAATATAAATTATGCTTTACTTTGAATTTAATAAATAATTATTATTCATTTTCTATTTAAATTACGACTAAAGTTCTAATTGATAGGCTAATTGAAAAACATGTATAGCTTTCAAATGGTATCACATTTTTTGAATATAAAACATGTATCACATTCTATGCTTTGCATACTATAGGATTAAAAAAAAATCATGAATTTTTTATCAAGTTAAGGTGGTCAGACATACGAGTTTTTATATTTTTTAAAAGTTGTAATAAAAAAACATAATTAATTATTTACTTGGAAAAAAATACAAAAAATTATGCATCACATTGGGAAATGAGTCCTCTAATTATATCTAAAATATTATAAAAAAATATTATCATTTTACTATGGTTAGAGTGGTCAGATAGACACCTACTTCTTATTTTTTCCTTGAAATTTAAGTACTACTACATTGAAATTTCAAATTTTCACTAAATAGATTTAAAAGAAAAAAAAAAAAAACCTAGTAGTTTAGAAACTACATTCAATTTGATACAAATTCTATTCTTACATATTTTTGAAATAATATAGATAACTTATTCAAATTTTTACGTCAAGTTGCCTAACTCTGATTTTTTGAATTTTTCTTTTCACTTAAGAGTTTGTTTTTTCCATGATGATCCTACACAAACCCATGAGTTTTTGATCCTAGATTAGGTTTTTGTCTTCAGTTGACTGTATCATTTTATAGCAAAAAAAATTGTAGAAAATGGAGGTAACCACTAGAAAGTAAACTAGAATACCTTTCCAATGATATCTCATTTGCTAATTTTTGAGTTTGTGGTGAAAATATTTTCCCCTTAGAAGATCACTACCCTATTAGGATTTGATAAGATAATTAGGTGCAAAAAATAAGCATCCAAGCTAAAACAATTCCAGCCCCTGGTTTTTGATATGACCACTAGGTGTTGGAAGCTTTAAAAAAGAAACACATTGCTCAATGGGCGGTGGTGGAGCTATGGATAGGTGACATTGCAAGTGGTGGGGCTAGAGGAGAAGTGCTCGGTTAATGATGAGACCATGCACTAAGACAAGGGAGTTGATCAATTGATGGGATCCCTAGATAGATGAAGAGAAGACAAGCACCTGTAGTGAATGAGTTTGGCTAGACAATGATAGTGGTTGATGTGGAGATGAGCCCCTCCAAGTGGCTGACAACAATACTTCACTCCTTGTAAATTGAATGTGACCGAAAAGATACAAGTTTGTAGAATTATGATTGAACAAGCCAACAAGAAATATTTTTATTTATTTTTAATATTGCTTGTAGTAATTAAAAATATATTTTTTTCAATATATATATATATGCCGACAAAAAATCTACAGGCTTATTAAAATATACTAACAGAGGAAAAAAAATCATAGCCATAGATTTAAAAGTATAAACCCCTTATAATGCTGTCAGAGAATTAAAATTGTAGTCGCTCCAAATTTTTTCTTCAAAAATTATACAAAACCCATTTTTTTCCAAACAATATGAAATTAGCCCATTTTTATTTTTTTAAATATGGCCTGCAACTAAATTTTTTTTGCCATAGAGTACAACTAACATGGATGATTTTTTTGCAGATCGTTTGATCCAAATGGTACAAATTTGCAAACCCTAAAAAGTACCTTTGATGGCTCCTAGTTAGATTTCTTCAATTTTGATGAATGAGTAGGCAATCCTAGGGTTTTGAGGCCTTCTGAAGATAATGTTGAGCTTCGATTGAACTCAATTTTCTTCAAAAATCATCTTGGTCCCTAGGTGGAGCGAACTAGTGTGCAATGAAAACCTTCAAGCTTGCATTGAATCTCTCTAGCCTGAATTTTTGATCTTGAGATGAATCTTCAATGGAAAAGCTCTGATACTGTTGGTGTTTAAAATAACAACCCAACTAGACTTTGAAACTCTCTAAGAGGTAGCCAACCTCTATTATAAAGAACAACTAAGGCTAGTGGCCAACTAACAAGATTCAGTCAAAGACTAACATCTCCTACACTTCTTGCTCTGCAGGACCAAGGTGGGTAAACCTAAACAATGCTAAAAACTTAACTCATTCATACACTAACATTGTTTTATAAAACAAATAACTCCTAATGCAAATACAATAAGGGAAGCATTGACTGCCTTAAATTTGGCCAAATTCTTAGCAACTCAACCCTCTCTCAGCCATTGGAAAGCAGGACACACAATAACATAGTAAGATTAAAATGATTTTGCACTTAAAATTGTTTCTGAGATGCACAAAACTGCATAAAAGATCAGTGCCTCTTCTGGGCCATGGAGCCAAACACATAAAACGAATTCTCCACCAAAAAAACTTCAACCAGTGGATTTAACTTGCTAATGCTTTGCGTTAACTGTTAGTGCCTTGCACCAATAATCCATCTCTTGATATCAATCAGATTCTTCTTATCAAATCCCATCTGCACACCTGAAATCACAATCACCTGCTCAAAGCATTTTAACCATTTCTTTGAAACAAAACAGTGAACAAGAAAAACAATCTCATGAAACTTGAGATGATAAATTCAAAGACACTTTGTATTATTGAATTTACATGACTGAAAGTGTACAAATGTGGAGACAATCTGATGACATTCATGAAAGTGGAAGCATTTCATGATATTAAATGCATAAACTGGTTGTATTTACTCTTGAATTCATAAAATTATAGCTTACAGACTCACACAATGACTCAGAAAATACAAATTTCTATCTACACATTCCAATACAAAAAGTTCAGAACCTTCTCAAAACCTAATCCCCCAGAACCCTCACAAAGAGAGAATAATAGAAGATATAGAAGAATGGAGGAAATAGAAGAAGCCCTAAATTCGAATCTATTGCAGACACATGGTAGCTCCATTCCCGTTGATCAACTAAAAATAATATCTTCTCTTCTTTGCAGCAACAAGCATGTTCCTTCCAACTGCTTCAACTCATCATTGCCCAGCAACAGAAAATATGCCCATGTGGAGATTCTTCTTGTTTCACCCAGCTGCTCAAAATATCTCTTCCCGTGCACAAATCGTTTCTATTTCCTGCTCTTTATTTGCTACAACAATACTTTAGTAAATAATGAACTTTTGCCCAGCAAGGAAAAAATATCTCCTCTTTTACAATGTTGGAGCTACACATTATAATTCCCAACAAATGACATATTTCTTTCAAATATTTCACTTGTTTTCCAATAAAGCCCCAACAAAGATAATAGTTTCCATACATTTCCCCTGCCACTTTATTTCTCAACATTTTACTCTCAAGAAACATTTTAATTTTAAATGCCTGGCCATTTAAAAAATTCTATAGGCCCACCCCCCTTTCATTTTAATACCAAGGCACATTAAAAACCATTATCATTTAAAATATAATAGCCCCTCAAAATGTTTGCTCATGCCCTATTTTATTTTAAAAATTTAAACATTTTGTTCCACCAGGCCATTTAAATGTTTCCATTTTAAATATTTCCTTATTTACCTCCTTGGGTGAAAGATTTTACAACTAAATAATTCTGCCATTTTAAAAAAATGCAATGGGCCCCACCCCATTTAAAAATCCAAACTATGCAACCCCTTTAAAAAAAATTTAAATTTTAAAGTCTTCCCTTCTCGCACACCTCGCAAGGGTTTTTCCCCCGTCAGCAATATTCTCGCGAGGTCCACGAGCAAGGGTCCAAAATGCCCTAATTCATTTTTTTTTTCGAGCTCTCGAGCTCATTCCATGGGTATGGCGGCTCCCTTCTGGTTCAAGTCGCCGGCTCCTTTGCACTGGCTTTCTCCTCCTGTAGCGCAGGTCTTCCACCCACTCCCTGCTGCTGGTCACGCCTTCTCCATTGGGCGTGGGATCGACTAGCTAGCTACGTTTCTCCTGCTGCGTCCCACTCCCTTCACCAGCTCTCGGGCCTCCTTTTCGCTGGTGCGACCATTGCAACAGGCCACACCCTCTTCACTACTGGTCGTGCCTTCCCTACCACGGTCTTCTCCACTTGTCAACCTAGCGTGAGCCTCACCTGGCCACACCCATGTTCATTTGCAAGTTGCGTGAGTCTCCTTTGTTTGGTGCAAACTGGTATTACCTGGTCTTCCTCTTCCAAATGTGCAGGTCCTGTCCACCAATGGTCGCGGGCTCCTCCATTACTGCAAGTCTCCCTTTCTTGTTGGCCGCACCTCACACATGGTTTCCTTGTGCACTTCACTTCCTCATGCTTGCACCCCTACTAGTTGATGCCCACCATTACTGGCGCGGGTCTCCTCAAGGCTCAATGCCTTAATGGATGTATTTACCCTGCTCCCAATTGCTCCTGATTGATCCCTGGCCATGCTCTAATTGAAAGTTTCAAAACTTATCTCCATTGCATTTGGCTTAGTTTCTAAATCATATTCAATAAGTCCATTTAGGTATTATGTAGCAATGGTGGCACTCCCAATGATAACACATGAAGATTCAGACAACCAAATTTTTCTACATTCCTTTTGCACAAATCTCACCACCATTTGCATTGTAATGTTCTTGAGAATGAGTTTGTCATTTTAAAATAGGGCTCCCTTCAACCTTTGGCAACATCATCAAACTCCTCATTGGAAAGGTGGAACATAAACATCTTAAACCTTAATCTTTAAAAAACCTCCATGGTTGTATGCTTGCAAGCAATTTAAATTCAAAATCCACCTCACAGTAATCAGTTGCATTCTCAAACTTTAGAGACAAGCACTAGTGCAGCCAATAGATAATAATATTTTCCTTGTCAATCCATCACCATATACTGCCCTCACAACCTTGACTGCAATATTTTTTTTGAAGAATTCCACAACTGTGCGAAGCATGTCGGGCCCCATGTGGGTCTGGCTAAAAAAAAATTTAGTTTTCAAACAAGTTTTACCCTGAAACGGTCTGATATTGCCTTTTGAGTGCACGTGAAGTGAAATGATAAATTGGGTTGCCATTAAAAATCTGCTTTCTGGCACTTTTGCAAAATGGTCAAAACATGCCAAGTTGCCTTAGGAATCAATCTGGGAAACCAATGAAACGACCTCATGAAACTATAAAAACTTGCAAGCATTTAGTCATTTGATCCAAAAGTATATTGCAAAAGATGGCTTAGAGAAACAGATCACGAGGAACCGGATATTAATCTGCGAAGTTGCCCGATTAAACTTTTTTGAAATAGCAACTATTCTGCACCAATTAAAATTGATCCAACTACCCATTTGTAAAAATAGCAAATCAACACTTGACGAGTTTCCATTAGACATGTAAGTTCATTAAGGTACCCTGAGAACGTGTGCAAAAGGAATTACTTTGAAACATCACCGATCAAAAGATACCGACGGTCGAAGTTGGCCTCTCAGAAAGGCTATCAGGAATGCAGCTGCAAAACAGAACAAACTACGTTTGGTTTTGATCTGCTAAAAATAGCAAATTAGATCATGAAGCTCTGAAAGCTGACACCTGAGATCATTTGGGTATGAAGAACACATAATAATATTCATTTTTACTTGACAGTCATCTGGTTGCAAAATCCAAGCTCAAACAGGATGCAACTTTGCAAAATTGAACATTTGCAAACAACAGAAAAGTGCAAAAACCTTCTAGCTTCACTTTTTGAAACGCTGTCAGAACTTATCATGGGAAACTAAAAGTTGACATGCCTGCTCACATATGTCTACTGAGTATGTCCGCAACTAGGTTTTGCACGATAATCAACAGGCTTCAAATTATAAGCCTCCAAAGTGGGTCAGTCAGGACTGATTCTTTAGGTGCACTTTTGAAAGTGCAGAAGCAAAATTTTGAAATAGGCATGTCAAATTTGCAAAATTAGAGAGTGCCATCAGTGGCTCCGATTGGGGATGTATGCCCCCTGTGGGCATAGCAAGATTCCAGATCTTTGGAGAGTAGACCAAATGTTGAGTCCAACAGGTGTCTTCAAACTACTCCCCTTTATTCAACCTTATTTTTCACTTCATCTAATGACCCTAGGTCACCAAATGAAAAACGGGAATCAACATCTACCTTTGTCAAACATAATTCTGTAGAAAGAGCTGATCTCCCTCAACTTATGCTTGCCTTTATCAAACCACAACAACACAGGTGACTACATCTTTGCAAATAGTAATACCAGACTACCCTTGTGCAAATGTGAACTTGTTCTCTATTCAACTCTGTCATCAAGTGTCAACCAAATTAGATATGTCATATTACTGTTACTTTCTCCATTCTCTAATTTAGTATTAAGCGGCAGTATTTGAAAATGGGAATCAAGACCATTTGAAAGCATAGCTTGATCACAACCATCTGCTTGATGAAACATATTGGTACCCCCTAACAGACAATGATTCACAACATCATCATCATGTTCACAATCACTATGCATTTGAAAGTCAGGCATACTTTCAAAATGCTGATTATTATGTGGCAACAACTCATTATACTCATCACTTAAATCATTTTCAAGCTGAAAACAACTTGCCTCAGTGTTGTTCACATTGCCACATTCTATGAAAACCTCTTCCAGCTGACAAAAATAACACTCACATTCTGCCTTGTGGCTGGAACTGTTAAACTCAAATTGATTACTAGTTTGCATATCAGAATTAAAACTATCACAAGAACTTACCAAAAGATCTTGCTCATCATGCAAACCATCTCCAAGTGTACGCAAACAAATACACTCATTTATTAGCACACTTTGTAATTGTTCTTCATCATGTTGGTATTGAGAGTCACTAGGGATTTCTGACTCATCATCATATGTAATCATATAGTCATCATATGAACATAAGGTATTAACCTCTTTAATTTCACAAGATTGCTCAACAAGCAATTCTGGTTCAGATGAATAGTCTAATTTCTCATTGAAATCAGCATAACATCCATATGAAAAAACTCATGTCTAGGCTCATTACTCAGCTCATCAAACAAAGACTTGTTCAAATCTGCATTAAAATCTTCAAGATTTGGCTCATTGGATATGTAAACCTCATGGTTATCTTCTGCTTCAAACTCATCAAAAGAGATTTCTGAACTTACATCAGTGTCCATATCTTCATACTCAGCATACAGTGCATTACCACAATCAACTTGTTGTTTGTCTTCATTGGATAGAGAATCGAATTCAGTTGCATCATACCTTGCATCTTGAAGGTCATCACCATTGTCAAAGTCAATAGGGGTTGCACACAACAACTGAGAGTTGTCCTCATGTACACATTTCTGATATCCTGTGGTCAACAGATCTAAAATTTGTTCACAACTCAATAGATCATTGTTTTGATCTATTGTTTCAACCACTTCCTCTTCTTTTCCTTCACTTGAATTGGATGCAATATTAAATTGCAAATCAGAACATATCAAAGTATCATCATCTTCAAACTCTGAGAATTCAATAGGCTGATTATAAATTGGATTTCCCCAATCATAGGAGGTAGAATTACTGACAACATTATCACAAGAAAAGTCATAACCAATCATAGTAAATAAACTATCCACTTTTCCCTTCTTACTTTCTTCTGGGTTGTCAAAACAACAATCCACATCACTTTGCATTTCAACATCAGATTGTGTATCATCAGTGAATTTGTCACTTGTATCCTCTTGAGGATAAATACAAATATCTTCTCTGTCAGACTGAAAACCATCAATGGTTTGCGCATTGCAACTACTTGTGGCTTGTTTTTCAAACTAAAATTCATCACATACTCTGTCACTTGCAGCTGACAAACTTATGTTCTCAAGAGTATTTCCTAAATCAACAAACCCTCTTGTCTCATTATGAAGACTTGCATCACTGTTACACTCAACACATGTAGGCTTGACTTGATCAGTTGTATCACAACATTGTTGGTCACATATCTCTTCTTCAAAGAAATCCAACTCATATTCTTCTTCAGGTTATTGGCTTGGGAGACTCAACTACTAATTTGTAGTTGGGTACATTTCTTCTATAAGTTGTTCATTAACAACTTCCTCATCATCTGATGATGCATTCTTCTCATCTTCTACCTTCTCAAGTATGCACTTGTCTAGAAACATCTGATCATTTTCATTCACACCACTGCTGATTCCATCAGCATGTTTTCCCCTAACTGAAGACAACAAACTCTGCACATATTCATTCCTTTGTTTCTCCAATTTATCCAAAACTATGTATGCCATTTGCATGTTTAGTATTTCAAAATATTTTAACAGTGCACTAAATCCTTCTTCATAAGCTTCAAAGTACATATGGATATAGTCAGAAGTTCTAGGTCTGAAATTTTCTAGGATTAGTGACAAAGCAACAACAAATCTATGATTGAAATCAATATTTGACTCTTCCTCTTGCTTCTTGACCTGCTTTAACCTCACGACAAGGTCCGAGGGATCTCTTGCAAATTCTTCTATGTAAGCACCCACTAATTCATCCCAACAAGGAAATGACTTCTCAGGAAAGCTTTGATACCAATCCCAAGCTCGTGCTTCAAGGGATCTGACAAAAAATATCATCCGCATATCCTGATCTCTGAATGAATGTTTCTACATGAAGCTGGAAAAAATTTGAACATGTGCATCTCCTTCACATACGGTATACCCATCAAATCTAGGTATCTCCTTATAAAATTGAGCTGACATACTTTCAGTTTCATAATCAACCCATGAGAAATCTAACTGAGCATACAATGGATCAAAGGAATTGACAACAGGTGCAATGACTTCATAAGTAGACACACTTTGATGGTCTCTTGACCGAGCTTGTTCAAATAGTTGGTGTCTTTCATCCATTTCTTTAAGTCCTTTTTCAAATACATCATTCCATTCAGGACTGAACCTAAGCTTATTAAATCTTGGGTTCTTACACTTTGGGGTATTAGATGCTTGAAGATTATTATACTTTTGACTCTTCTTGACAAGCTGAATCAAAGTATTCATTGGTATAGCTACTTTACGTTGATGATCCATGGATATTACAAATTAAGGCTCACTGATTGTGCATAATTAAAAGCCTGATGGATGGAAACCCCTAAGGTGCACAAATGCATTCTAACCATCCAAACTAGCAGATATTTGAGCACTAAACATAATCCTTTCAATGGAACTACAATTACTTTCAACAGATCCAACACATAAAAGTGTGCAAAATTAATTTATTGTTCTTTCCCTTTGTTAGTACTAACTCACTCAATAGGGAAACAAAGTTTCTTCTAAGAAGTTCAAATATGGTTTTCATACACAAGTTCTTGAAAACCAAAAGCGAAGAATACTTGGAAAATTTTAAACTGCTGCAAATTGTCTTCCTGACTGGTAGTATTTGTGGATCTAGAACTTTCTTTAAATTTTAACAGGTTCAATCAACAGAGTCGCCACCTCTTTTCACAGAGGACTGAACTTCAAACAATATGAATTTCTTTTACATATAAAATTTTCTCTGAGTTCCTTTCCACCAGCAGAGCACCATAGATTACAAAATTGTTCAGGTTCACTGCAACACTTTCTTCTCCAAGGTTAAAATCCTTCAAACTTGAACTAAATTTAGAATGGAAAATAATAATATGACTCTATAACCGTCTGTAATTGGAGATTTAGAATTTCCCCAGTAGAGTCTCCATTCTGTTGGTGTTTAAAATAACAACCCAGCTAGACTTCAAAACTCTCTAAGAGGTAGCCAACCTTAATTATAAAGAACAACTAAGGCTAGTGGCCAACTGACAAGATTCAGTCAAAGACTGACATCTCCTACACTTTCGGCTCTACAGGACCAAGGTGGGTAAACCTAAACAATGCTCAAAACTTAACTCATTCATACACTGACATTGTTTTATAAAACATATAACTCCCAAAGCAAATACACTAAGGGAAGCATTGACTACCTTAAATTTGGCTGAATTCTCAGCAACTCAACCCTCTCTCAGCCATTGGAAAGCAGGACACACAATAACACAGTAAGATTAAAATAATTTTGCAATTAAAATTGTTTATGAGATGCACAAAACTGCATAAAAGATTAGTGCCTCTTCTGGGCCATGGAGTCAAACACATAAAACGAATTCTCGACCAAAAAAACTTCAACCAGTGGATTTAACTTGCTAATGCTTTGCATTAGCTGTTAGTGCCTTGCACCAACAATCCATCTCTTGATATCAATCAGATTCTTCTTATCAAATCCCATCTACACACCTGAAATCGCAATCACCTGCTCAAAGCATTTTAACCATTTCTTTGAAACAGAACAGTGAACAAGCAAAACAATCTCATGAAACTTGAGATGATAAATTCAAAGACACTTTGTATTATTGAATTTACATGACTGAAAGTGTACAAATGTGGAGACAATCTGATGACATTCATGAAAGTGGAAGCACTTCATGATATTAAATGCATAAACTGGTTGTATTTACTCTTGAATTCATAAAATTACAGCTTACAGACTCACACAATGACTCAAAAAATACAAATTTCTATCTACACAGTCTAATACAAAAAGTTCAGAACCTTCTCAAAACCTATTCCCCCAGAACCCTCACAAAGAGAGAATAATAGAAGATATAGAAGAATGGAGGAAATAGACGAAGCCCTAAATTCGAATCTATTACAGACACATGGCAGCTCCATTCCCGTTGATCAACTAAAAATAATATCTTCTCTTCTTTGTAGCAACAAACATGTTCCTTCCAACTACTTCAGCTCATCATTGCCCAACAATAGAAAATCTGCCCATGTGGAGATTCTTCTTGTTTCACCCAGTTGCTCAAAATATCTCTTCCCATGCACAAATTGATTCTATTTCCTGCTCTTTATTTGCTGCAACAATACTTTAGCAAATAATGAACTTTTGCCCAACAAGTGAAAAATATCTCCTCTTTTACAATGTTGGAGCTACACATTATAATTCCTAGCAAATGACATATTTCTTTCAAATATTTCACTTGTTTTACAATAAAGCCCCAACCAAGATAATAGTTTCCAAACATTTCCCGTGCCACTTTATTTCTCAACATTTTACTCTCAGGAAAAATATTAATTTTAAATGCGTGGCCATTTAAAAAATTCTATGGGCCCACCCCCCTTTCAATTTAATACCAAGGCACATTAAAAACCATTATCATTTAAAATATAATAACCCCTGAAAATGTTTTCTCATGCCCTATTTTATTTCAAAAATTTAAACATTTTGTTCCACCAGGCCATTTAAATGTTTTCATTTTAAATATTTCCTTATTTACCTCCTTGGGTGAAATATTTTACCACTAAATAATTCTGCCATTTTACAAAAATGCAATGGGCTCCACCCCGTTTTAAAATCCAAACTATGCAACCCCTTTAAAAAAAAAATTAAATTTTAAAGTCTTCCCTTCTCGCACACCTCACAAGGGTTTTGCCCCCATTAGCAATATTCTTGCGAGGTCTGCGAGCAAGGGTCCAAAATGCCCTAATTCATGTTTTTTTCAAGCTCCCGAGCTCATTCCATGGCTATGGTGGCTCCCTTTTGGTTCAGGCCGCGGGCTCCTTTGCACTGGCTTTCTCCTCCTACAGCGCGGGTCTTCCACCTGCTCCCTTCCGCTGGTCTCGCCTTCTCCATTGGGCGTGGGCTCCACCAGCTAGCTACGTTTCTCCTGCTACGTCCCACTCCCTTCACCAGCTCTCGGGCCTCCTTTTCACTGGTGCGACCACTACAAAATGCTGCACCCTCTTCACTACTGGTCATTCCTTCCTTGCCATGGTCTTCTCCACCTGTTAGCCTGGCGTGAGCCTCACCTAGCTGCACCCATGTTCATTTTCAGGCCGCGTGAGTCTCCTTTGTTTGGTGCGGACTGGTATTACTTGGTCTTCCTCTTCCAAATGCACAGGTCCTGTCCACCAATGGTCGTAGGCTCCTTCATTACTGCAGGTCTCCCTTTCTTGTTGGCCGTGCCCCACACATGGTTTCCTTGTGCACTTCGCTTCCTCATGCTTGCGTCCCTATTGGTTGATTCCCACCATTATTGGCGTGGGTCTCCTCAAGGCTCAATGCCTTAATGGATGTATTTACCCTGCTCCCGATTGATCTCTAGTCATGCTCTGATTGAAAGTTTCAAAACTTATCTCCATTGCATTTGGCTAAGTTTCTAAAGCATATTCAATAACTCCATTTAGGTATTATGCAGCAATGGTGGCATTCCCAAAGATAACACATGAAGATTCAGACAACCAAATTTTGCTACATTCCTTTTACACAATCTCATCACCATTTGCATTGTAATGTTCTTGAGAATGAGTTTGTCATTTTAAAACAGGGCTCCCTTCAACCTTTGGCAACATCATCAAACTCCTCATTGGAAAGGTGGAACATAAACATCTTAAACCTTAATCTTTAAAAAACCTCCATGGTTGTATGCTTGCAAGCAATTTAAATTAAATATCCACCTCATAGTAATCACTTGCATTCTCAAACTTTAGAGACAAGCACTAGTGCAGACAATAGATAATAATCTTTGCCTTGTCAATCCATCACCATATACTGCCCTCACAACCTTGACTGCAATATTTTCTTTGAAGAATTCCACAACTGTGCGAAGCATGTCGGGCCCCATGTGGGTCCAATTAAAAAAAAATTTCGTTTTCAAACAAGTTTTACCCTCAAATGGTCTGATATTGGCTTTTGAATGCATGTGAAGTGAAATGATAAACTGGGTCGCCATTAAAAATCTGCTTTCTGGCACTTTTGCAAAATGGTCAAAACATGCCAAGTTGCCTTAGGAATCAATCTAGGAAACCAATGAAACGACCTCATGAAACTATAAAAACTTGCGAGCATTTAGTTATTTGATCCAAAAGTATAGTGCAAAAGATGACTCAGAGAAACAAATCATGAGGAACCAGATATTAATCAGCGAAGTTGCCCTATTAAACTTTTTTGAAACAACTATTCTGCACTAATTAAAATTGATCCAACTGCCCATTTGTAAAAATAACAAATCAACACTTGACGAGTTTCCATTAGACATGTAAGTTCATTAAGGTACCCTGAGAACGTGTGCAAAAGGAATTACTTTGAAACATCACCGATCAAAAGATACTGACGGTCGAAGTTGGCCTCTTAAAAAGGTTGTCAGGAATGCAGCTGCAAAACATAACAAACTGCATTTGGTTTTGATCTGCTAAAAATAGCAAATTGGATCATGAAGCTTTAAAAATTGAAACCCGAGATCATTTAGGTATGAAGAACATAGAATAATATTCATTTTGACTTGACAGTCATCTAGTTGCAAAATCCAAGCTCAAACAGGATGCAACTTTGCAAAACTGAATGTTTGCAAACAACAAAAAAGTGCAAAAACCTTCCAGCTTCACTTTTCGAAATGCTGTCAGAACTTATCATGGGAAACTAAAAGTTGAAATGCCTGCTCACATATGTCTATTGAGTATGTCTACAACTGGGTTTTGCACGACAATCAACAGGCTTCAAATTCTAAGCCTCCAAAGTGGGTCAGTCAGGACTGATTCTTTAGGTGCACTTTTGAAAGTGCAGAAGCAAAATTTTGAAATAGGCATCTCAAATTTGCAAAATTTGAGAGTGCCATCAGATACCATGTATAAATTATGGATGTTGAATAATGCAATGTTGTAGCCTTCAAAGGATCTTTTCCTAGAAGAAAATCACCCACATGAAAGTGTTGCAATTGAGGCATGAAAATTGAGATTCTATTTTAGATTTATCTAAACTGATTTAGAAATTTACAAATTCCTTGTATATATAGGCAAGAGTGAGGTGTAGTATGTATTATGATGCTAACATGTGTCTTGATTTGACAACATGTGAATCCTAACTAACAAGCTAGGGTAATGTGAAGATAGATAAGGCTTCAAGAAAATATAATTCATCTTGTAGAAGGAATATTTTATCCAAAATACATGTGAAGGGGTATGGCCCCATTATTAACTAATTTCCTAGTAAATAGAACCTAGGAACTAATTAAATGTTTAATGCCTAAGTAAACTTATGCCAGTGTAATTAAATAATTAATTACACCAATAGAGACCATATTTCTTTGAGTTATTTTTTAAAATAGTTCAATGCCTTGTCTATGCTACCACATTTTCCATAAATGTCTACCAAAACATTTTATTAAGCAGAACTCACTACCTTTTTGCTATGTCTAAAAGCCTAAAATAGGTTCTTTTCGAACAAACTATGGATGCTTGGAAAAAACCTCAAAGCATAATAGTAAGCAATAGCATAGAAAAGAAATTGAGCCATTTGGAAAATGACTTAAAGAAATTCATTCTCATGGTGATCTCATGGAATTCTATCACCATGAGACCACATTTCTTTGAGTAATTTTTCAAATAGTTCATTTCCTTGTCATGCTACTACATTTTTCATACATGTCTACCAAAGAATTTTATCAAACAATTCACTACCTTTATACTATGGCTAAAATATTAAAATAGATGCTTTTAAACAAGCTATGGATTCTTGGAAAAAATATATCAAAGCATAATAGCAATCAATATATGAAAAAGACGGATGATGGATGGCGATGGTAGCTGCTGGCGTTGTGGCTGAGCAGGCCCAGAGTGGCCGCTCTAGTTAGGGGGGTGGGTGTGCAGGCCATTATCCATACAAGAATCTCTTGTTTTTCGGGGAGGGGTTTTTGCTTCGAGGGGTGGGAGTTTTTGCTTTCAGGGGTGGGGTTTTTCTGCTTGCCGGGTGAAGTGGTTTTGCTGGTGGCTGTTTTAGTTTGGTGGCAGGTTTTTTGCATGGCAGAGAAAGCTTTGTCTTTCGTGGCTGATGGTGCCAAGGCTTCGATTGGCTCCTGCTCGGGTCTGCATGTGTAGCTAACGTAGACATTTTATGCCAATGAGGGTTCAAAGTTGAAGAAAATAAATGGTTGTTGGCCTCAGACTCAGGATCGGTCGGTTCTAGTCCTTTCCCCCAAATCAATTGTTGAGGATGTTTTGTACTGGAGCCGACATGCTCTCATTTGCAGTTTTCTTGGCATTCGGATTCCCTTGTCTGCTTTGGAAGCTTGGATCAGGCGTTCTTGGTAGATTGAGGGGGATATGGAGATTATGCTTGCTGCTAATAGTTATTTTTTTGTTGTCTTTTCCAATATGGCTTATCGCAACCGGGTTTTTGAAGGAGGGCCATATTTTTATAATCATATTGGATTGTTTATCAAACCCTGGCACATGGGTTTTAATTCGGCTGAGGAGTTTCCGTCTCGGGTTCCTGTTTGGGTTCGGCTGTCGTGGCTTCCTCTGAAATTTTGGAGAGAAGATATTTTACAATGAATTGCTTCTTTATTGGGTAAGTTTGCAGTGGTTGCACAACAAACCCTTGACAGAAAGATGATTACTTTTGCTCGCATTTGTGTGGAGGTGGATCTGAATAATCCATTACCGGATTCATTGGAGATTTGTCTCAGCTCTTCATCCTGGATTCAACAGTTAGACTATGAATCTCTCCCTTTCTGTTGTCGGCTTTTCCATGAGTACAACCATCTTCAGTAGCAGTGCCCTAAGGTTCATAAAGATCCTCGCTCCACTAATCCCCCCTCTTCTTCGGATTTGTCGGTGGGTAATGCAAACAAGGGGAAAGCTCCCATGAAGGAGGGTGTTGCGGGCAAGGATAAGGATGGTTTCATATCGGTTCAACCGAAGGCTAAGGGGTGGGGCCTGAAGCGGAATTTCAAAGATTGCCAGGTCGATGAGAGCTTTAACCGTTTTGAAGTGTTAGAGATTGCTGCTTTGGAGGAAGGAATTCCCCCATCTATCACTCTTGTGGTTATTGATATGGCGGTTGAGTTGGTTCCTGAGTCTGGTCAGTTGGTTTTTGGAGAGCCAGCTCCACAGAATGCTTTGAATGAACATATGCAGGATGATATTGTGCTGGTAGATTTGGCTAGGGAGGTTTTAGCTTCTCATCCAGGTAAGGGGTCTTCTCAGGGCTTGGGGCTGCACCAACGTACCCTTAAGAAAGGTATTCCCAACAACTCTTCAAGAGGGCGTAAGACAAATTCTGAGAAGATTAAGGCTATTGGGGATTTATTGGTGGAATCAGGGTTGGTTAAACCCATTGACTCTCACTTCTCTCAATCCCATCTATGATTCTTCTCTCTTGGAATGTGCGGGGGTTGAATAGCACCTCTCATCAACAAGCTATTCATGATTTGGTTGTAGTTCATTTGCCTGACATCTTTTGTGTTCAGGAGACTAAGGTTTCTGTTGATTTTATGCTTCAGTTTGCTTCTTGTATTTGGAAGTATGGTCAGTGTCAGTGCATTGGATCTCAAGGAAATTCTAGAGGTTTAGCCCTTTTTTGGAATCCGCGAACGATCTTTCCTCTTTGGTGGATTTCTAGTCAATCTTCTATCTCCATGGTCACATCTAATTTGCATTCTGGTGAGACTATTCTCATTACTAATGTTCATGCCCCCATTGATATCCGTGGTAAGGCCCAATTGTGGGCTCATATTAGGTATGTTTGTTCTTGTGCTCCTTATTTTCCTTGGATTTTAGGTGGTGATTTGAATTCTGTGTTGAGTTTGGAGGAGAAAAGAGGGGGTGTGCCTAGGTTAGGTCTTGCTTCTGACCTCTTTCGTGCTCATGTGGATTCTCTTGCTCTTATGGATGTTAATCCATCTAATGGGATTTTCACTTGGAACAATAGATGAACTGGACAGGAAGCAATCTCTGAACGGCTAGATCGGTTTCCTATCTCTTGTTTTTGGGTGGGTAGGGGTTTGACTTCTTCTTCGGAAATCCTTGACTATAGAGGTTTTGATCACTGGCCCATTAAATTTTTGACATCTTCGGTGGTTGTTCCAAAGAATCCCCCCTTTAAATTTCAGCTTATGTGGCTTCGAGATTCTTCACTTTATGATTTAGTGGCCAAGTGGTCGGGAGAGGGAGGCCTGGCTTTCGGGACAACTATGTATTTCTTTGTTAAGAAACTCCAATATACTAAATATCAACTTAAGAGATGGAACAAGCTCTATTTTGGTCACCTTTAGGCCAAGAAGAGGGATGCTTTGGACTGTCTTGCTATGATTACTCGCTAGATTCGAGATAGTGGTTTCATAGATGATCTTGGTAGAGTGGAGTCCCATGCTATGTGAAATGTGGAAGAATGGGAGCTTCATGAAGAGATTTATTGGAAATAGAAGGCTCGGATTGATTGGCTCTAGGAAGGGGATAGGAATACTACCTTTTTTCACCATTCTGTGCAGGCTCGTCGTAACAAGGGGCACATTTCTTCTCTGGTGACTTCTAATGGTCTACAAATTTCCTCTCTGGTGGCTATGTCTCAGGAGGCCCGCCAGTTTTACTCTGCTCTCTTTTCCGAAGACTCCCCTCCTACTACTGAGGAGGAAGCTTTGGTCGTTTCCTGCATTCCTTCTCTGATCATCGATGCGATGAATAATTCTCTCTCTCGTTTGATTTTGATGCCCGAGTTAGAAGTGGTCATGTTTGGTATGAATAAAGGTAAAGAACCTGGTCCGGATGCCTTCCCTATTGAGTTTTTTCAGGAGTTTTGGGATATCATCAAGCTTGATCTATTGGAAGTGGTTTGGGAGTCTTTCTCTAGTAAGCAGATGCTTCAGGCCATGAATTCTACTTTCTTGGTTCTCATTCCCAAAAAGGAAGGCACAGATAAGATCGAATTTTTTCGCCCTATTGCTCTTTGTAATGTGGTGTATAAGATTATCACTAAGTT
This sequence comes from Sequoiadendron giganteum, assembly GCA_007115665.2. Taxonomy (NCBI): domain Eukaryota; kingdom Viridiplantae; phylum Streptophyta; class Pinopsida; order Cupressales; family Cupressaceae; genus Sequoiadendron; species Sequoiadendron giganteum. The sequence goes on from CM021108.1 coordinate 88,769,704, forward strand.
GATTGCAGAGAGGCTCAAATCTTGTCTTTCTATGGTGATCTCTGAGGAACAAGGAGGCTTTGTGGCTGGCAAACAAATTCTTGATGGGGTGGTGGCGGCTTCTGAGGTTATTCATTCTATGGAAACTTCTAAAGATAGATTTATGTTCATTAAGTTAGATATGGCTAAGGCTTATGATAGGGTCAAATGGAGTTTCCTTCAGAAAATTTTCTTAGCTTTTGGTTTTAGTCCGGATTGGGTGAGTTGGACCATGAGTTGTGTTACTTCCTCTTCCTTCTCTGTTCTAATGAATGGGGAACCTTCTGAGCCATTTGGTGCATCCAGAGGCCTTCGCCAAGGGGATCCTCTCTCTCCTTATCTATTTATCATTATGGTTGAGGGTCTTGGCCGGTTTCTTAAGTTTCGCGCCTCACAAGGTTTGATTCATGGGTGGAAATGGGGGAATGGTTTACCTCAACTCTCACATCTCCAGTTTGTGGACGACATTGCTCTTATGGGTTTGGCTCGTCTTCGGGAAGTGGATGCCTTCAGACAAGCCTTGGATATTTATCTGGCAGCTTCAGGATAGAAAGTTAATGACCATAAGTCTTCTATTTTCTTCTTTAACACTCCTCCATCTATCCAGCAGCGCATTGCTAATATTCTGCGATTTCAAATCGGGACTCTTCCCTTTATGTATTTGGGCATTCCTCTTACTATTGGCAGGCATCCAAGGTCCTCTTGGAAGATTTTTCTTGATAAGTTGCGATAGAAGGTGAATCATTGGACTCATCGTTGGTTATCTTCCGCTGCTCGACTGACTCTGCTAAAGTCTGTTATTCAAGCCCTTCCTCTCTATAGGTCCTTGGTTTAAGTGGCTCCCATGTACTTTATTCAAGAATTTGATGCTCTCTCACGCCAATTTCTCTGGAATGGCAATTTATCAGCTACAAAATGGAGCTTAGTTAAGTGGGAAATTGTGTGTCATCCTAAGGAGGAGGGCGGCCTTGGTTTGCATTCTGCTATCTTGAATGGGCAGGCTCTCGCGGCTAAGTTATATTGGCGGTGGTGCTCTAGCTAGGATCATCTTTGGGCCCGTATTATTACCCATAAGTATCTTAAGGATGTTGTTGAGTTTGATGTTCCTCGCTTTCCTTTGGTTGGAAGGGGTTCTATGATCTGGAATACTTTGAAACTTGGGGCTCAGTTGGTTAAGAAGGGTCTTTTCTGGATATGCTCTTCGGGAGCACAAGCTCTTTTTTGGCTTGACTCATGGGATGGTCATCCTTCTATCCTTTCTACTCATCCTCACTTGCAGCCCCTTTGTGATATTTTACCGCTGTCGGTTGGATCACTGTTAGTCATTATAAGATTGCTTATGATTATGGCCCAGTTGCTCGATATTGTTGGAAACTTCCCTTTGAATGGCCTCCTGGAGGTTCGGTGGAGGAAAGGGTTGAGTTGGCTCAGCTTCTTGATTCTCGGGAATGCACTACCTTGGATGGTAATGATGTATTGGCTTGGGCCAGTAGTGATGTGTCTGGGAAATTTTCTGTCTCGGTTAGGTATGGTGAGCTGGTACGATAGACTTTTGGGGACACTCGGGTTGCCTGGTCAAAGCATGTTTGGTACAAGTTCTCTTGGCCCAAATGCAATTTCTTCTTATGGCTGGTGGTCCACAATCAGTGTCTTACATGGGATAATTTATGCAAGCGTTGTTTTCAGGGCCCCTCATAGTGTGTTCTATGTCATGCCAGTGAGGAGAGTATCTCTCATCTCTTCTTCCAATGCTCCTTTTCCAAACATTTTTGGCATTTGTGGTGGGAGGTGTGGAATCAAGCTTGTTGGCACACCACATCTTTGGTTGAGTTCTTTGATCGATGGGGCAAGGCCCCAGTCAAAACCTCTTTTCTTCAGGTTGCCTGGACTCTTGGCCCTTCCTTTATTCTTTGGCATATCTAGCTAGAGAGGAATCGACAGATCTTTCAAGACAAGTTGTTGGAGGCGAAGCATTTGTGGTGGAAGATTCTCCACTCTTTGGAGGAAGCTGTTTCGGCAAAGTGTGACCTTTCAGAGGTTGTGGATCTAGTTGATGTTAGTTGCTTCACCCATCTCCATCTTCCTCCTCCACATGGCCAGTTTATGAGGAAGAGTTGCAGACATCCCCTCCAAAAGATCAACAGGGAGGGGAAGTGGAGCCCTCCTCCGCATGGCAGTTTGAAAATCAACATGGACGGGTCTTCCAGGGGCAACCCTGGCCCTACTGGCATTGGTGGAGTGGGTAGAGATAGCACGGGGAGTGGTCATTTCATCTTTTCTATTTTTAAAGGTCATCATACCAATAATTTGATGGAGGCTTTAGCTATTTTGCATGCAGTGGAGTGTGCTTGTGCTCTTGGTTGGAGGCATCTGATATGTGAGTCAGAATCACAAGTTGTGGTGCATATGTTGACTCGGTAGCATTTTGATGATGTTAGTTGGAGATTGGTGTTGGTGGTTAAGCAGATTATTCATTTGTGTAACTCTCTTGAGTCTGTTACTTTTACTCATATCCCTCGGGAGTGGAATGGGGTTGCGGATTGTCTGGCCAAATGGGCTTTTGATCAAAGGCAAAACTAGAATATTAGAGAGCAAGATCATTTACTTGCAGATTTGTCTATTCAGTTGAATCACTTAGTGGATCTTGATAGGGCTGTTTGATGCCCTTGATTTGTATTTCTTTTGTTTTGAATAAATTTTAACCCCTCCTTTATTTCAATATATAGTTCAATAAGTACTCAAAATTTTGTTGACTATCTCATACATTATAAGCGATGACCTGTATCACTATTCTAGTTTTCATAATTGAATAATGTTATTTTATTTTCAGATGATGTAAGCAATGACACCTCTTGATGTTCATAGGGAAATGGAGCATGGTGTCTCTTTTACAATATACAACTTGATGTATTTAATGGTGGTATGAGGAAGATTAGTAAATTTCAAATTACATTTGTTGAACTACAGTTGTTCACTATTGAAAAATGAAATAACTATTGATTTTTAGTTTAATTTCTATTTGGATGATTTATATAGGACTTTGGAATGCCACAACCTAAGCATGATACTATGGAAAGTGATGAGAGAGATCATTTGGAGGTGGTAAGTGATTATGTTATTAAATATTTCATTTTTTATAATGTAATTTCTATATATTAATGTCTTTACTTTTTATTGTAATAGTTAAAGCTCCATGAAGAACTAAATACAAGCAGCCCTCAAGTTCAAAGAAAACCACTGTCATATGCATCTCCATCCTCCCAATGATCAAAGGTCACCCACGATCTATTTTTTTTGAACCCAAAGGGGAATGAATTTTTATTGGGGTTCTTTGTTGTATGCTATATGGTATATTGACACAAGTTGATATATGCCTCTACGGCTATTTTGTTAATACACATATTTTTTATTGATAGTATCCATATTTGAATTATAAATCCATGCTTCAGTGGATATTTCTAGATGGTTTACTTCAGATATTTAAAATCCAAGTGTATTACATGCACTCTCCATTTATATAATTTTAAATATATAAATTTTGAACATTGTTCCCCTCTAATATTATTTTAGGAAGGTTTTTTTCCGATACGTTTCTTCTTTTAAATTACAATTTCTCAAAAGCTCTAGTGAACCTTCCATTTTTACTAAAATAGAGTTATTAACATTACAAAACTTGAGAACATTTTAATGTAATGTACCTGAGATTAGGACTAAGGAAAATATTGGGAAACATTTCCCCACATAATAATAATCCATGTAGGAAAATAGATACTACCCTCTCATATAGAAGCAACATTCTTACATGTAAGAGTAGTCAACATACTACAAATCAAGAACCAAAAACCCTAATATGTATCCATTACCTTCATGTGTATGCTTCATGCTTCCTATTTATACTTCATATGTTCATGAATGCTTCATGATTCTTTTGTATTCTTTATGTATTACACATATTCATGTGTATGCTTCATGCTTCCTACGTATACATGTATTATGTGTATTCACATGTATGCCTAATGATCCTTGTGTATACTTCATGTGTTCATATGTATGCTTCATTCTTCTTATATATACTTCATTTATTCAAGTGAATGCTTCATGCTTCCTATGTAGACTTCATGTATTATTCATATTCACATTTATTCTTCATACTTCTTGTGTATACTCTATGTGTTCATTTGTATGCTTTATGATTTCTATGTATACTTCATGTATTCATTTGTATGCTTCATGCTTCTTATGTAAATTTCATGTGTTCATATGTATGCTTCATGCTTCTTGTGTACTTCACATATTATTTGTATTCATATGTATGCTTATTTCTTCTTGTGTATACTAGGGTGTACTATGTATTCACATGTATGGCTCATGATTTCTATGTATATTTTATGTGTTCATGTGTATGCTTCATTCCTCATATGTATACTTCATGTATTACATGTATTTACATGTATGCTTCATGCTTCTTATGTATACATCATGTATTATATGTATCCACATATATGCTTCATTATTCCTATGTATACTTCATGCTTCATGCGTATACTTCATTATTACATGTTTTAATGTGTATGATTCATGCTTCCTATGTATACTTCACATATTACATGCATTCACATGTATGCTTCATGCTTCCTATGTATACTTCATGTGTTCACGTGTATGCTTCATTTTTCATGTGTATACTTCATGTGTTCATGTGTATGCTTCATGCTTCCTATGTATACTTCAAGTGATCATGTGTATGCTTTAATGGAACCCAAAAAAATTTCTTGGAACTCTATCTTGAAAAATTGTGAAAATTCTAGTTTGGTCCTTTGTGCTTGATGTAAGGTCAATGCTCCCATCATTTTGACAGGGTTTTATAGTTGTAGAACTTTCAAATCTTACTCTAAAATCCCTTGGTTGTTTTAATTTTATATTGACCTATCTTTCTAGTTCTAAGTCACTTAAGTTGTCACTTGTGCCATCATAATCATTGATTTACTAGCCCCTTGTCTTAGGTTGACGGTTGATGGTTGTCTCATGTATTTCCTGGTATTAATAGTCGAAGGCTTAATCGAAAGAAAATTTTAAAAATTCTCAGCCTTCGTTATTGGTCATTACCTCATTTACCTAGTCATACCCCCTTTTATGAATTATTTTTTGTGGCATGCACATAATAAAAGCTTTGTATGGGTCATTTGATCAACTGAATCAATCTTGATTTTTCCCCATATGCCCATGCTAATTTATCATTTCTTATTTTATTCATATAGGCTGGCTGGCTTCAACCACATGTACGATATAATGGTGGACCTATTCTCTTTGGTAAGGATGATTGTGTCCCATTTTTTTTTTTATGAAACCATAGCCCCTTTTTTAGGATTGTCCTATTCAACGTTCATGTGATTTCTTGTTTCTAGTGTTGATGTGGAATTTTTTTGGGTTGGTGTATAGGAGAGGTGTTAGACTTCCTAGCATTGGGCTATATGCATGTTTTTGTTGAGGCTGCTAGTGGAGAATCTTCTTTAATTGGTAGGAATGAGGAACTAGTGTGTCTACATGCAGGTCATGTGGATGTTGGTCTTTTACTCTTCCATTTTCCTCAATGATGACATGTAATTGACTAGGGATGCCTCAAAATTTGGTGCAAATGTAATTGATCATGATGCTTGCCGCTCCCTTGTTATATAAAAGGGATTTCTAGGCTCATTTCAATGGTCGAACTTTTGAGTTTCAATAGGGTTTAAGGTGAATGCTTATCTCAAAAAAGGAATATTAAATAGGATAAGGGTAAATAAGATGGTAAATGGTCTTGGGGAATTATGTCCTTTATGTAATAGTCTTAATATAGAAACAAATCATTGTCTAGAAACAAAAACTCTCCTATGTATATTTCTTACAAGCTATGAATGAAAATGCTATTGGTGTTGTCATTTGTCTTCAAATGGTTATATTTGAATGTGTTATCTTGTTCTCAGCTTTAACTCAAGGATTTGATCAAAATTCTTGAAGAGGGTATAAACTTTGCATGAAATTACTTAGGATTGCTAAGTAGTGAATGTTTCTTTTGGGCATTTTTGAGTTTTCATAGTCTGCAAAGTAGTATGAGGTTATTTCATCCATTCCTTGAATTTAGTAGTTTTTTATATTATAGATTTTTACATATTTAACTCTGTTGCTCCAATTATTTAGGCACTAGAAAATTTATCACTAAAATCTAGCAAAATAATTGAGAACATAGCACACTTAGGTTTGAACTTAAAATAAGAAAAACGCTCTTTTAAAATCCATGTTAAATGAATTGTGTGTGGAATGGAAATATTCTGATTCATAGAAAATAAATAATATTTCACTTGAAAGACATGCCAAGTATTTAATGGGATGGGTTTACTTGCACTCAATTATGAATTTATCTATTATTAATTTGATATATCTCATGCTGATTTAATTTGGTATTACCCTCCCTAGTTTAATAGAGCCAAAAGTGAAGGAGTAAGGATAAAAAAATCCTAGGCTCATTGTGTTGGCCACTAACCTTACAATTTATTCATTATAAGAATTGGAAACTCTTTAGAGAATTGTTACATTCTACAAGAAAAATCAGCAACATGCTTCATGTTTCCTACGTATACTTCATATATTATGTGTATTCACATGTATGTTTCATTCTTCTTGTGTATATTCATGTATCATGTGTATTCATGTGTATGACTCATACTTAATTTATTATTTATATCTATTTGATTGCTTCATGATCAAATGTATCTTCAACGAGATTACTCCATGTGTATTTATGATTACCTTATGCCTAGAAATTACAAAAATATTAAAAGTGTTGTTTATCAAAAATGCTTTCTAGGTTGATAAGAACTAACATAAAAGGGAGATAATTTCATTTTAGAAAGAAATCCATAACATCATTGAAGAACTCAATTAAGAATAGAACCTTAGGAAATATTGCAAATAAATAAATTTAGGTTCTCAAAAATAGTGATGATATAATTTAGGGTGTGACTTTTCAAAGGTGAAAAGTTGTGACCCTTCAAATAGGAAAGACTATGACCCTTTTATAATGAAGGGTAGTGACCATTCCTAGAGTATATGTTCCCACCTAGATTTTTTGGCACTAACACTTTCACTCCATGAATAATAAGAAAAAAGTAACTTACCTTGCAACTTTACACTACATGCATTTGATGATTTTTGGGGCATCGAAAAAACTTTCACCATGGTCAAATGGCTTGGAGATATGAAAATATGAGAGATCTTATTGTATGTGGACCTAATATGATCCTTTACCTTAATATGGAATGTTTCTAAGTACCATATTTTCTAAGTAACAACTCATCAATGTTTGCTACCTTTTTTCACTTTGATCTCTTGAAAGATATCATCAGTGCAATGTAGCTCAAACTATTCTGTCATGGTTTGCTACAAAATAGGACCTTTTTTTGTGTAAAAATACCCATCTAGATGCATTGGAAACAAAAATTACACCACCTTGCAACTTTACACTACATGCATTTAATGCTTTTTCCATCAACTTAAAATTGGACACCACAACCAAACAATTTGAAGATATTGAAACCAAGAGAGGTTACTATACAGGGGTCCTACATGATCCTATACATTTAGATTAAATATTTCTAAGTGTCATAGTTTTTGAGTAACACCTCATCAAATTTTTCTACCTTTTTGCACTTTGGTCTCTTAAGAGATATCATTAGTACAATGTAGCTCAGACTATTTTGGCATGTTTGGGTGTAAAAAATACCTTTCATAGTGTAAACTTACCCATCGAAATGTTTTGGAACTATCAATTTGGCCACATGATGAATAAAACAAAAATTACACCACCTTGCAACTTTACACTACATGCATTTGACACTTTTTCCATCAACTAAAATATGGATACCACAAGAAAAAAATCTTAGAGATATTGAAAATCAAGAGAGGTTATTATAGAGGGGCCTTACATGTACTCGTAGCTTTAGATAAAAAAAAAATTCTAAGTGCTACAATTTTGAGTGACACCTTGTGAAATTTTCCTACCTTTTTGCACTCTGGTCTCTCAAGAGATATCATTAATGTAATGTAGCTTGGTATTCTGACATGAAATTACCTATATATATGTGTTGGAACTACCAATTTGATTGCATGACGAATAGAACAAAAACTACACCATCTTACAACTTTAAACTAAATGCATTTGATGCTTTTTCCATCAATTGAAAACTAGACACCATAGGAAAAAAAATTAGATATATCAAAAAATGAGAGATTTTACTGTAGAGGGGCCCTCCATGATCTCATAATTTTAAACAAAATGCATCTAAGTGCCACGGTTTCTAAGTAACATCTTGTTAGAATTTTTTAATCTTTTTGCACTTTGTTCTCTTAAGAGATATCGTTTGTGTAATGTAACCTAATGTTATAGGATGTTTGGGTGTGACACAAAACCTTTCCTAGTGTAAACCTACCCATATGGATGTATTGAAACTATCAGTTCAGCCACATGATAAAAAAATAAAAACTATACTAGCTTACAACTTTACACTACATGTATTTTATGGTTTTTCCATCAACTAAAAACTAGACACCATGGGAAAATGGCTTGGAGATATTAGAAACCAAAAGAAATTATTGTATGGGGGCCCTACATGATCTCATACCTTTATATGCAATGTTTCTAAGTGCTATAGTTTTTGAGTAACACCTAGTAAAAGTTTTCTGCCTCTTTGCACCTTGGTCTCTTAAGAGATAGTGTTGGTGCAATACAGCTAGGACTATTTAGGCATGTTTGGGTGTGAAAAAATACCTTTCATAGTGTAAAACTACCCATATAGACATGTTGAAACTATCAGTTTGGTCACATGATGAACATAACAAAAATTACACCACCTTGCAACTTTACTGCATGAATTTGATGTTTTTCCATCAATTAAAAACTAGACACCATGGGAAAACAATTTGGAGATATCAATAACTAAGAGAGGTTATTTTAGAGGGGACCTACATGATCCTCTACCTTTAAATGGAATTTTTCTATTTTTGCCACAATTTTTGAGTAACACCTCATCAAAGTTTTCTACCTTTTTTCACTTTGGTCACATAAGAGATATCACCAGTACAATGCAGCTCAGAATGTTTTGGCATGCAGGGTTGTGAAACATGAACTTTACTAGCATAAACCTACTCATCCAAATCCATTGCAACTATCAATATGGTCACACAATGAATATAATAAAAATTACATCACCATGCAACTTTACATTGCATGCATTTGATGCTTTTTCCATCAGCTAAAAACTAAACACCATGGGTAAACGACATAGGGAAAAAAATTTAGAGAGGTTATTGTAGAGGGACCCTACATGATCCTATAAATTTAGATAAAATGTTTCTAATTCCCACAAATTTTGAGTTACACCTCATCAAAATTTTCTACCATTTTGCATTTTAGTCTCTGAAGAGATATCATTGGTGTAATGTAGCTCAGACTATTTCAACATGTTTTGGTGTGAAACCAGAACTTTCCAAGATTAAACCTACCCATTCAAATATGTTGGAACTATTGGTTTGGCCTCACAAAAAACATAGAAGAATATACATAGACACCTTCCTTAACTTCTTGAGAGTAGGAGGAATCTTTTCATTCAATACATTATCTATCACATTCACTTTAATCTAATTTTTAAAGTGTTTTTAGAGAAGATTTATTATTAATTTCATACATTCTAACCAAATTGAGAATAGGAATGAATAACCAAGCAGAATATTATGTGTAGAGGTTATTACAACACTATGTGGGTTGTAGGTCTAATAACACCCAATGTTTTCCAGCCTAAAATTTTACAAAACATTATTAATGTAATAAAAATATTTTGTTATTCACACAACAAGTGTGTAATGAAAGAAACCTTCAGTATTTACCATTCATGAAATTTAAACTTTTAGAAGTTGTGCAACAACATGTTTCACTTTTGATCTTTGAATATGCTTTATAGGATCATTATTACTAAATTGAACATTTCCTAATTGAGCCTTGAGGTGCTCATATCAACCTTCAACTTCTGAATTCCCTTAGATTCTTGCAAATGCTCATTTTTAATCTCTACATGCACCCTGATTCATAAGTAACACCTTCCATTGTTTGTATTTATTTTCTCAACTTCCATTATTTTATATTGCAACTATTCTCAACAACATTAACCTCATTTTCTTTGCTGATAAAATATTCTTCTTATTTTTTAGTTCCTTTTCTAGAAGTGGTTCATTTTAGTTTTCAATTATTTTTCTTCAATTTCAATAATTCCAACTATTGTGTTTGCATCTACAACTTGACCATCCACACATGTTTCCACATCTCCACTTCTCTTACCTATCAACACCCCTTGGCATTCCTTTTCATGATATTCTAACTTATTTTTCATATCTTTTACTTTGAGCTTTAGATTGGCTACTTTGTTATCAATGCTTAGGATAAAAAAATCCCTTTGTTTGATAGATTTTTCAATTTATTGAATACTTTTAGGTATCCTTGTATCCATTTTTTTATCGTCTTTGGAAGCTTCTTTCTAATTATAAGATTAAAATGTTTCTTTTCAAAAATTCTTTACAAAACTTGTATACCTTTGTAGATAAAACTTTCACGTGTCCACCGCATCGATTCCCCTTTTTCACTTACATATGATATTTCTTATTCCTTATCATCAAATTCTAGTTGTATTTTCTCTATGAAAGTGTTAAATTCAGGAATCTTTGAATTCATTTGTTCAAATCCTCCTATAACATCATCTTTCACTTTCTTTTCATACACAAATTATTATGAAATACAAAGCTTCTTGAATTTATTGTACTTATCCATTGACATTTTCCCATTCGACATATTGCACAAGAACCTTCCTTAACTTCTTAAGAGTGGGAATAATCTCTTCAATCAATACAATATCTATCTCAAATTCACTTTTGTATGCTTCTTTTCAATTATTTTAAAGAAAATTCCTTTTTTATTTCATACATTCTAGTAATTTCTACCTCTAGTTTTGCATTTCCATTTTCCCATTGTACATATTTCACACACCTTCGTCAAATTCTCAAGAGTAGAGATAATCTATTTAGTCAATATTTTATGCATCTCATTCAATTTGGTCTACTTGTTTTCAAGTGTTTGTAGAGTAGATTCCTTTTTCATTTCATGCATTCTAGTACTTGTTGCTCTAGTTATGTATTGTCATTTTCCCATTGCACATACTACACACCCACCTTCCTCAACTTCTCAAGAGCAAGAAGAATCTCTTCATTCAATACATTATCTATCTCATTCACTTTGATCTGATTATTTTCAAGTGTTTTTCTGGCTGATTCCTTTTTTATTTCATACATTCTAGTACTTGCTACCACTAGTTTTGGAATATGAATCATGCATACACATTTTCACCTTAAACCTAAAAAATCCTAAAGAACACTATTTAAACCCACAACTATATTTTGATCACTAACACTCTTATGTTGAGATTACAAAAACCCACCTACACTCATAGAGATTCATCACTATACCTAAATGGATCTTGACAACACTTACCCACCCACACATGAGTACAAAGCTATGGCATTAGTATCAGATTGTAGAGCATACTTACCATAGATAGTTGAAAGAAACTACAAGGTCATATTAAATATGTCATATCAAATTGTTACACTTAAAAGGATGGTCCATTTACCACCACTAAGGGAAACACATCATGTCATTTTGACTTGATAGAGAAACACAACAAAATATGATGAATGTATTTTTTATCACAATAAGTTCCACTATGTTCTATTTTATTTAGACCTTCAATAAGTATGCATATAACCTACCCAATATTTACCGTATGTGTAAAAATGTAGTATCAAAAAATAGAGAAACTTAAAGTTAAAGAGGGGCGGTAAGTCCTTCCTATGTCATATGAAATTTGGAACCAAAACACAAGTAAAGTTGAAATATAGAAACAAAAGGTCTAAATATCAACTGAAATACATTAATATTAATAACATGAATTTACAATTCAATGTGCATACTTATAAATTAATCCAATGAACCATTTGGGTCTGCTCTACTCTTTATTGTGTCCAGTATTGTCTCATGGTTAGACTCACATAACTTCCACAAGTTATTGTTTAAATGTCTACCCTCATATTTTATCAAATGAAAATTGTATGCAATGACAAGGTTTGAGTAATGAATAATCTTTTGATCCATGTCAAAGTCCTGAAATAGCTAAACATTAACTTTGTTGGGTTAGTGCAGGATCATGGAGGTGCAAACTAGGACCTTAAGTGGCAATGAAAATTTAGAAAAACAAAGTTAGTCAACTTGACATAAAAATTTGAATGGGTTATTAACATAATTTTAAAAATGTGTAAGAAGTTTTTTTGTAGAAAATTGAATTTAGTTTCTAAGGTACTAGTCCTCTTTTGAAAAAATGTAAATCTATTCAAATGGTGAAATTTTAAAATTTCTATACAGTAATACTAAATTTGAAGGAAAAAAATAAAAAGAAGGTGTATGTATGACCAACCTAAGTACAAGATAAAATAATACATTTTTTTGAAACTTTCAATATAAGTAGATGACATATGCCTAGATGTGCCACATTTTTTGAATATTTTTATTGTCACTCAATATCGTGCCCTTGCTAAGTTGCAGAACTTAGCTTACTAGTGAAACATTGGATCTCTTCTAGGTTTTTGGGTCATCTATGATGTAAGAGAACCTTTAGAGAGGGTTGGTTCCCTTGGAACTATCACCTAAAGATGTTGAAATGCATAAGAGAATTGAGAGGGGGATGAATTAGTTGTATCAAATTCTTTACTTCTTAACTTAATCAATTCCACTATATCTTAAATCTGTTATTAAGTGTACATGAAATGACAATAATAGAAACACAACACCAGAGACACTAGATTTATGTGGAAAAACCAATGAGGGAAAAACCATAGTGAGGATTAACTCATAGTATAGTAGTAATTCAATACCAGATATAAAAGACTCACTATTGAAGGGCTCACTACCCAAGTACAAAGTCTCACTACCTAGATCAAGGGCTCACTACCTTAGAACTCATTTTCCAAAAAGAGAGGCTCACTGCCTATAGAAAAATACAAAGAAATGGATAAAGATCCACCACTAGGAGTTCCACACACTTCACAACTTGATCAGAAGGTTATGAATACAATGAAGTACTATTGCCAATTTTTTTCTCTTCTAGACACTGATTTTCACACTTTTTCACACACTCTTATCTTGCTCAGATCAAATGATGGGTGGATATGAATTTTTCTCAAACTTAACTTGCATTTAAACCATCTTCAACCTTAGGAACATTCTCCAAGGTAAGCTATACAATTTTATTTAAAAATTCAAACTAGGTCGGCTACTCAGTATTCCCATGGTGGATAAGAATGTGAGGGGACCAAATACATATTTAATTAAGGACCTAAATAACATCTTGGATCATGCACACACTTCCTCAAGTCGATACAAAAGCCAAATGCAATGTGTAGAAACCAGGTTGGCCAAACCTAATGAAAACACCAATGATCTTTGAATTACACACATCTCTAGTAAGATAAAAATACATGGAATTTTCAACACACTTCACAAGTCATTTTACCATCTCTGAAAATAACTTAGATACATCCACAAGAACTTCAACAAACTTCATTCAAAAATAACACTTCACTAGTTCAATCAGGAACACTAGCAAAAACACACAGACTTTGGAGTAGGTATTTTGGAGTGCCAAACCACAAGAAATTTTGTCAAACACAACAACCATTAGAAATGGTCATCTCCCAGATCTATGAGATTTAAGAAAAAAAATCGAAAGACTGTGAAGCCAAAACATTTCTCCCGGTCCACAAATAAATAGTTATGGAAAACGAGTTCACAAACTGGTGAACATGTACCTTCTTCTCCTCATCAAAACAAAAGATTAAAATTAGAATTTGTAATAAATTTAGGATTATGAACACACCTATAGATCTACATAGGCATATGATTAACATATAAAAAATGTAGTCCACAATACCAAAGCATTTTCAAAACACACTTCAAGACAACTTTCATTATTTTTCAAATTTTCTCAAAAGCACTTGGCGAAACCAAACTCACTCAACCTGTATAGTGTTGACATCAATGATAAAATCAATGAAAACACCACCAAACACATCCATACGTGCAAAAATCTCCCCCTTTGTCATTGATGGAAACACATGATATGAAAAAACCATCAAAGACAATATACATGATTCGTAGAAGCAATAGCTTGCCAAGAAAAGAATTTTCACATGATTCTCTCTCCCCCATTGACATCAATAGAAAAGGAAATTCTTGCCAAAAAAATCTCTATTCACTCTCACTAAGGAGTACACCCATATTACATACTACAACAATGCACTTCTCTACTCCTCGTGAGGAGTAGAACTCAATCATTAGGCTAAAACAAAAGAGTCTATGGATCCATTGGACTGATGCACCTCCATGTGCACATAGTTAAAATAATGAGGGGCATAAACCCCTAACTTCCCTCTGAGATACTCAAAATTATCCTTTGGAAGGGATTTAATGAATGTGTTTGCAATGTGTTCTTTGATAGATACATATTCAATTCTAACTTCATTCTTCAATACTTTCTCCCTCAAGAAGTGATAATTTATAGATATATGCTTTGTTCTAGAATGCATAACTAGATTCTTTGAAATGTTTATAGAACTTATATTGTCACAAAATATAAAGATATATTTATCACTAACCATTCCTATGTCCATAAAATTTTGTTTCATCCAAAGGACCTATGTATAGCAAGATGCTACAACAATATATTTAGCTTCTACAATGGATAAAGAAATTGAATCATGTTTCTTTCTCAACCATGAAACTAATCTTCCTCCAAGGAAGAATGCTCCTCCGCTTGTACTCTTTCGGTCATCTACACATCCAACCCAAACAACATCAGTGTAGGCATTAAAAGTGAAATAAGTTTCCTTCAGATACCATAGTCCATAGTCTAGAGTTCCTTTATGATATGTGAATATAATTTTCATAGCTTTATCATGTGCTTCCTTTGGTTCTACTTGAAATATTGCAACTAAAAATACTACATGCATAATGTCTGTTTTAGTAGCTATAAGATAAAAAAGTCCACCAATCATGGATTTGTACATACTCTAATAAAATTTTGTAGATTCATCATCCTTACATAGCTTGAATCCAGTTACCATAGGGGTACACACCAGTTTAGAGTCATCCATTCCAAACTTATTTAACAATTCATTAACATACTTATATTGTGAAATGAATATCCCTTTGTTAGTTTGATTAACTTGGAGTCCAAGGAATAAATTCAATTCACCAATCATAGAAATTTCAAATTATTTTTGCATCTCTTTAGCAAACATCTTACAGATACCTTCATTTCCACCAAAAATGATGTCATCAACATAAACTACAACTATCAGAATATTTTCTATCTCAACCTTGAAGTAAAGATTGATGTCTTAGGACCATTTGTTGAATCCCTCCTCAGTCAATTATCTATCCAATCTAGCTTACCAAGCTCTAGGATCTTGCTTTAGTCCATATAGTGCCTTCTTTAGTTTACAAACCATGTCTGGTTTATTTGGCAGTGAAAAACCTTTTGGTTTCTCCATATACACTTCTTCTTCCAATTATCCATTTAGAAATGCAGATATGACATCCATCTGATGTACTTTAAAGTCTTTATGAGCTGAAAATGCCTAGAACATTTGAATGGTTTCCATCCTTGCTATAGGTGCAAAAGTTTCTTAAAAATCTATTCCTTCAACCTATGAATATCCTTTACATACAAGTCTTGATTTATTCCTTCTACTTCACCATGTTCATTCAAATTTTTTTTTCATACCCATTTTGAACCAATTACATTCTTATTTGTAAGTCTTTGGACTAGTTCCCATGTCCCATTCTTCTCTATCTATCATATTTCCTCTTTAATTGCTCTAATTTTAACATTCATCATCACATGCTTCATTTATAGTCTTAGGTTCTATCTTAGAAAGTAAACATAAGTTTACCTCAACCACTTTACTTCTTGTCTTCACTCCTTCACTTTGTCTCCAATTATCTATTCTTTTAGATGATTTTTTTGAGCATATTTAGGAGTCTTGGCTGCAAGTTCAAAAAATTCTTCTTCTTCTTCACTTTCTTCTTTCTCTTCTTTTTCTTCTTCTTGTATTTTCACACATATTGGTTCATCAAGTTCAACTTTAGTTATTTCTACTAGTCTATACATAGCTTCATCAACCTTCACATTAGTACTTTCAATGATTTTCCTCAACCTCTTATTAAAAAAATTGTAAGTCTTACTATTATTTGAATATCCAAGAAAAATTCCTTCATCACATCTAGCATCAAATTTTCCAAGATTTTCTTCATCTCTTCTAATATAACATCTATTACCAAATACCTTAAAGTATTTTATGGTAGGAGTCTTACCACTCCATAGTTCATAAGGGGTTTTAGTGCTCTTACCTCTAACTTGAACTCTTTTAAGAATGTAAACAAAAGTGTGAATAGCTTCTCTCCAATACACATCAGGAAAAATTTGTTTTTTCATCATAGTTCTAGTGGCCTCTTGCACAATCCGATTCTTTCTCTCTACAACTCCATTTTTCAATGGGGTTATAGGAGAAGAATAATTTCTTTTTATACCATGCTCTTCATAGAATTTATTGAACTCACCGGATGTAAAATCTCCACCTCTATCAGATATTAACCATTTAATTCTCAGGTTTGCCTCATTTTATACTCTCAACTTAAAAAATTTGAATATATCAAGAGCTCGAGACTTTTATCTAAGAAATTTAACCCATGTCATCCTAGAGTAATCATTAATTAAAAGCATAAAGTACCTATCACCATTCATGCTTATTGTTCTTGTAGGACCATAGAGGTCTATATGGATTAATTATATCATTTCGATAGATGATTACTCCTTTGCTTTAAAACTATTCCTTGTTTTTTTTCCCATCTGATAACTTTTGTAGATTGAGTTTGAAGGCTTTATGATTCTAGGCAAACCTCTCGCATATTCTCTAGAATTGATCCTAACCAGATTATCAAAATTCGCATGGCCCATCCTTCAATGCCAAAGCCAACTCTCACGAATCTGGGAAATAAAACACTAACCATAACCACCTTTGAGTTGATAGATGTTTCCATGAGTTCTTCCAACCGTAGCCATAGTTCTAGATCCTTTTCTAATCTCACAAGTGTTATCTTGAAACACAAGCTTAAAATCTTCACTACACATTTGTCCAACACTTAAGAGATTATGCCTTAAACCCTTTACATAATAAACATCGTTAGTATTGTGTTTTCCATCAAAGCTAATTGTTCCTTTACCAAAAATATTAGCACTAGAATCATCTCCAAACATGACTATAGCTCCATCAAACTTCTCAAGTTTATTAAAATTATTCTTATCTCTAGTCATATGATTTGAACATCTGCTTTCAATTATCCAAAAGCCTTCATTCTACCTAGAATGAAAAGTAGTTACCAGAGTACCTTTTGATTCATCCTTCTTACACTCTGGACTAGGTTCTTTTTCAAATTTCTTTTCTAGGGCTAGAAACAAATATTCGTCTTTATCTTCCTCAAGATTAGATTCATCATCGGATATTCTTGCATCTTCCTTAATATAATACAACTTATTGACCTTCCTATCCTTCTTCTCCTTTTAATTATTGTTATTGTCCTTATTATTCTTTTGTGTAGCTCTATTAGGAAACCTTGATGCATAATGACCGATATTTCCACAAGTGAAACACTTAAAAGGTAACTTTCCTTTATATTTACTAGTACCTTTCTTCAATATCCTTGTGAAACTTGCTTCCAAATCTTCTGCATCATCATCATCATCATTGTTTATCTTCATGGATTTAAAGGCTATTTTAGTCTTCTCCTTATCTCTTACAAATTTTCTCATCTCAAATGCAGTCAAGACACCAAATAGATGCTCCTTAGTGAATGTATTTGGATCATACTGTTCTTCAAGAGCGGATACATTGACACTATAATTTTTTGGTAAGTTCATCAATATTTTCTCAATTATATCTTCATCCTTCATGGTATGACCTTGATTCTTGATTTCAATTGCTATAGTTTCAACTCTTTGATAATAGCTTGCAATATCTTCTCCATCTTCCATTCTCAGATTCTCAAATTTTCTCTTAGAATTTAGTTTCCTCGAAAACTTTAATCTCTCATTTCCTTCATAAATGTCTTTCAATTTTGTCCATAATTCATTTGTTGTAGCCAATGAATGATATTTTTCTCATTCATTTAGATAAATCTCTAAAGATGGAAAACCTTGGTCTTTCATTCTCTTCAAAAGTTGCAACCTCATCAACAAAGGAAGGTCCAACTACTAGAATCACATACTTTGTCTCCACATCTTTCTAGGTATTAAAACTAAGTGAAATAAGATAACTTCTGATTTTCTCTTTTCAGTCACTATAATCAGCTCCATTAGACATAGGAAACTATAAATTATGCACCATCTGATCTACCTCAAGTGGTTAAGCTTTTCACTAAGGAACCAACACTTTGATACCAATTTTTGAAATACACAAGACAACTGAGTGTTTGGGGGGTGAATCAGTTGTATCAAATTCTTTACTTCTTAAAATCAATTCCACTATATCCTCAATCTATTATGAACTGTGAACATGAAATGGAAATAATAGAAACATAACACTAGCTACACTAGATTTATGTGGAAAACCTAATGAGGGAAAAATCACAATGTGGATTAACTTACAGTATAATAGTAATGCAATACTAGATACAAAAGGCTCACTGCTAGAGGTCTCACTACCCAAATCAAGGGATCATTACCTTATGACTCACTATCTAGAAAGAGAGGCTCACTGCCTATAGAAAAATACAAAAAAATAAATAAAGATCCACCACTAGGAGTTCCACAGACTCAACAACTTGATCAAAAGGTTAAATGAATACACTAAAGTATCGGTGCCACAATTTTCTCTTCCACACTCTAATTTTTGCACTTGTTTGCACATTCTTATCTTGCTTAGATCAAATGATGGATGGATATTAAATTCGCTACAACTTAACATGTATTTATGCCATCTTCAACCTTAGGAAAATTCTCCAAGGTTGACTATAAAATTTCATTTACAAATTCAAACTAGCTTGGCTACTCAAAATTCTCGCGTTGGATAGGAATGCGAGGGGACCAAATACATATTTAATTTAGGACCCAAATAACATCTTGGATCATGCACATGCTTCCTCAAGTTGATGCAAAATCCAAATGTAACATGTAGAAACTAGGTCGGCCAAACCTAATGAAAACACCAACGATCTTTGAAGTACACACATCTCCAGCAAGATAAACACATGTGGATTGATCAACATGCTTCACCTGCCATTTTATGATCTCTAAGAACAACACAAATACATCTACAATAACTTAGAAAAAAATCATTCATAGAGAAAACCTCACCACTACAACTGGGACAACCAAAAAAAATGAATAGACTCTAGAGTAGGTCTTTCAGAGCGCCAAACCACAAGAAATTGTGTCAAAACATTGAAACCATCACAAATAGTCATCTCTGAGATCTACAAGATCTGAAACCAAATATCAAATGATTGGGGAGCCAAAAAATTTCTCCCAATCCATAAACAAATAGTTCTAGAAAACCATTTCACACATCGGTGAACATAGCTTCTTCTCTTCATCAAAGTAGAAGCTAAAACTTAGATTATACAATCTATTTAAGCTTATGAACACACCTATAGATCTACATAGGCATAGGATTAATACAGAAAAATTATGGAACACAATACTAGAGCATGCTCAAAACACACTTAAACACAACTTTCATTATTTCTCAAATTTTATCAAAACCACTTGGAAAAACCCAACTTACTCAACTTGTATAGTGTTGACATCAATGAAAAAATTAATGGCAACACCACCAAACACATCCAAACTTGTAATAATCTCCCCCTTTGTCATTGATGGTAAAACATGATGTGAAAAAACCATCGAAGACAATGTACATGATTCTTAGAAGTGATAACCTACAAAGCATAAAACTTTCACACGATTATCTTTCCCACATTCTACATGATTTTCAAAAGAAACAACCTACCAAGAATAGAAATTTCACATGATTATCTCTCCCCATTTGACATCAATGGGAAAGGAAATTATTTCTTAAAAAATATTTGTTCACTCCCCCAAAGGAGTACACCCACATAACATACTACAAAAATGCACTTTTGTACTCCCCCTGAGGAGTAGACCTTAATCATTAGTCCAAAACAAAAGAGTCTGTGAATCCACTAGCCCAATTTACCTCCATGTGCACTTAGTTCAAAGAAGGAGGGGCAGAAACCCCTAATGTCCCTCTGAGATACTCAAAAGTATCCTTTGGAAGGGATTTAGTGAATATGTCTAAAAATTATTCTTTGGTAGGTACATATTCAAGTCTAACTTCAAGGTATCTGCAGGATCATGATGGGCCAAAAAGTGGCGATATGTAAGCCATATGATGGCCCATGTGGCTGACGACTTTTTTTTTACCCAAAATTGATGAAACAAAAAGGGTTTTTAGAGAAGATTCTCAACTTTCCACAAATATAAATTATGCTTTACTTTGAATTTAATAAATAAATATTATTCATTTTCTATTAGAATTATGAATAAAGTCCTGATAGATAGGCTGATTGAAAAAAAAATATAACTTTCAAACATTATCACATTTTTTGAATCCAAAACATGTGCCACATTCTATGCTTCGCATACTATAGAATTAAAAAAAAAAAATGAATTTCATGAATATTTGACCAAGTTAAGGTGGTTAGACAGACAAGCTTTTATATTTTTTAAAATTTAAATTCATAATTAATTATTTACTTGGAAACAAATTATAAAAACATATACATCACATCGCGACATGAGTCCTCTACTTATATCTAAAAGCTTATAAATAAATATTATCATTTTATTGTGGTTAGGGTGATCAGATAGACACCTACTTCTTATTTTTACCTTGAAATTTAAATACTACTACATTGAAATTTCAAATTTTCACCAAATAGATTTTTTTTTAAAAATAAAGGTCTAGTAGTTTAGAAACTACATTCAATTTGCTACAGATTCTATTTTTACATTTCTTTGAAATAATATAGATAACTTATTCAAATTTTTACATCAAGTTGTCTAACTCTAATTTTTTGTCTTTTTATTGCCACTTAAGGGCTTATTTTTTCCATGATGATCCTACACATACCCTTCATTCCTCAATAGTTTCTCCCTCAAGAAGTGACACTTCATAGATATATGCTTTGTTCTATAATGCATCACTCGACTCTTTGAAATTTTTATATCACTTGTATTGTCAAAAAATATAGAGATAGGTTCATGACTTACCATACCTATGTCCATCAAAGTTTTCTTCATCCAAAGAACTTGTGTATAGCAAGATGCTGTTGTAATATATTCAACTTGCATAGTGGATAAAGAAACTAAATCTTGTTTATTTCTCAACCATGAAACTAATCTTCCTCCAAGGAAGAATGTTCCTCCACTTGTACTCTTTTGGTCATCTACACATCCAACCCAATCAACATCAGTGTAGGAATTCAAAGTGAAATTATTTTCCTTTGGATACCATAGTCCATAGTTTGGAGTTCCTTTATGATATATGGATATCATATTTAAAGCTTTAACATGTGATTCATTTAGTTCTACTTGAAATATTGCAACTAAACATACTGCATGCATAATGTCTGGTCTAGTAGCAATAAGATTAAAAAATTCCACCAATCATGGATCTGTACATGCTCTAATCAAATTTAGCAAATTCATCATCCTTACTTAGCTTGCATCAAGTTACCATAGGGGTAAACATCAGTTTAGAGTCATCCATTCCAAATTTCTTTAACAATTCCTTAACATAATTAGATTGTGAAATGAATATCCCTTTGTCAATTTTATTAACTTGGAGTGTAGGGAAGAAATTTAGTTCACCAATAATAGACATTTCAAATTCTTTTTGCATCTCTTCAGCAAAAGTCTTACACATACCTTCATTTCCACGAAAAATGATGTCATCAACATAAACCACAATTATTAGAATCTTGTCTTTCTCAACCTTGAAGTAAATATTGTTGTTTGCAAACCCTTTACTCAATCCCTGCTTAGTCAATTATCTATTCAATATAGTAAACCAAGCTCTAGGACCTTGATTTAGTCCATATAGTGCCTTATTTAGTTTACAAACCATGTCTAGTTTATCTTATAGTGAAAAGCCTTTTGTTTGCTCAATATACACTTCTTCAAATTTGTCATTTAGAAATGGAAATTTGACATCCATCTGATATACTTTGAAGTCTTTATGAGTTGAAAATTCCAAGAACATCCGAATGGCTTCCATCCTTGCTACAGGTAAAAAAATTTCTTCAAAATATATTCTTGCAACCTATGAATATCCTTTACATACAAGTCTTACTTTATTCCTTACCAGGGATAACTTTAAGAGACCCCCCCCCTCGGCGAAGGTGTAAAATCTTGGTGAATCCTTCCTCTTTTTTTGAAAAAAATATTAATTTCCTTGGCAAATCTATACACATTATTAAAAACAATTATAAAATCCTGGTGAATCTTAATGAATAATTGGTAAAAATAATAATGACATTGGTGAATCTCTCCTTTAAAATTTTGCATAGTTGATCGATGCAGTTCCCCCATATATTTTTATTTTTTGTAATATTGAAGTAGGGGCCTGGGGGTGGTAGCCACCGGCGGGGTCAAGGGTCAGCACCCCTTGCGGGGTTCAAGGGGGCAGAGCCCCCTTGTGGGGGTTGAGGGGGAAATGCCCCCTCGTGGGGTCTGGGGAGAACGGCCTCGGTGTGCTCCTGTCGCGATACAGTGAGGTCGAGGGGCAGAGCCCCTCACCACCAAGCATAAATTCACCTTCGAAAATGCATTGGAGAACACACAAATTAAACGTTTTAAAAAAATATCACTTTAAAATTAACACTGAAAGAAAACTGAAAAAGTTACCATCGATTAGCTTTTTAATCAGATGGCTGTGAGTTGATTCCACGGCCTAATACACATGTTTCTTTTAAAAGGCTTGCTGAGGCCCGAAATTTGTTTTGGACCACACGATTAGATTTAATTGTGTGGCCCAAAACAAATTTTGGATCTCAGCAAGCCTTTAAAAAGGCACATGCATATTAGGTCATGGAATCAAATCACAATAATCCGATTAAAAATCTAATCAATGGCAATAGAAAAAATACATATTCAAGGCTAAGCCGCTAAAGTAACCCTAAAATTAAATAGTATTTTATTATTAATGGCAATATTACCCCAAAATTGATCGGAGGAATATAATATTACTGGCGAATATAATTAATATTTTTAATTGTGCTATAAACTACTGGTGAATAATTTCCAATGATGTATCATTTTCATGGCGAATTAATCGAGACAAAATTATTTTTTGTAAAAGCCCAACGATTCAGTCTCCTTTTTAGCTTGCACTATTCGCCATTTTTGGAGGTCCCGATTCTATTATTCACCAATTGGCGAAAATTCGCTACTAAATTTTTCCCTGTTCCTTACTACTTCACCATCTTCATTCAAATTATTTTTGAATACCAATTTTGAACCAATTGCATTCTTGTTTGTAGGTCTAGGGACTAGTTCCCATGTCTCATTCTTCTCTATCTTTTATAGTTCCTCTTTCATTGATCTAACCCAACTTTCATCATCACATGCTTCATTGACAATCTTAGGTTATATCTTAGAAAGTAAACACAAGTTTACCTTAACCAATTTTCTTCTTGTCTTCACTCCTACACTATTGTCTCCAATTATCTATTCCTTCTAATGAATTGTTTGAACATATTTAAGAGTCTTGGGTGTAGGTTCCTAATTTTTTCTTCTTCTTTACTTTTTTATTTCTCTTCTTTTTCGTCTTCTTGTATTTGCACATAGATTGGTTCATCTGGTTCAACTTCAGTTATTTCCACCGATCTATAGATAGCTTCATCAACCTTAACATTAGTACTTCCAATGAGTTTCCTCAACCTCTTAATAAAGCATTCTTAATCCTTACTGTTATTTGAATATCCAAGGAAAATTCCTTCATCATATCTAGCATAAAATTTTCCAAAATTTGATTAATCTCTTCTAATATAACATCTACTACCAAATATCTTAAAGTATTTTATAGTAGGAGCCTTACTAGTCCATAGTTCATAAGGGGTCTTAGTGTTTTTAACTCTGACTTGAACTCTATTATGAATGTAAACATAAGTTTGAATAGCTTCTCTCCAATACACATCAGGAAAATTTGCATCTTTCATTATAGTTCTAGCGGCCTCTTGCACAATCCAGTTCTTTCTCTCTACAAATCCATTATGTTGTGGGGTTCTAGGATCAAAATAATTTCTTTTTATACCATGTTCTTCATAGAATGTATTGAAATCACCGGATGTAAACTCTCCACCTATATCAGCCCTTAAACATTTAATTCTCAAGTTTGTGTCATTTTATACTCTCGCCTTAAACACCTTGAATCTATCAAGAGCTTGGTACTTTTCTCCATGAAATGTAACCAATGTCATCCTAGAGTAATCATCGATTAAAAGAATAACGTACCTATAACCATTTAGGCTTCTTGTTCTTGTAAGACCGTAGAGGTTTGTATGGATTAATTCTAGCATTCTTGTAAATGATTGATTATTTGCTTTAAAACTATTCCTTCTCTATTTTCCCATATGAAACCTTTTGTAGATTGAATTTTAAGGCTTTATGATTCTAGGGAGATCTCTCACAAATTCTCTAGAATTGAACTTACCAGATTATCAAAATTCACATGTCCCATCCTTTGGTGCCAGAGCCAACTCTCACTAATCTAGGAAAAAAACATTGACCATCACCACCTTTGAGTTGATAGATTTTTCCATGAGTTCTTCTCGCTGCAACCATAGTTCCAGATCATTTTTTGATCTCACAAGTGTTATTCTAAAAGACAAGCTTAAAACCTTTGTTGCACATTTGTCCAAAACTTAAGAGATTATGCCTTAAACCCTTTACATAATAAACATTGCCAACATTGTGTTTTTCATCAAAGCTTATTGTTCCTTTACCAACAATCTTCACACTATATTCATCTCCAAAGATGACTATACCTCCATCATACTTATCAAGTTTAGTAAACTTACTATTATCTCCAGTCATATGATTTGAACATCCATTGTCAATTAACCAAAAGTCTTCATCCTATCTAGCATGAAAAGAAGCTACTAAATTACCTTCTTACTCATGCGTCTTACACTCTAGAGTAGTTTCTTTTGAAAATTTCTTTACTAGGGATAGAAACAAAAAATCATCTTTATCTCCCTCAAGATCATATTCATCATCAGAAATTCCTAAATCTTCCTTAACATAATACAACTTCTTAAAATTCCTATCCTTCTTATCCTTGCAATTTTTGTTATTATTCTTATTCTTAATTTTTGTAGCTCTATTAGGACATCTTGATGCATAATGACCAATATTTCCACAACTGAAACACTTAAAAGGTAACTTGCCTTTGTATTTACCAGTACCTTTCTTCAATCTCCTTGTGAAATTTTCTTCCAAATCTTCTACATCATCATCTTCTATATTCATGGATTTAAAGGTTGTTTTCATCTTCTCCTTATCTCTTACAAATTTTATCATCTCAAATGCAGTGAAGACACCAAAAAGATGTTCCTTAGTGAATTCTTTTGATCATACCATTCTTCAAGAGTAGATACTTTTTCACTATAATTGTCTAGTAAGGTCATCAAGATTTTCTCTATTATGTCTTCATCCTTCATGGTACCAGCTTGATTCTTGATTTCAGTTGCTATAGTTTCAACTCTTTGATAATATCTTGCAATATCTTCTCCATCTTCCATTCTCAAATTCTTAAATTTTCAATTAGCAGTGAATTTCTTTGACAACTTTACTCTCTCATTTCCTTCATAAATGTCTTTCAATTTAGTCCATCACTTTTTGTAGTGAGAGAAAGAAATTTTTCTATTTCATTTTTTAGATAAAGCACTAAAGATAGAAAACCTTGCTCTTTCATTCTCTTCAAAAGCTTCAACCTTATTATCAGAGGAAGGTCTAGCTACTAGAATCACATACTTTGTCTCTAGAAATTTCTAGGTATTAAAACTAAGTGAAATCAGATAACGTCTCATCTTCTCTTTCCAATCACTATAATCAACTCCATCAAACATAGGAAGTTGCAACTTGTGTGTCATCTTATCTACCTGAATCAATTAAGATTTTTGCTAAG
Source organism: Sequoiadendron giganteum (assembly GCA_007115665.2). Taxonomy (NCBI): domain Eukaryota; kingdom Viridiplantae; phylum Streptophyta; class Pinopsida; order Cupressales; family Cupressaceae; genus Sequoiadendron; species Sequoiadendron giganteum. The sequence continues at coordinate 88,796,119 of CM021108.1, forward strand.
GAACCAAAAATTCGATACCAATTTTTGAAATTCATAATGCAACTGAGAGGGGGGGTGAATACGTTGTATCAAATTATTTACTTTGTAACTTAATCAATTCCATTATATCTTCAATCTATTATTAATTATGAACATGAAATGCAAATAATAGAAACACAACACCAGAGACACTAGATTTACATGGAAAATCTAATAAGGGAAAAACCATAGTGAGGATTAACTCACAACATAGTAGTAATGCAATACTAGATACAAAAGGCTCACTACCCAAGTACAAAGGATCACTACCCAGATCAATGGCTCGCTGCCTTAAGACTCACTATCTAGAAAGAGAGTCTCACTACCTAAATTAATATACAAAGAAATAGATAAATATCCACCACTAGGCATTTCACACTCTCCCCAACTTGATTAGAAGGATATGAATGCAATGAAGTACTACTACCACAATTCACTCTTCTAGACTCTTCTTTTCAAATTTATTCACACACTCTTCTCTTGCTCGGATCGAATGATGGATGGATATGAAATTCACTACAACTTAACTTGTATTTATACCATCTTCAACCTTAGGAACATTCATCAAGGTCAACTATACAATTTCATTTACAAATTCAAACTAGGTTAGCTGCTTAACATTCTCGTGGTGGATAACAATGTGAGTCGACCAAATACATACTTAATTTAGGACCCAAATAACATCTTGGATCATGTAAATGCTTCCTCAAGTCGATGCAAAAGGCAAATGTAACATGTAGGCACCAGGTCAGCCAAACCTAATGAAAACACCAATGATATTTGAAGTACACACATCTCCAACAAGATAAACACACATGGAATTCTCAACATGCTTCACTAGTCATTTTACCATCTCTAAGAACAACTCAGATACATCTACAAAAAATTCAATAAACTTCGTTCATGGAGAACACTTCACTAGTTCAACTAGGACAACCAACAAAAATGTAGAGACTGTGAAGGCGGTTTTTCAGAGCACCAAACCATAAGAAATTTTGTCAGAACACAACAACCATTAGAAATAGTTCTGGAAAACCAGTTCACACATCGATGAACATATCTTATTCTCTTCATCAAACCAAAAGTTGAAACTCAGAATATACAATTCATTTAAGGTTATGAAAACACCTACAGATCTGCATAGGCATAGGATTAACACAAAAAAAATACAGACCGCAATACTAGAGCATGCTCAGAACACACTTCAAAACAACTTTCATTATTTCTCAAATTTTCTCAAAAGCATTTGACAAAAACCAACTTACTCAACCTGTGTAGTGTTGGAATCAAAGACAACATTAATGACAACACAACCAAACACATCCATACTTATAACAAAACTAACAAAACTAATGCTTCTTGTTGAGAAAATAGAGAAAAAGTAGCATGAAAATGAAACCTAAACTCTAAAAGGTGATGCACCAAATGATTCTTTCAAACATAAACTGTTATTTTGGAAGTTATAATATGACTAGAATGAACAAGTTGATTAATCACAACTCGAGTTTCTACATGCTTACACATAAGTATTTCATAGGAAAGATGAGTTATTTTTCAATTCTAAAAGGAAAAAAATAAATATCTTCATAACTAGAAGTTTTTAAAACTATTATCATAACCTATGACCTATATAAGGCATGTATATTTCTGCAAGAAGGTGCTTAAAGAATGAGACATAGACTGAGGATTAATATAAAATCATAGAAAATACATCCATCATTCATACATGCACTCAAAAAAATTGATTGGAGAAGGAAAATTACTTGTCTTTTATTGATGAAAAGAAGTGTTACATAGTTGTATACAAATATGAAAATCAGTTACAATCTACTACTGTAGCAATGAGAGAATGCCCAAAAGTTACAATACGTTTCTTAGAGAGAAAAAGAACTAACTAAAAATTGCTTCAAAATCTTTCCTTTATGTTGTTCAACATCTCACAAAGAAATAGGAGCATGTGTTGAGAAGAAAAAAGATAATTCTTCACTCCTTTTTTCTAGGTCAAGCTCCTTTGGTCATCTAAACTAATAATCCCTACTTTTTTAGCCTCTTAAACTGCTCCAAAAGGTTGTTTGAGTGGTGAAAATTCATCTCTTGACAAATAATATCATTAAGGCTCAATAAACAACTCCTAGATACTTGGTAAAACCTCAAAACTAGGTAAAACTACCCCTAGATGCTTGGGATAAAGCATAAATGACTTCCACCTTTGTAAAAGATCATAAATATTCTTGAATTACTTCATATACCATATGTAAAATACTTTAAAATCATTAAACTCTAACAATGCATGGGAGATATGCTAGGACAAGCCTTTTTCCACATGAGTCAATCCCTTAAGACCTTCCTTACTTTCCTTTCAATCTTCCACTACTCTCCAACATACCTATAATTATAGTCATATTCATTGTGTTTTCTTCCTTGAAATGATCTTTTGTAATGGAAATCTATCCATTATTTATAATTCAATACCTAATCCACAGTTAAGAAGATATCATGTCCTATTTTATACACAAACCACTTCATTGTCTTCTTTGACAAAAAAAATGTTCCCACCATCATTTTTCATGCTTCCAAAATCTTACTTGATTGGTTTTCCTTTGAGTTGGAACTATTCCCACCCTTCCTTTTATAATAGTTCTCTCAAACACATCTTGAATTTTTCCTTTAAGATAATGCACAAAAGGCACTTCTTGACATTGTGTTGTGACCTTGAAAACCAGTTCAATGACTGTAGTAATATTTAAAAATATTATCATTCCCACTACTTGACCTAAGACTTATTCACAAAATTCACTCACAATGTCCCAATTGACCTAGTGCATTTAGCATAGGTAGAAAAAAATTTAGTTCTATGTCTGTCTTTTGAAGTTGGGCCAACAATAAAAATGCAGTGATTTGGTAGTCAAACACATCCAAATTTTTTTGGCACTAATGCAATTAGATTTTAATTCAATTATCTAGGAGAATTATCCAAGATAGAAGAAAATTCCTATGCGGATTTGGGTCATAGCTAAGGCTCTAAGAATCCATATGATACAACATCACATAGTGCCCTAACAGAATTGACTATTAATTTTAATAGCTCATAATGACCACTCACACTTGGCTTCACCATTTGATCATCATTTCTTAACTCTATTCACTACCTTGTAAACTTCATTAAGACCATCACATGGCTTATGAGGATGACTGTCTTTCCTTTGAATTTTTTCTATGTTTCCTAGGAGATCTGTTGTTACTTTTGACATTTTTGGATGTTGAAAACAAATTTTAGGCTCCTTCATAAAGTCTCCTTCCAATTTTGTTGTTCTTTGCAGCCAAAATAACTATTGAATCATCACTATTTATAGACTTCACAACCCAAAATTCCTCTACCAAAAGCCTCTAAATCTGCTTACTATTTCCATGTGCAAAGATATTCATATATTTCTTTATTGTTGTCTAAGCTTTAGGGATTGATTTGTTCTTCATTTCACCATGAATGAAGGTAGAGTAAAACATGGACTATCCTCTAGAATATTTCATGGACTACACCGTTACCTTTACTACTATCCTTGAACTGCATGATGCTTTTAATCAATGTTCATCATTGTTAACACTTTGTTTGTTCTTTACCAAACACATGCTTTCTTAGCATAGTATAAATCTATTATTTTTAATTTCATAGATCCAAATTCATTTACTTGTTGTATATGCCCTTTTGTTTGATATGACTATGTAATCTCTTCTATCATCATTACCCATTTTGTGACTTAAATTTTTATATTCAATGAGCCAATGAAGACTTGTTTGATGATTTTTATTAGAGTTATTCTCACAACTATGCATCTAATACTTATTCTATCCAGTGAGTCTCTATTGTCTTAGTCAATTTTGCACTGTTATTGTCACCGAACCTTCATAATATCTTCATTATATCATACATGAGTACAATATGTTTCCCTATATTAATGCATTCAGTATGAGGAAACTGTAGGAAATAATACTTGGAAACATAAAATCAATCTTCAAGGTATTCTTCCATGACAACAACCTATCCTTTACCAAATTCATATAAACCCTTGATTGGTTGTCTACATTGTAATGACCATTTCTATTTTGATGTCCTTTTGACCTGATGATTCATCTAAGGTCTACTTCATTGTTATTTATAGTGCATTCTTTGGAGACAACATGCCCTTTCTTAATGTCCTCAAATTGTCTTGGATATTTATTGCATCATGAACTATTTTCTTAATATCTTCTTCATGGCTGTCATTCTTGACTACACAAGGTTTTAAAGTGTTACTTTTTCACTATTACTCTTATTACATATAATAGCTATATCCCTAAAAAGTAACATCAGAAACATGTGTGTTAGGGCCCCTACTTGTCACCTTTGGTGGAAAAGTTTCTCCAGAAAAAGGTTCATCATTATAGAAATGTTTTTTCTAAGCATAGGCTGCTAATTCAAGTGGGTGTCAAGCCTCAAAATATCTAAAAAATTACATATAGCCAGCAAAATATATTGTTCTCATGACCAATGTATCAATCTGGCCAAAATTTTCTCACTTTGTTGCCACTACATTGACCCGATTATTAGAAAAAAACTGAATGAAATAACAAAATGCATAGTGTACACCATTAAATCTCATTTCCCTATACATACAACTGTTGAGCACTACATATTTTCCTTATACTTTTATCCAATATTTTTATTTTTAATCTTATTAGATTAAGTTTGCAGTTTATCAAGCTTAGAGGTATTATCTCTTGAAAATATTGAAGAGACATTCATACTTTGATCTACCCTCTCTTGGTTTTTAATTTGATCATCTACACTTCAAATATTTCAACTATAGTATCCCCTTGATTCCTTACTCATTTACCCACACCCTCACCATGCAAACTAACTTTAAGAATGTTATCTGATAATAAGATCTATCTCATGAAGGATGATTCTAGACATTAAGGTATGATCAGACAAAATGAATGATACTTTCAACAATTCATATATTTTCCATGACTTATGAAATTTTCTCCTTCACATTTGAGACTAATAGTAATGTAAAGATTCTCACTAAGAAATCTACACTAATGCCAACTATTGATAGGTTTTTACATGTAACAAGAGTTTCAACCATATCAACATACCTACTATCTTCAAGGATGGATTGTAGGCTTTTGCATGACTGAAAGTGACACTATCAAGGGACTATAAGACCATTTCAACTCCCTCTACCTAAAATAAATATTCTTCCATGTCCTATCTACTACAACAAGGTGTTCATGACATTTTAGAAAACTATTGTGAAGAACCCAAAAAATGATAAAATCCCTAAAAGGGATTGACTTGTACTCTTTTAACTCAAATACCTACCAACGATAACCTCACTCCAAATTTATAGACATGTGGATTGACCAAGTCAATATATTTTTCTTTTTGATACTATGAATGCAATTTAAGAGATTATTAAGTGGTATATCTTTTTTAAAAAAGGGGTCACAATGACCACCTTATAAACTCATAAATTTATTAACTTTATAAAATCACCTAAAGTGTACCAAGTGACTATTTTTCATTAAAGAATGATAAAAATATCAAATTTTTTATTCAAATAAAATTATTAGTTATGAATTTTCTATTAATTTTTTTAAAAAAGATTAAAACTTGTTTGTCTAACCATCATAACTTGATAAAAAAATGTATGGAAATCGATTTTTATTTTTTATCCTATAGTATGTGAACCATAGAATGTGTCGCATCTTTTGGGCTGAAAAAATGTGAATTCATTTGAGAGTTATAGATTTTTTCAGTCATCCTATCAATTAGGACTTTAGTCAAAATGCATGTAGAAAATCAAAAAATAATTATCTATTCAATTTTGAATAATCATATCTTATATTGGTGGAAATCTTAAAATTTTATCAATAAACCCTTTTCATTTCATGAGATTTAGATAACAAATATTGTCAAGCACTTTTGGGTCATATATCTACTTTTTGGACCCCCATGATCTTGCACTCACCCTCTTATGTGGGTACCTTATAATCTATGTTTTAGTAACAATCACCAAGCTTGTAGGGTATTCAATGTTTTCTCCATTTTTAATTGGGGCCTCAAATTTATTTTTGTCCTCAACATAATGATACAAGTAATAATCCATTCCATTTTCACTTTCTTCATCTATAATAATTGCATAAACATGCCTCGCATTTATATGTGTAACAAATTAGATGAATTTAGTCAAAATTATAAAAACACTACAAAGTAAGATGGGATTTTAATAATTTCAAAAAGTATACAAGTAGATATATTACTTAGCTGAATTAAATCTAATATGTGATCAAAGTCAATCGATGACTCCATTTGTGTAAGTTTTAGTGCCATCGAGAGTGAATACATGTCAAGTGGGATAAAAAAACTTAACCACCATTAGTCAACCCACTCCTTTGACTCACACTCATTCCGAGCTTACTCATACTGTGTCACCAAAAAGTGCATACCTTGGCACTTTTCACTCACTGTGGCCTTTTTCACTAGATTTTGGCCTTGTTTACCTTGATTCAACCTTGTAAGCTTGCATTTCGACACTCATCTAACAATGTTTTACTAAGGTGTTGTGAAGTGTTGTAAGAGATTTACTCACTTTTCTAAGACCCTTTCAACATAATTCACCTAAATAATGAATTCTTCCACCTTCCCAAGCCTTAAAAATAAGTGTTGTAAAGTCTTGTGTTGCATTTTCACACTTATCTAGGCTTATCACCCCTAAATCAACACTTTTCATATGCTAATTTGTCTCATTAATGCATCTTTAGTCCCGACCTAAGTGTTTTTTTGGAGGGAAATGTAATAGACTTCATTAAACATAAATTAATTCCTGACAAACATCAAAATTTTCCTAGGAGGACTAGGTCACCACTTTGGGCAACCTAGTCCCTCTAAGCATAAAAATTAAATTTTAAATAAGATTCAATGGGAATCTTGCCTCTTGAACCCTAGGGTAATCCTATTAGGTTGTATTTTAGAAAAATTAGGGTTTCACTTGTACAAATAAGGGTTTTTGCCTTCATTTCCCCCCCAACAAGTTCATTTTTTCACCTTCACTCTCTTGCACTCACTCATCACGTACTCAATAAACCAAGCAAGAACACAAGAATTAGGGTTTTCAGACCTCCTCCATTGAAGCTGCTCATACATGTTGTAGACCATCAACAAAGGTTTGGTAAGATACTCTATTGTGTAATCTTTGAATCTTACTTTCCTTTGTGCTTGTCTCATTTGGGTTTAATCACCTATCAAGGGGTTTGACTTACACAAACCTCTATATCCTAACCTTAACTACTTTTGGTCTTTGCATGTATTTGCAGGTCTTTTTTTGCAAGTTAGGTGAAGGACAAGGTGTTGCAAGAAGTACAAACACTCCTCCCAAGTCAACCTCAACTATCAAATCCTAGAAAGGATAAAAGACAAGTTGTAGGTCACTTTCAAGACTTCTGTCATAGATTGTTGTAGAAAAGGGAAACATTAATCAGGACCCACAAGGCCAAGGCCTAAATCCTTGGAAAGTCACAAGAGGACTAGGTTGCCACTATTGGTGACCTTGTTCCTATGTTTATCCTAGAATAGGGTTTTTGTGTTTTTAGGCACCTAGTTCCCCAAAACCTGTTTTGGGAAAGTTTTCTAGTTGGAGGACAAGGTCACCCTAGTTGGCATAAGTGTCCTTCTGCCATTTTCAAAAAAATTCTAATAGCTTCCAAGAGTATTCAACTGTCACATCATTTATCCATGTACACACTTTCTTTCCCACTCTGTCAATTTCTAGAAAAAACTCATTTAGGGCATATAGTTAGTTTGCATTAGTTTAGTTTTGCTTCATTTACATCTACATGTTCTTAGATTAGCTTCATTTTACTTTTAGTATTATCCACAGTTCACACACTTCCATAACCATCATCAAAATCTCTCCCCCCTTTTTGAATGAACCTCATCGAAAACATATCTACCTAGTTAGGAAAGAGAGCCATTCTCCCAACTAAGTGCTCTTAGGGTGCAAAACCCTAAGAACCTAGCCAGGGAATCCTCTTTCCCTGGTAAGACATATATGTTTTTGGTGGTTCATTTCGGTGAACCCGACCATTGACACTAGCTAGATTTTTGGTTTTCTACATTTCATCATAAAATAGTTTGCATTGCATTCAACTCTTACATTATTTGCATCTTAGGGTTAAGAATAAAAGTAAATTTAGTGAAATTTCATGGTAATTTTGCACCTCGCATTGCATTGTTAATAAGAAAAAAAAAAAAATTGCACTTTCACTTTACGTTTGCACTTAAAAGTCTGAAAAATCCTCAACATTAGCCAAAACCTCCACAATTTACCTAAAACAACACTATTAGGACTAAGTCGCCATACTAGGTGACCTAGTCCTTTGGCTCTATTTTCTATCAAATTCTCAAGAATTTGCCAATATTTTCTACCTTTCAACTCCTTGTTTTTTCCTTCTTGTGTTTAGTTCCCGAAACCTAGTTATAGACCTTTTGTCATCTTTTCCCACATTGTCTTAGGAGTTTGTCTCTGACCAATTAGTGTCCCTTTTCCAATACAATTATGAGAAGAATTTAAAGGACCCATGACATCTACTAACACCACCCTCATTGTAGATCTTGGCATCGCTCCAACTTAAACTCCTGGTGTGGCCAATGGTGCTTTAGTCTTAGACACAATCCTTAATAACTCCTTGCACCTAGATGATAATGCTACTGATAATACCCTCCCACATGATTAAAAAATTCACATTCATGTTGATCTCGTTCACTATGAGCATGAAATCAGATTTGACTCCATTTCAGGGATTGCCATCCCTACCATTGAACTCATACACCATCTCATTGACCGTGATAATGACTTAAGTGTGATGAAGAAGATTGCATAAATCTATGAGAAACATGCACCTAATCTATCCCCTTTTCCCACCCATAGTTCTAGCCGTGGAGGAACTTCCACTCCTGCCTCTTCAACTATGGCTTCCATCCTGACCTATACCCCACTTAGTGTAACCACTACTATACAACTGGTTAGTCATGTGGTACCTCCTCCCCCCTTCACTGCTATCATCCCTACTTCTTTTGTAGCATTCCCCCCTATCATCTCTTCCATTGTCCCACCTATCACCATTCCTACCAATTCTCCTTCTAGCACTCTCACTACCTCACCTCTTTCACTTCCATCGCATAACACTTATAGTGACCCTTTTATCACCCAACTATTCCACACCATCACCAATATGCAACAATAACTCTCTTCCATTAACCAAAGCCAATTTGGCTCTCCCTCTCATTACGTTTGTAGTAACCCATTGTCCCTTGACATCCTCTGTGCTCCCTTGCCATAGGGAATATAGATCCCTCGGTTTGAAAAGTATGGCGGAAGGGGTGACCCTTCTAACCATGTCAATGCCTACACTACTCTCTATAGCAACTTTTCCCTTGATGACAACTTGATCACCAAATTATTCCCAAGAACTCTAAAAGATGAAACCCTAGATTGGTTCTCTTCTTTACCCAATAAATCCATTAGTTCATTTAATGAGTTAGTGGATGCTTTCATAAATATCTTTCAAGTTGACATGGCTTCAAAGAAAACCCTAGCTGACCTCATGAGATGTAAATAGGCTAATACCAAGAAGGTCACTGATTTTATCTCTCACTACCAAGCCCTTTATTCCTTGATTGATGTGCAGATTCTAGACAACCATCTAAAAAATATGTTTACTAAGAACCTTGTGACATCCCTTCTAGATAAAATCATCCTCATGAATTTCCCCTCCTTCATGCGTCTATGCTAATCACTTTGTGATTACCATAACTCCACTAGTAGTTGTGACTCATGGTCCAATACTAGGTGTGATGAAAAATATGATAACTCTTCCCAACCCACTTCCCAACATTTCCGCAAACCGAACAAAGGATTCCTTCAATTCAACCCTTCATCTTCTATCCCCTCAACCATTAATAACCAAGTGGCCATTGTTAAGTCAGTCATGCCCTTTCATTATGGGGATCCCAAACATACTTTCACAACCCTTCTCGGTACCCTCCACAATACCAGGACCCAACTTCTCCAAAAACACATGATTTCTTCACCACCTATTCATACACCTGATCCTAAAAATCCATTACCCGCTTCCTACAATGCCATTGCTTATTGTTATTTTCATCACCAAAATGGCCATGACACTGAATAGTGTAAGCATTTAAAGTACTTAGTGCAAGACCTCATTGATTCAGGATGTCTATCTCTTTCTAGTGTTAATGTTAAAAGAAACACATCACTGGCACCCCTAGTCAAAAATTGCAAATTTTTACCAATCCCATTCCTAATCATAATGTTTCATTTGTCAATTCAATTGAAACTTCCATACCTCATGTAATGAGTGTTGATTCACAATATTTACATTCTACTTCTCTTCCACCAGTAGCCCATGTTTCACCTATTAATGAGATGGTCGGTGAAATTGATGTTATCCTTCAAAAGGGCCCAACCAAAGGACCTCTTGACATGTTCTTCTCTACACAAGATATACTACGAAACCTTCCTTATGGCCCTCTCTACATTGTTGGCTGCATCTATGATAAGCCCACCAATGGGATACTCATAGATCCAACATGTGGCGAGAATGTTATCACTGAAGAATTTCTTGTATTACATAATCTTGACCAGGAATTCTATAATAGACCTACTATGTGGGTCAAAATGTACCATGGTTTTTCCTACCCGACGATCGAAACAATTTCCCTCCCCTTGCACATAGGTCCCAAGACATTGGATGTTACCTTTTCAATTATACCTTAGTCGAACCAATTTTTCTTGTGAGTTGGCCTTCCATGGTTTGACTATATGAAAGTGGTCCCATCCATCATTCACAAGTGTTTGAAGTTTCCTATTGAAAACGACATATTTACTTTCCATCATAGCGGTTTTAACCCGTTATCCTCTAAGGGTAAATTTTCCTTGGACATCTTTTGGCCCGAACCTATGGAACCCTTCACTCCCAAAAAAATTCTTCTTTATTTCCTACCAAAAATTCAAAGCCAAAAAGATATCTGATCTCTCTTTGCACAACATACCTCCTTCTACCTTGGATTCACCCATCCTTGATAAAGCCATGTTGCCACTTGAATTTGATATTCCTAGCCAACCTACTCCTGAAACCTCTTCCACATCATCCAAGAGGCCTTAGGATCATGATAGTAATTTTTTCCTCCCTCCTCACACCAAACAAATTTACAAAGCCAAAGAGAAAGTGGATGAGCCACCCTTAGTGCCTTCCATTCCTCCCCTTAGGAAGGATAATCAATCCATAGTGGACCATCCCGCTCCTTCACCTATGAACCTTGATCACAAAGCCAATTGGAATAAAGAATCTAGGAAATGTAGGCATCACCGTCATGCCTTGGACTGTCAATCTCATGAGGAAGACCAAATTGAAGATCCCAACCCTCCTATGCTTGAGGCTATCCATATTGATCCCCCTCCTCCACTCCTGCAACTAGATCCAATATCTCCTCCATCCCCACCCATCTTACAAGACACTATGGACATTGTCATCCATCCCACTATTGTCATGAATTTAGATGATGATGACAAGGAGAATGCCAAGATTGATGAAGAGGTAAACCACACCTTGAATTCACTCTTTTCCTCTTCCATGAGCATCCATGGGAATTCTCCTCGAACAAGTATTGATATGGATGCTAGTTCGGTAATTGCTAATGTTCCTCTCACTAGTCACCCTCCCGAGTTTTACATTGAGCAATATTGGGAGGTCAATGACTTGCTTGACGAGTGACATGCACTTGCCTAGCTAGTGATGTTTCCTTTTCTTTTTCTTTTTTGTTTCGTTTGTAATGTATTCCCGTCACCTATCTTGGCTCACTCTGGCCTTGCACTCAGTGGGGGAAAGAGGTTGCTAGCCTTGTCCTACTAATGCAATTTACTTTGTCCCTTAGCTTTGTTGTCCATCTACAACTTTTCTCTACCAAGATGGGGAGGTGGATACTTGGGTTCATGGTTGAATTACACTTTCCTTACTAGTATTGTGTTTGTTTTTGTATGTCATGTATTCCCCATCTTGTTTTATGTCTATGACATTCTTCTATTTGTATCTCTTGTCTTCTATATGCCATGCATTTGCTTTGGCATTTTCGCCTTTCGGATTTTGTTTGAACCTTTATTTGGGGATGACACAAAGCATCAAGACCACCGGGTCTCTTTCAAGTTGACCTAAAAGTAAACCTTCTTTTTCCTTTTTGTTTCTCCTTTTCTCTTTGTTTTGACCTTGATTTGGGGATGATGCAAGGTATTGAGACTGCAATGTCTCCTTCATGTTGACCCAAATGACCTCCTTTTTCTTTTATTTTCATGCCTTTCTTTCCTTTCATTCGAGGATGATGCAAGGCATTAAGACAACAAGGTATCCTTCATGTTGACTCAAATGCTAAGGCACCTTTTCTTTTTTCTTTTGTCTTTTTCTTTCTTTGGTCCTTTTGGGGATGATTCAAAGCGTCCAAACATTCTATGTCTCTTCCATGTTGATCGAAAAATGATTCTTCTTTTTTCATTTTGCCTCCGCTCTCTATGTGTCCTTATCATTTTATGTTTTTTAGGAGATGACAACAGTTCTGTGCTCTCTAAAATTTGTAGCAATGAATAGACTGACCTCAAATACATAGATCCCTTGTGTGTTTGGTGTTTTCAATTTTGGGGGAAAATTTCCCCTTCACTTTCACTTGCTTTCTTTGTTGCATGATTTGGTCTTTCATGGTCACTCATTGCATTGTGCCTTTCTCTACTTTAATGAAATTTCTAACACAATGGTGCATGGAAATAACTTTCAAGTGGGGGCATACATTGGCACTATTCTAATTTACTTTTATTTATTTATTTCATTTGCATTTTTTTCCTTTACCTGTGCTTCCTAGTGCATCCTTCTTACTTGATACGTTTCCTCACTTGGTGATGAAATTAGGTATAATTTCTTTCATAGGTGTGACTCATCTCAACATATTACATTCCTTTTAGTGGCCTAATGTGATGCACTACATCCCCTAAGTTATGAATCTTCTATACTTTGATCAGACCTATTTTGGAAACATTACATGTAATTCTCTCTAAGTCTAAAGACGTTAAATGAACTAAACAAGACTCCTTTGAACACTTTCATTCTCCATTCCTTTTGCACCTTTTCACCTTTTTATTTTTTGCATGTTGCATCCCTATTACATTTGTGCATTCATGGCCACCTTGCATAACACAACCTTCATACCTCTAGGACCAACTTGTACTTGTTCATGGGTTCTAAGCATCCAAGTCTTTTCTTGTCTCGTGATTCGTACCCTTGTCCTTGTGGCACCTTAGAAAAGTTTTCAGGGAGTACAACTTTGGTATGGTTGAGTGGGATGCCCAACTAGTGGCATGAATTTCCCCAAAGCCACCCTTTGTGTGTGTGAACACATATCGACCAAGTGTATGTGTCTTTCACCACCTTTTCGCATTCTCACCTGACGAACAACCGAAAATGTCATTGACCTAGAGTGAGTACCCTTTTGGAATTCTCACTTGATGAACAACCAAAATTTTTGTCAGCCCAAAGTGAGTACCCCTTTCCTTTTTCGGACAAAAAACCTAGATATGATCCACAACTAGTTGGACAAATAGTTGAAGCTTGATCTGACCTTCTCTCCACTCTTTCACATCACTCCTTGGGTGATCTTTTGCACTTATGTTTTGTTGGATGGGATCTTGATCTTGGGGGCTTGATCATCCCTCTTGATCATAGTCATCTCATCTTACTAGCATAAGTACACTAGACCCCACTTAATCCGCATGGTTCAACTACTTTAGTGTGAGTCTGAAGAATGTCCATACTCTCACTAAATTGGGGGCTTAATGTGTCACCAAAAAGTGCATACCTTGGCACTTTTCACTCATTGTGGCCTTTTTCACTAGATTTTGGCCTTTCTTACCTTGATTCAGCCTTCTAAGCTTCCATTTCAACACTAATCTAACGGTGTTTTACTAAGGTGTTGTGAATTGTTGTAACACATTTCCTCACTTTTCTAAGACCCTTTCAACATAATTCACCTAAATAATACATTCTTCCACCTTCCTAAGCCTTAAAAAAGAGTGTTGTAAAGTGTTGTGTTGCATTTTCACACTTACCTAGGCTTATCACCCATAAATCAACCCTTTTCATATGCTAATTTGTCCCTCTAATGCATGGGTATGTGTAGGATCATGATGAGCCAAAAAGTGGTGATATCTAAGTGATATGATGACCCATGTGGCTGATGACCTTTTTTTTACCCAAAATTGATGAAACAAAAAGGGTTTTTAAAGGAGATTCTCATCTTTCCACCAATATAAATTACACTTTACTTTGAATTTAATAAATAATTATTATTCATTTTCTATTTGAATTACGACTAAATTCCTGATTGATAGGTTGATTTAAAAACATCTATAACTTTCAAATGGTATCATATTTTTGGAATCCAAAATATGTGTCACATTCTATGCTTTTCATAATATATTATAAAAAAAAATAATAATTTCATGAAGTTTTGACCGAGTTAAGGTGGTTAGACATACAAGTTTTTATATTTTTTAAAATTTGTAAAAAAAAAACATAATTAATTATTTAATTGGAAAATAATTACAAAAAATATGCATCACATCTGGACATGAGTCCCCTACTTATATATAAAATCTTATAAAAAAATATTATTTTTTTATCGTGGTTAGGGTGGTCAAACAGACACTACTTCTTCTTTTTTCCCTGAAATTTAAGTACTACTACATTGAAATTTCAAAATTTCATGAAATAGATTTAAAAAAAAAAATATAAACATAGTAGCTCAGAAACTAAATTCTATTTTATACAAATTCTATTCTTACATATTTTTGAAATAATTTAGTTAACTTGTTCAAATTTTTACGTGAAGTTGCCTAACTCCGATTTTCTGAATTTTATTGCCACTTAAGGGCCTATTTTTTTCCATGATGATCTTGCACATACCGGCATCTTTAGTCCCAAAATAAGTGTGTTTTGGGAGGAAAATTTAATAAACTTCATTAAACATAAATAAATTCTTGACAAACATCAAAATTTGCCTAGGAGGACTAGGTCGCCACTTTGGGTGACCTAGTCTCTCTAACCATAAAAATCAAATTTTAAATAAAATTCAATGGGAATCTTGCCTCCTGAACCCTAGGGTCAGCCTATTATGTTGTATTTGGGGAAAATTAGGGTTTCAATTGTACAAATAAGGGTTTTTTCCTTCATTCCCCCCCCCAACAAGTTCATTTTTTCACCTTTATCCACTTGCACTCACTCATCAAGTACTCAAGCAACCAGGAAAGCACACAAGCATTAGTTTTTTCAGACCTCCTCCATTGAAGTTTATCATGCATGTTGACCATCAAAAAAGGTTTGGTAAGCTACTCTATTGTGTTATCTTTCAATCTTACATTCCTTTGTGCTTGTCTCATTTGGGTTTAATCATCTATTGAGGGGTTTGACTTAGCCAAACCCCTATATCCTAACCCTAACCATTTCTAGTATTTGCATGTGTTTTCAAGTCTTTTGTTGTAGGTTAGGTTAAGGACAAGGTGTTTCAAGAAGTACAAACACTCCTCTCAAGTCAACCTCAATTATCAAACCCTAGAAAGGACAAAAGACAAGTTGTAGGTCACTTTCGGGACTTCCTGTAATGGATTGTTGTAGAAAAGGGGAACATCAATCAGGACCCACAAGACCAAGGAATAAATCCTTATAAAGTCACAAGAGGACTAGGTCACCACTATTGGCAACCTTGTCCTTGTGCCTAGCCCGAAAAATGGTTTTTGTGTTTTTAGGCACCCAGTTCCCCGAAACCTATTTGAGGAAAGTTTTCTAGTTGGAGGGCTAGGTTTCCCTAGTTGGAATAAGTGTCCTTCCATTTTCCAAAATTTTCTAAAAGCTTATAGGAGTATTCAATTGTCACATAATTTATCTAGGTACACACTTTCTATCCCGCTCTGTCAATTTCCAGAAAACACTCATTTAGGGCATATATTTAGTTAGTTTGCATTAGTTTATTTTTTCTTCATTTACATCTACATGTTCTTAGATTAGATTCATTTTAATCTTAGTATCAGCCACACTTCACACACTTCCAAAACCATCATCAAAATACCTCCCCCCTTTTTGAATGAACCTCGCCTTAAACATATCTACCTAGTTAGGCAAGAGAGCCATTCTCCCAACTAAGTGCTCTTAGGGTGCAAAAACCTAAGAGACTAGCTAGGGAATCCTCTTGCCCTACTAAGACATATGTTTTCGGCAGTTCACATACATGAAGAAAAAAATTATGTCATCTTCCGCTTATGGATACTCCATGAACTTGCATTTGAGCTTCTGAAAGAGTGTAGCTCACTTGATCTTGTCAATGTACAAAAATCCCCATGTTGTACAATGTTAGTATCATCTATCAACCATAATAATCTATGAGCTAAAGAATTACCTTCATTACTTGGACCCATCGAAGCATTACACCAATTGATGATTGATTTTACATCTATCAACTTTCCATTATCTTTATACTTCAACTCTTCTTGTGCTATGGATCTTTTAATACATTCTCTTGCACCATCATGTTCCCCCTTTCCATGTTCAACCTCACAAAATTTTCACATATGTATAACACCTGTAATATTATGCATCCTTCTTAACTAATAGAACATCCATGAGCTCTTGAATTGTGATGAAAAATTATCTAACCATTTGATATGTTGATTGAATGATATGCTCCTTCTAGCTAAATCATGGTAGAGCAATTGAAAAAAACCTTGCATGAACTCTATAGAATGTGGTTGATCATTAATTATATAAAAATGATACTCTCTCATGATCTTTCTATCATCCTCTATAATATCATTGGTATTAATGAATTCTATGTACACAAATTTAAAAACCTATTTGGAGCTATAATATTGTGATTGCACCTCACAATGTGGCTATAGACAATATTTCTCTATAAAGTTGATGACTAAAATAATGCTACAAAGTGAGAGTGCATCATTGCATAACTTGAATTTCAAGTTCAACCATCGAGCTCTATGGGTATTCCTTGCATTCTCATACACTATTCTTTCAAAAAATGTAGACATAAGTTGATACACTAGAATCTTTTGAATAGCCAAATCACACCTTTTTTTCTTCTTTACCATCTTTTGTATTGTAGGCCACTATTTTATGGTTGTTGAACTCTACTAGTTCATTTCCAATTGCATGTGTGATTTCCATATTTTCACATATTGGAATATGTTGCAAGCCACCATAGTGCTGACATGTGCCATCCAAACATAATTTCCTATAGAATATTTGACCTTCCTCTCTTTCACATAAAATTATTGATATGAAGCCTCTTGAAGATGTAGGCAAGGTATGTATGCGACAATCCTGCAAAAAAATGTTAGTATGCAAATCTAAACATAAAGACTGATAAAAATTAAAATGGTTAAAAAATTCAATATGTACTCTACAGCAAGAAGTAGTTCGTGTGTGATTTATTTCGACATGCAAAGGTTTTAGCATTTCAAAATATCTTTGAAATTTTTTAACTTGAGGATACATCTCTAGAAATTTACCAAAAAATGTGTTTGAGTTGAACATTCAAATAATTCTTTAAATACGGCTCATGTTTTCAACTACCATTTAGCCTACTTATGACATCCCTTTGATTTGGAGATACCCTTATGCAATTCTTCAAAAAATCTTCAATTGGTGATCTCAATGCTTCAACAATTGGTTTATCATTTCATGGTAGTCTCCTTGAGAATGCCCATAATTTATTGCAATTGGTGTCCTCAATTCTTTGGCACCTTCCAATGACCCTTCATATTTTTTTATTTATTCTCAATGCTTGACTTGTCTTTCTAATGAGAAAAGTTTTCTTCATTTGATTACTTACTATTGTTGATGTAATGGAACATCATGTGAAATTAATATCCTTTGTATGTGAGGTCTTACACACACTCTCATTCACACTCACTATATTTTTCACTTGAAGCCTCCTATGTTTTCAAACCAAGAATCTTCATGATGGACCTATACTTTATACTTCACATCATTTCAAAAAGTAGTTGACATTTTCTAGTTTCATTTAAAAATTTAAAGAACACACTCCAAATATTATGAGATTATCTTATATAAGCGCATTTTGAAATTTTATCTTCCATTGGCTAAAAAATATTCTCATCAATATCAATCAAATACTTGGGCTTTCTATGTAAAATTCTAGGTGGTTTTCTCAAAGGTAATTTTTTTCAACATGAATTTCATCAATATTTAAATGAGATGAGATAGATGGTGTACCTTGAAGTTGAGATGGGAAATATGGTGTACCTCCTTCACATGTAAGTGATGATGAAATTTCAACTTGAGATGTGGTAGATGGTGTCCCTCCAGCTTGAATTGTGATAGAGGACATACCTCCAACTTGTGGTGGAGTAGGTTCATGTTCCTCTTCAATTGAAATGTCTTCTCCTATCATGTTCAATCTCCTCTTTTCATGAAGTTTCCTCTTCTTATTTTTTTTCTTTGTATTCCTTTCATCTTTTTCCTTTTCAATTGGCACATGTTCTTCTATCATGTTCAATTTCAGAACTGTTTTCACGAAGTTCCCTCATTTGTTCTTTTGTCTTTGCATTCTTAGCTGCTTGCTCCTCCTATGTTAGAGGAATCTTTGATTGTTTTCTTGGCTTGATGAATAATTGTACTTGTAGCATGAAAAAGAGATAAATATTAGTTTCACTATAGTACTAATCAAGTAAAGCAATATCTTACATAAATATGAAATTTGTCAAGAAATTATGATACTCACAATATATGACAGTCCAAAAAGGGAAGCAATGAATATGAAACTAAGGAAATTTTTATTGATTCTCAAATTTATTCTTGAAGAGGTAAGAAAAGGGCATGAGGAGGGGCAACAAGGAATATAAAATATTAGGTAAGGATTGTTGATGAATCTATAGAAGAGAAGATGATTGTTGAGAATGTCCTTAGGATTTTTCCTACAATATTTGACCCAATAGTCATTGCAATAGCAAACATTAAAGAAATCTTAAGGATGACAATATATGAGTTGATCATTTCACATCAAACTGACAAATATTTCCTAAATAGGCTTATCCCTTCTTCACCAAAGATCAAACCAACATAAGAGCTATGGATTTCAATGAAGGAATTCTGTAAGAAAAAAAGTACAATGGAAAGGTTTCATTGCAATAGAATGATCAAAGGGATAGGGGGTAGGGGGCGGGGGTTGTGTGAGAAATATTAAGGGTTTGGATGAATTTTTGATGTAGTTGAATGATTTTTTTAATTGATTTAAAGCTATTTGAGGTGTGGAAGGATGTGTGTAGAGTTAATTATTCTTTTGGTTATTGTGAGTCTAAGTTATGTGGATGAGTTAGATAGAATATGTTGTGATAGGGGATGTGATTTTTGAAATATTTGTGGAATTCTTAGTGTTTTTATGTAATTGGGGTAGTATTATGGCTAAAGGGGTTCTTATTCCAATAGGTTTTCTATGGGTTTGGTGGAAGTTATGGCTTTTGTAGATGGGGTATCTTATTTTTTGAGTTTTGAAATGTCACAATTTTATGGAAGTTTAGCCCCACTTTAGATTAATTTTTTTAAAATATTCTTTATTTTCCTTAATTATTTTTCAATGAATTCTCCAATTTGTGGATTTTTGGAAAATTATTCCAACATTGGTGAGTATAATGGTTTTACTAAAAACATTTCATCTATGTTTGGTGCTTGAGGAGATTTTGATTGGTTTTGATTTCTCCTTGTGATGTATGATTAATATTTTCAAGGTGGATTCCTATTGTGAAAGTACTTGAGTTAGTTAGTATCCTAGTTTGGGGCCTTGTAAGTGGAATGCAAGGGTGGACTAGGGTATGTGTAGGATCATGATGGGCCAAAAAGTGGTGATATGTAAGTGATATGATGGCCCATGTGGCTGATGTCTTTTTTTTTACCCAAAATTGATGAAACAAAAAGGGTTTTTAAAGGATATTATTAGCTTTCCACCAATATAAATTATGCTTTACTTTGAGTTTAATAAATAATTGTTATTCATTTTCTATTTTAATTACAACTAAAGTCTTGATTGATAGGTTGATTGAAAAAAATCTATAGCTTTCAAACGGTATCACATTTTTGGAATCCAAAATATGCGTCACATTCTATGCTTTTCATACTATAGGATTAAAAAAATGAAAACTGAATTTCATGAAGTTTTGACCAAGTTAAGGTGGTCAGACATACGCGTTTTTATATTTTTTAAAATTTGTAGTAAAAAAATCATAATTAATTATTTACTTGGAAAAAAATTACAAACAAATATGCATCACATCGGTACATGAGTCCTCTACTTATATCTAAAATCTTATAATTTTTTTTATCATTTTATTGTGGTTAGGGTGGTCAAATAGACACCTACTTCTTATTTTTTGCTTGAAATTTAAGTACTACTACATTGAAATTTCAAATTTTCACCAAATAGATTTTTTTTTTTTTAAATAAACGTATTAGTTTAGAAATGACATTCAATTTTCTACAGATTCTATTCTTACATATTTTTGAAATAATATAGATAAGTTATTCAAATTTTTATGTCAAGTTGCCTAACTTCGATTTTCTGAATTTTCATCACAACTTAAGGGCCTATTTTTTCCATGATGATCCTACACATACCCACTAAGCAATATGTAAGCTACTAGATAAGATTAAAGGATCTAGATTTGAATGATTGCCAAATTTTATTTTTTTGAATGATGGTTTGGATTTTTCTTACTATGGTTGAAAATGGAGGTTTAAGTTGAGTGTTAAAAATGTGGATGTCATATTAAGGATGTTATTTATGGTTCTAATTTGAAAGTGAAACAAATATGTTTATTTCTATACAGGTTGGTGAAGGTTTAATCTAAGTTTAAATTATATAATGGTTGATTGAAAAATCTAAGTGAGATGGATGAAATGATAGCTTGGATGAGTTTATGATTATTGTAAGGTTGAATACTTTTTGGATGAAAGATGTCAAGAGTGGTTTAAAAATTATACTAGGTCTATCTATGATTACCATTATCAAGGTTTTGGTCCACAAGGTATAATTTTTTGGCCTTAGGGATTTTTTGATATAGTTTTTATAAAAGAATGCAATTATTGGAACACTGGGAAAAAAAATTGAGATGTACAAATGCATGAAATGAGAAATAAAAATGTTGATATGCAAAGGAATTAAAATGGAAGTGCATGAAAAAACTAGTGGCGATGCTAGGGGTAGAGTGAAAGTGTTATTTAGCACAAGAACTAAGAGAATAAATTAAATTTTTGAAATATTGGAATAGAAGATTAAAATTACTAAAATGTTTAACTAGAAAGCCCAATTATGTTCAAAATTTGGTAATATATTTTAAAAACAAAAACACATAGTCTAATTGAATTAAATCTTAGGGAATTAAATCTTAGGGTTAAATGTTGAACACTCATAATTTTGAATACTTAGGAAAATATAATCCTAAAATCAACATGATAACAAAAGTAAATCATTATATTAAGCATGTATGATAGGAAGTGATAAAGAAATATGCATCAAGACTTGACAAAACTTAAAATTGGAGATTCAATTTGAGAAACTACCCAACTATGTGTAGTTTGTTTTTTTTCTTGGATACAAATCCTCAAGAATTCAAGATTTTCATGAACTTGATTCCTTTTCAATGTTCAATTCTATATTACTCAAATAGAATTACTAAAAACTATTGAAGAGTTCTAATGTATAATGTGAAATTATAACAATAAAATCATAATAAATATTTCAACACTACAAATATGAAAATTTCAGTTTGTATAATCAAATTTCATCCTTCTTAAGTTGGAAAACTAGAAAAGGGTTGTGCAAAGCTGGTGCAAAGGTGGTGGAGTTTGTAAAATATGCATGTTCTTTCCCCAACAACATGAAAAGGCATTTTTTTTGTCAGATCACACACAAGACCATGAGAATAAAAAATAATGTGGGCTTGGATCATGAGTGTCCTACTTTTTCTTTAAATTTTTAGATCAAGACAAAATGTGCTCATATTTTGGCTTGCTTTATAAACGGCCAAATTTTAACTTTTCTAAATCACACTCATGTTTTGAAAAAGTTGATTTTGTAAATTATTTTCAATTATCATAATGTGTCAATAGGGGGTTGGGTTGAATTACATCTATACAATTTTTTTTTAAGAAATTATGACATCTTGCAATTGCTACATATGTCTCGTTGTGTGTTCAACATGAAGTTTCACCATATTTCCCTAAATGTTCAAGCCTATACATTAACCCTAAACCCTATCCCTATAACCCTCAACCCTTAAACCTTAATCCCTTAAACCACCATCTTTTAATCCCTCAACCTTTAAACCCTCAACCATTAAGTCCTCAACACTCAATCCTAATCCATCAACCCTAAACCCTACTCTCCGTTTATAAACCCTCAACCCTTAACCCTTAAACCCTTAACCTTTAAACCCTCAACCCTATACCTTAAACCCTAATTCATAAATCCTATAACCTTCAAGCCTAATCCCTCAATCCTCAAGCCTAATCCATATCCATTAACCCTCAACCCTTAAACCCTAAAACTCTCAACCCTAAACAATCAATGCTCAATCCTAAACCATATACCCTTAAAGCCTAAGCCCTAAACCCTCAAACCATCAACCATTAATGAATACTAACTTAAACCCTCAAACCTAATCCATTGAACCTATACCTTAAACCTTCAATCCATCAACCCTCAACTCTTAAACCCTTAAACTGTCAACTCTTAAACCCTAAACCTCTATCATATACATTAAACCATGAACCCAAATCCCTTGAACCTACACCTTAAACCTTTATTATATCAATCCTTAAACCCTTAATTCATAAAAACTCAAACCTTAAACCCTCTACCCTATACATGGGCATGTACAGGATCATCATGGAAAAAACAAGCCCTTAGGTGGCAATAAAATTCAAAAAAATCATAGTTAGGCAACTTGACATAGATTTTTTAATAAGTTAACTATATTATTTCAAAAATATGTAATAATAATTTTCTTTTTAAAATTTAATTTATTTTCTAAACTACTAGTTTTATTTTTATTTAAAAAAAATCTTTTTGTTGAAAATTTGAGATTTCAATGCAGTAGTACTTAAATTTCAGGTAAAAAATAAGAAGTAAGTGTCTGTCTGACCACCCTAACCACAATAAAATGATAATATTTTTTTATAAGATTTTAGATATAAGTAGAAGACTCATGTCTTGATGTGATGCACATTTTTTTGTAATTTGTTTCCAAGTAAATAATTAATTATGATTTTTTTATTACAAATTTTAATAAATATAAAAACTCGTATATCTGACCACCTTAACTTGGTCAAAACTTCATGAAATTCATTTAAAAAAAAAACCCTATAGTATGTGAAGCATAGAATGTGACACATGGTTTAGAATCAAAAAATGTGATACCCTTTGAAAGCTATAGATGTTTTTCAATCAACCTATCAATCGAGACTTAAGTCGTAATTCAAATAGAAAATGAATAATAATTGTTTATTTATTTTTTTGCTGGTTAAAACACTGCAAAGGGGCAATACCCTATATTAATTTGAGGACCAAATTACATGTTTTCAGTTTGTGGCCAAGGTCCACTGAGGCCAATTGGAAAATGGCCTGGTGACCAGATTGTTACAATCTTTTAGGCCCTGTATACATAACAAAAACAAATGGGACTAACTATGCTAAATTTTATACTAGGAGACGTGCGCCATTATGCTTCTGCTATTTCCACTGAGTCATCTTCGTCTGAGTCCTCCTCAGCCACCTTCTTCTTATAGGCTATGTAGTTGTAGACCTCCAGGCAGTCAGCTTTGCACTTGCTGTGCGCAGGTCCTAGGGCCTTCTCCTCAGGGTCTCTGTCATCCGACGGGTACCATTCTTCGCCTGTGTCAAAACCCTATTCTGTGTTGTCTTCATCTGAGAGGTTGATGTTGAGGCCTTCATTCACCACATAGTGCATAGCCCATCCACGAGGAAGGTTGGAGGTGAGTTTCACCGCCTTGAGCAAGAAGTTGATGCTCTTGTCTTGAATGTCCCATGTCTTTTCATACCCTGTTGGGTCAATGGTCCTTACTAGAGGGAACTTCAACACTTCTCGACCCCGAATTCTTAGCACATTGTAGTGTTGGGGCATAGGAATGAGGTTGTTGTCATCGATGTTGTTCAAGGCTCCATCAATGTCTCCTAGCCATGCATGGTGGAACAACATCTGGGTTAGCATTTTTGCAGAAGATTTTGGGACACCCATGTCGATGCTAGTCGCCAGGAACATGGAAGAGATTTCCACATTTTCTCTAAATCCGTGGTAGGCTTTGAGGAACTCGGGGCCCAAAACCTTCTTTGTTGCTTTGAGCACCACTGGATGAGGGAAGGACATCAAACCACTTAGCCTTTTGTCTGATATGAACCCGTAGAATGCTTGTTGTTGTTTTTTCATGTCCACAGCCAGTGGAGTCTCCATGTTGCAGGCTTGTGCATAGAACTTTCGGCGGCCTCAGTTTGTTGGAATGAGAATACCAAATATCGGGAGCTATTTATGAGTTGTGCAAACATAAGGCTTCATGATTTACTGCCTTGTACTCATGTCAGAAGACTCGTCTGAGAGTGCTGGCAGTGTGTTGGGAAACTTATAGTGTATTTATGGTTTGGTAACTTAGGATCCACACAATCTTCCTAAGCTCTTGGGGCTTGTGATATGGGCTTTACTACGTCAGCCACTTGATGGGACTGACACGTCGGGAGGGATCCATTGTAATTTGATTTCCCCAAGATGAGACTAGGTGGAGCTTACGTGGAGGACTCAGATGCTGATTTCGCTAGCACGTCTGACATGCTGTTTTCCTCTATGTATACATGACTAATTTTGAATTCATCGAATTTGGCAGTTAAAGCTTTGATGAGTTGCAAAAGGTGGTTTAATTTCCAATTTGGCGTAGTGCCCTGACTGATTGCGTTGATTGTTATTAGAGAGTCACCTTCCAGATGTATCTTGCGAACTCCTAAATCAATTCCCAATTGGAGGCCTAGAATTGTTGCCCTGAACTCTACCTCATTGTTGGTGTAGAAGCCTAGTTATGAGGATAGTTCAACTAGCTTATTGCCTTGAGAGTCGTTTGCAACACAACCTATGCCTCCTGGGCCTAGGTTGCCTCGGGCCATCCTGTCAAAGTTTATTTTGACCCATCCTGGTTCGGGAGCCTACCAAGAGACTTCCGACCTCCTAATTTTTGTTGACTTGCTTGTCCCATTCCCGGTTAGCAATGGAGGTTTTAGGCCTTTAAATTTTTTTTTTAAACCAACGTCCCAGTTTGTGAAGATTCATTGGTTCGAAGAGTTGGATTGAGCCCCCTCGTTAATTACTTCTACTATTTCCTTTTCAATTTTGTCCCACAGCCTTTCCTTGTTCAATTCTTTGTTTTGGAAGATTCTCCTATTTCTTTCCTTCTAGATTTCCCAGATTAGTATTGATGGGGAGGCTTGCCAAATTCCTCCAAACAATGATTTTCCAGTTTTTTGTGGCCACATTTTAAACCAACAGGCCAGATCTGAGGGAATGGGAGTTTGAAGGGTAAGTTTTTTTTTGAGAATGGACCAACACTAATATGCCATGGGGCAATGCAGGAGTAAATGGTTGGATGTTTCTTCACTAGCTTTGCATAGTATACATCTGCCTGGGCCTTGGATGCCGAAGTTGGCTAGCCTGTCTGATGTGAGTATTTTTTTTTGAACTGCCAGCCATGTGAAGAGCCCCACCTTAGGTAAGAATTTGTTTCCCCAAAATAGTTTGCAGAGCCACTCTTGATTTTTTAGTGCTAGTTCTTTCACCTTGTATCCAAGTTTTACTTTGTATGAACCATTGGGGGACCCATGCCACCGGATCGTGTCTAGTCCTGGAGATGGGATAAAGAATCTGTCTTTGAGGATGCTTGATAGTCTATCTTTATGAGCCTGGGGAGCATTAAGGGTCTGCAGATCTTTCTAGCTCCAGGAGCTAGCACCATGACTGTCTGTTTTTCTTCCTTAGTCAGCCACTTTGACACCCCATTGTCTAATTGATTCCTCCTTTATTTTCTCTAGGCCTATAGAGTGGCTTATCGAGGGGTGTCCACCCCAGGAGTCATTCCAGAAGGATGCGTTTTCACCGCTGTTGATTTCCCAGGTCACATGTTGTGAGATTATGTCTCTACTATCTAGGATAAAGTTCCAAATGGCCAATCCTCTTGGGGGGTTGATTGTGGTTAGAATTCTAGTCGGATTGTCTGAATCCACGTATTTTCTCCTTAGAATTTTGACCCATTTTTGGTCCCCTTTGGAGTGTATATCCCAATCCAATTTGGCCCCCGTGGCTTGGTTCATTATTGCCAGCTGTCTGAGGCCTGCTCCTCTGGCCTCCTGCGGTCTGTAGATCTTGTCCTAGGCCACCAGAGGGAATTTATTATGCTCTCCCATCCTTGACCATAGGAATTTTCTAAAGATTTGATTGAGGTCATCTTCTACTGCTCTGGGTAGTTTTAAATAGGCTATTGAGTACACAAGGATGGCTGAGAGAACTGATTTGATCATTAGAAGTCTTCCTGCTGAGGACAGCCACTTTCCTTTCCAGGTTCCCAATCTGGATTTGTAGTTGTTGATGAGGTTTTCCTAGTAGCAGTTTTTATTGATGCCTGCAAATAGAGGCATGCCTAGGAAGCGTCCTGGGAGATTGGCCACCTTGAGATTCAATATTCTGGCTAGAGGTCTTTGTAAGCTTGGTTGCGTGTTTAGAAAAAAGATTGCAGATTTTCCCTAGTTGATACTTTGCCCCGAAGCCATACAGTATTCATCGAGGAATGTTTTGATAGTCCTTGCCTCCCTTCTGCTAGCTTCCCCAAATAGGATTGTGTCATCTACAAATTGAAAGTGAGATATTGGCTCCAAGCCATTTGCTACCTATATACCTTTCCACTTGTCTTCATTGACTAGTTTTTGGATTCCTCTACCCAGGACTTCTGCCATTATTATAAATAGGAAGGGGGAGATGGGGTCTCCCTGTCTAAGTCCTCTTGTGGAGGAGAAAAATCCGTGAGCTGATCCATTCACCAAGACTAAGAATTTAGCTGTGGAAATGCAACTGTTGACCCAGGTAATCCAGCTTTGTCCGAAACCAAATTTGGAAAGAACTTCTACTAAGAATTGTCTATCTACCATATCATATGCTTTAAGGATGTCTAATGTCAGCAACATGCTGGCACTTCTAGTTTTCCTTGCTGAGTGGATGGTCTCATGAGCTGTGATTATGCCTTCCACGATTGATCTACTAGGAGTGAAGCCACTTTGGTCCTCTGAGATTACTTTGTCTAGGACTATTTTGAGACGGTTCACAAATATTTTGGTGACCACTTTGTATACTGTGTTGTAGAGGGCTATTGGTCTAAAGTCACTCATAGATTGGGGGTCCTTTTTTTTTGGGATTAGGGCTAGGAAAGCATGATTCAAGGCACCCAACATTGTTATTCTCTTTCTTGATTCTTCTACTGCTACACCAAGGTCCTCGCCCACTATGTTCCAGAATTTCTGAAAGAAGTTGGTTGGGAATCCATCTGGGCCTAGTGCTTTGTTCGGGTTCATTTGCAGGACTATTTTTTTGACTTATTCAAGGGAGATTTTTTGGAATAGGAAGTGGTTCTGATCTTCATTGATTGGGGAGGGGATAGAGTTCAACAACATATCTCTGATGACTCTGTTTTCAGGGACAACTTTGTTTAGCAATTCTGTAAAGAAGTTTGTTGCTTCCTTGTTGACTTCTGCACTGGTTTGGGTCATTTCACCATTTGATTTTTTGATTTTTGAGATTTTGTTCCTGGACCTATTTGCAATTGCTGAGTTATGGAAGAATTTGGTGTTCTTGTCACCTTCTTTCAGCCAGGTTTCCCTTGATTTTTGATGCCCGTAACATTCTTCTTTCTTTAGGAGTTCTGAGAGTTCCTCTTTTAGGGTTTTTTCATTTTCATAGTCCTCTGCATCCATCCCATTCTCAATAACATGTTCGTTCAGAGTTTTGATTTCCTACTCTGCTCTTATCTTCTCCTGAAAAATGTTTTTTAAGTGAGAAGTGTTCCAATCTTTTATTTTTGACTTGACATGGGCTAGTTTTTTGCTGATTTTGTAAAGATAGGTGTTGTCTCCAAACATAGTTTCATTCCACCATTGTTCCAATAGGCTTGGGAGTTGTGCATCTCCTAGCCACATATTTTCAAACTTGAAGGGGCTCCCCAAGGGTGGGGCATCATTCCCAAGGGTGAGAGTAATGGGGAAGTGATCCAAGCTAGTGAGTGACATTATTTGGGTTTCTATAGTGTTTGATTTTTCCTCCCAATCTCCCAAGAGGAGGAATCAATCTAACCTTTCAGCGATGTTTGCGAAACCTTTCCTTCTATTGGACCATGTGAATAGCCCATTTTTCATGCTTACATCTTTTAGATGATTGTTGTCTATGAATTCTTGGAAGTCTCTCTAGATGGCTGTAGTTCTCCCAACCTCGCCCTGCTTCACCTTATTATTCAGGGTTGCATTAAAATCTCCTGCACTGACTCCAAGGACACCAGCTTTGTTTTCCAAGATGCTTGTTATTTTGTCCTAGACTTGTTTCTTTGCCAATGTGGGGATTGGCCTATATGTTGATATAGAAGAAGTGGATGTTTTTCTTTAGGTCTTTGAATTTGAGCACCTACCAGTTGCTTTCCTCTTGTTCTACTGATCCTTCTATTGAGAGAGGGTTCCAAAGGGCTCCAATTCCACTCGAGGCACTAGTAGCTTCCCTGAAGTGGCCTTTCCATTGTTTCTAGAAGGCCATCCTCTTGTGACTTTCTTCATTGCTCCATTTTGTTTCCTAAATGAGTACAATATTTGCCTTTTGCTGGTCAATTTGATGCTTTACCAAGCACCATTTGTCAGGGGTATTGATGCCCCTGACATTCCATGATATAATCCTCATTTTGTGTAGGGAAGGATGTTCTCCTTCCTGACATGAATTTTTTGTTGTCCTGAAGCATTGCCAGCTAATAGCAACTTGGCTTTGTTTGAAGGCCTGCCTCTGCTAGAACTCTTTTGGAAATTTGGAGCCTTTATTCGAGATTCTACTTGTTCTAGCTGTCTTGTTTCTGATAACGCCCCTGGCTCTACTTCTTCCCAGATTTCCAATTCCTCTTCTAAGGAAGGGTATATATCTTCCTCTTCTTGGAGCGTATTTGCCCCTTCGGTGGCAAGAAGAGAGGGGCTGGGGAGGGAAAGGGTTTGAACAGGGATTTTTTCCAAATTTAGGGAGAGTTGAGGTTCTATTTCTTTGGAGAGGATCCCTAATTGGAAGCTTATATCTTTTTGCAAGTCCTAGGCCCCTTCCATTAGGGAATTTAGAGCTTGTTTTGTTTTGAGAGTATTTTCTTCCAGGGATTCTATAGGAGGAATAACCAAATCTAGGGGAGGCTCAACATAGTATGAGTGTAGCTCTGTGTTGGGGGAGGGATCATTAGAGGGGTTTTCAGAAGGGGGGAAGCCAGGGATGAAGGGTTGGGGGGGAGGGGAACTGATTGCTGGGGTTGATATATTTCCACCTTTGGAAGGGCCTGCTGAGCATGATTCTCTAAACAGGCACTTTCTTTGCTCTTGTCCTACCCAAATTTCAATCTCCTGCTACCACCTTCTGAAATTTGTTAGGATTTCTAGGTTTTTATAGATCCCAACTCCAACATCTATTTCGACCAAGATGCCAGCTATAGCTCCATCTAATCCATTGATGAAATCCTCGTTTACTCCTAGGCAAATTCCCAAAGCATCTTTAATGTAGACTAGGGCATCTAGATTCCAAAATTCTGATGGAAGGTCGATTAGTTTGAGCCAGATAGGAGTTTGTATTATTTTGTAGTTCTAGGGGTCAAAATTTTCCTTCCAGTTTAGGTAGTGGAAGCTATGGTCATTCATGAACAGGGGTTTCCCCTTGATTGCTTCAAATGTTAGGTTTTGATCACTGAATTGTATGAGAAAAAAAGAGTTTGGGAGTTGGCTTATGCTTACTTGGTTTTGAAATTTTTTTTTCCACCAGGCTTTGATTTCCTCGCTAGGGAATCCGTGACCTGTCCATTTAACGAACATTGCTAATTCCATCAGCCGCTCCACTCTTTGATCGATTGTGCCTAATGGTAGTTGGAAGAGTTTGCTTCCCCGAGGGCATAGCCCATTGTTTGAATTTGGGTTGGAAAATCTCCTATTGGCTTTCCAGTTGATTAAATCCTTATCTCTCTGGTTCAGCCTTCCTCGATGCCCCCTAGCCTGTTGAGTCATTTTAACAGAATTAATATTTCCTAGGTCCTTATTTCTCCAAACTTTGCTGGTACGAGCTGGATTGGAGATGCCTTTGTTGCGCCAGTTTGGTTCTGAGGTTTTCCCCCAGTGGATATTTTCCCTGATCCACCCACACTGATGGGCCTTAGCTACATACTCTTGGATATTCTTCTGGAGTGTCTTTCTGTTGTGGTTGTAGGGCTGAGTGAATCTCCGGTTATGGTTCGATGAGTTTCTCAGGCGGAGCGGATCGCATTTATCTACCCATTCTTCATTTTCAAATACCCACTGGGGGATGTGCGCATCTAGATGGGGGTTAGATTCTATTTGATTTGTTTTGGTATCCTCCTCTAGAGCCCAATCACCCCAAGATTTTTTGGATTTTTGGACTAGCTTGAGATCTTGCTCCTTTCCGCCTGCGAATTCTTGCACTTTTTTGCCTGCCATTTCCTCCTCCTACGAAATTGAATTTTTTATTAAAATAAAAAACAAATAATAATTATTTATTAAATTCAAAGTAAAACATAATTTATATTGGTGGAAAGATAATAATCTCCTTTAAAAACCCTTTTTGTTTCATCAATTTTGGGTCGAAAAAAAAAAGTCGTCAACCACATGGGCCATCATTCACTTACATATCACCACTTTTTGGCCCATCATGATCCTGTACATACCCACATTATACCCTCGATCCTAATCCCTCAAACCTATACCATCAAACCTATACCCTTAAAGCCTAATCCTTGAACCCTTAAACCATCAATCCTTAATCCATAATCACTTAAACCATCTATCTTATATATTAAACCCTCAACCCTAATACCTCAACCATATGCCTTAAACCCTTAATCCATAAACCTTCAACCCTTAAACCTTAAACCCTTAAATCTTAAACCCTCAATCCTATACATTAAACCCTTAATCAAGCAACCTTCAACCTTTAATCTCATAATCCATCAACCCTCAACCCTTAAACCTTGAAACTCTCAACCCTTAAATGCTAAACCCTCTACTATATACATTAAACCCTCAACCATAATCCCTCAACCTTTAACCATAATCCCTATCCCTAAACCCTAAACCCTTAAACCCTAATCTCTATCCATAAACCCTCGACCCTAATCCCTCAACCCTCAACCCTCAACCCTCAACCCTAAACCCTTAACCCTCACCCCTCTATTGTATACATTAAACCCTCAACCCTAATCCCTCATCCATATACTATAAAACCATAATCTCTTAACCCTCAACCCTTAAATGCCAATCCTTTAAACTCTCAACCCTTAAAACCTAAGACCTTAACCCTTAAACTCTAAAACCTTAAACCCTCAACCCTTAAACCAGAATCCCTTAACCCTCAACCCTAAATCCTATCCTTTAACACTCAAACCTAAACCCTACAACCTCAACCATCATCTATATACCATATACCCTCACCCTTATGTACCCTAAACCCAAAAATCTTACATACATAGATCCAAGCATGCATACATACAAACAAGCATAAATACATACATACATACTTACATATGTGAAAGCATACATACATACATACATAAAAGCATGCATACATACATACATACATATTCATTTAAGTACACAAACATGTACGTACATACATACATTAAAATATATATACAAACATAAATACATCAAACATAAATTTAAAAAACTTGCACAAAAATAATTTAAAGTGAGACAAAACACAAGAGTATTACAATGTGCTCATGTTATGTCTTGCTTTGGGAAAGATAAAAAAGAAGAAAAGGAAAACACAAAGAAAGACATAATGTGAGAGCATTATAACATGCTCACGTTATGTTAATTGTGACATAATGTGAGCACGTTATAACGTGAACACATAATGCACTACTGTTATGTCTTGATTTGGGAATCCCCAAGCCTTTTGTTTGGATTTGTTTTTTATTTCCTTCGAGAAGGCTTGGAGTTCCTTCCCAACCTCCAAAGATGTTTTTTTTCATATTCTACAAAATTTCACATAATCTCATTTGTGGAAACCTTTAGGTTTGCACATTTTTCAAGGTAAAGTAAATTGAACACCTGGGTAATGTTAGGCTCTCTCATATCTATTTAAAAATGCAGATTTTTTCACCTTTTGACTATGTTAAGCCTTTCATCTTTAATTTCCTTTGTTTTTGTGTCTATTTTTTTTTTTTAGAATCCAAGGTTTGGTATTTTTATTTTTATTTTTTAACCATTCATTGAAATTTAAAATAAATTACACTTTTATAAACTAGACTCCATTCTACACATATTAAAAAAATGGTTTTTGATTATATTTCAAAAATGATAGGAGTGCCACAACTGAATTTCTATTTTTTAGGATGTGTCCACTTTGAAAATTAGCAAAAAATCATATATTCATTATAAAATTATTAGAAAAATTAGGCATAAACTACACGATGTTAGCTAATTTCTTGCTGAAGCAATTTTTAAAATACCAAAAAAAAGTTAACCTTTTGAGGGAGCCACAACATATGCTATGTTATGGTTTTTGACAAAAATAACATTGATTTGGGTGGCTCCCTTTTTTGAACCCCTTAATCTCTACCATTTAAAAAAAATAGTAGTTTAAAAGTAGACACAAAGCACTGCGATCCTTGTTTTTGTTGCATCTAAATTTTTTGAGTGTAAGTATCCTCAATTTCTTATCCAAGGTTAGTATTTCCTAATTTTTTTAAAAAAGTGGTCAATTAAGACCCCTTTTTTGCTCCCCATCTTCTTGCACTTACCTGGGAACCAATATTTTTTTTTGGTATATGTCAAGGACATTTACTAGACATACTTAGCCATCTTTGAAAGAACGATGTAAGTGACTCCCCTTCCTTTTTTCTAGTTGTGCATAGTTTTGCAAGGGTCATATCACTTTCAATGTTATAGGCAACATGTGTGATGAAATTTTTAGCTAATTCCTTCCATGTTCTTATCCCAAGAGGAAGGTGTGTAAACCACTCTATAGCCTACCTGGAAAGACTATGTGGGAATAATCTCATTAAGTATGTAGGCTAAAAATCAATGTCCATACAAGAAGTATTAAAATCACACACATGTTCTATTGGATCTTCCTTTCCATTGAATTTGTTGAAGTTTTTCATTTTAAAGTGTGGACGAAATGGTGGCATGTATATAATTCTATCAAAGGGATCAAGACATAGTCCCTCCATTGAGTATGTTTTATTTGTTGTGTTCACTTGCATGTTTTCCATTTGTTGTTGCATTGATTGCATTTGTTGCATCAAAGTTTCCATGGGTGAAGGTGGTAATTTTGGTTGAATTTGCATGAGAGGGTAGGCATGGGTGTTAAGTGTGTTGAGGTAATTGTGTGATAACTGGTTTTGTAATTTGGATGTAAATGTTGAGTTTGGGTTGATATTTTCTTGGGAATGATTTTTATTAGCTTGTTGTAAGTGAGATGTAAAAATGGTGTTGGTATTGGTATTGTAGACATGTAAAATTTACATCTCGCATATAATCTGGATTCACTAAATTCTATGCCATCCTTAATCATCATTTTCCCTCTTTAATTAAATAAATAGTCTTTTATTTGATTAATCTCCTAAGCTATCTGTTTAATTAAATAAATCAAGTTTATTTAATTAATCTCCTAAATTCATCCATTCAAATTAAATAAATTCATCTTTATTTGATTTAACACTAACATCATCCTCTTTAATTAAATAAAACAAATCTTTATTTAATTAAATCTACAATCATTTTCTTCTCATTTTTATTTATTGAATCCTTAAATCCAAGTCAAAAGTCAAAATCACCTAATCTCCTATTAAATTAATTAAATCTTGATTAATTTAATCCTAATCACCTGAATCCTCTAGCTTTTCCCACTTGCACAATAAATCAATTTATTTGATTTATTGTTTCATCTAATTTCATTCAAAAAGGGCATATATATATATAATATTCTTCCAAAATTTGAATCTCCCTCTCAAAGGACTTGTCCTCCAACTTGGAATTTATGAGCTCTTACATGTCTCTTACACAATTCAACTTGGCATTAACTCTCTTCTTTCATCCCCCCTAAACACATGTCATTTCATCAAAATTCAAATTTCAAATTGGGACATTGACCGAAATGTGCACAACCCTCATCCTCTCACATCTTGACAAGTGGAATCTTGTCATTGGCTCATGAATGATCCCACATTCATCCAAATCCCTCAATCTTCCAACCTTGAATCTTTAAATGCAAATAATTTCAACAAAAACTACACAACTTGATGCACAATCTCATGCATTTGCATTATCACTATCATCTTGGAATTCTTGCTTATCAGGGATTGGGAAAGGGCTCTCTTTTCACATCATGAGGAGCACCACTCCTGCTATGAAATAGAGTTTTGTTCATGTTTTCATATGCTCTCACTTAGCTTCCTTGTTTTATGTTATCTTGTTTGAATATCTAACATTGTCAAATATTTCATAGGGATGTTCTGATTTGCTTTGTTTAAATTGGCTAGCAATGTTAATAGAGTCTAAGAATTTATATATTTTAACATCCTACAAATGGCACTAGAAGGAGTGTTGTAATTCTCTATGTGTCTTAATTCATTATATTTCTTCTTGCATTTAGTTGATCATTTTCTACACAAACTGGGATTTTTTGTTCTATTGATTGAAAGCTTTGACTAACTTTGATAAAATCAAGGGTAATTTTATGTACTATAGATTATTTGTTTTGAAATATATACAACCATTGGCGATATGGTGGAGTAAGTTTTTTTTCATTTCATGGAGTTTTCTTGCACACATTTAGCTCACATATTGTTGTTGTAGTTGATAAGCCCCAGTGGAGATCAATGATACTTGTGAGAACACATCCGTTGAATACACCCTTACTCTACTTGGACTAATCTTTGACAAGCTGGATATTTCTACCATCATATAATCTTATGTGTTTTATTTTTAAATGCTAAATCTTGCACGATATTTAATTTAAATGCACATTTTATTTGGGGCATCATGAAAGAGGGAGGTAAAGGAGTTTAAAGCTATTTCATTTGATATTATTTTTTGTTGAATCTTTGCAAACAAAAAACGTGTTCTCTTTTAACTAGCATGACATGTTTTTCTTTATTTCATAAGGATATAACAAGGAAAAATTCGACGGAATGAAATGAGTGTTTATGTAAAAGCATAACTGACTAAAATTTGACTCACCTAGTTTATCTCACAAAAAAATAAATCGGTGACCTATCAAAAGCAACAAGGCCAAGTGTTGATGGCTTAGTTGTTTTTTTGTTTGATGTTTCCTATTACCTGCATTACCATCAAATTTATTGTGTGCATGTCTTGCAAGAATTTTATTTTTAAAGGGAGTATTGTCAAACATTTCACATGCATTGTTTATGTCTTGTCTATCCTTTCGTGCATTTGCTTGAAATTTCTTACGCTTCCCCAACATATACCATGTGCGTAGATCTTGCAATCATTGCCTTTTTTGGTGAAAGTAGGAATGAGTTGCTGCATTGACTGATTTGTCAACTTTGATCTTCTTTTTACTCAAGCTATAGATAAGTATCAAACACCTTTATTCAAGCAACTCAGAGATCACTAAAGTTGGAGGCCTTGTGAATCTGCAATTTTGAAGATTCTTGAAGTTCTCATCTCCTGAGAAACATCTGGAAAACTTGATAGGAAATGAATGCTGGAGCAGATCAAAATGATTAAATGCCCAGGAGTTAGCCTTTACAAAATGAAATGACCAAGTGTGCAACAAGGATTTATAGCAAAAGTGTCAAGTGTTTAGAGACTGATCATCTCGCACTCCTGCATGCTCCTCTAAATGGCTTATCCCTGGTAGATATATGTGAAAAATGTGGAATCATGGACAAGGCATGTGAAATTATTTACATAATGCATTAAAGAAAAGGTAATTGCAAGATATGCGCTGCACAAAGAAATGCATTACAGCTGCACAATGAAACACATTCTCTCAGGGATTATTTCTTATTCCAGTTGCACAAAGAAACACATTTCATTTGATGTAACTTGTGAACAAATCAATTAATGTATGTCGAGTTGTCTGCCTGCATTGAATATCAATTGAAAGTAGGCTTTTCTATTCTTAGTCAGAATTAGTTAATGCGTCGAATCTGCCTGTACTGAATTTCTGTTTTACAAATCTCCTTTCATAATTACTCCTGTGTAAAGAAAATATTTAAGGAAATTAGCAAGATACATAAAGTGGGGTGATTATGAGGTAATATTAAATTGACTTTTGGTTTGTAGGATTAAGTCTGAATATAAAGTTTATTATTTCTAACAAAGCCTTAAAGTTTTATGAAAAGCTTTCAAGTTTCCCATCAATACTTAGGGTCCGCTGCTATACCTCATCATCAAATTTTGAAGATCTTCTCGAGCCATATTTTGGTGCTTGGTTTCTATGTCCTTGATGTGCTAAAATAGGAAAAGAAGTCACAGGAAAAGGAGCAAAGCTTTGGAAAGTTAGCAATAAATTCATTTTGAATACATTTCTATTGGGTGTGGCTATGAAAAATGTGTGTATTTTGAGGCATCACCATCATTTTTTTATTAAAATGGTGGTGAAGGTAAAAGCATGTAATATGGTCGAGTTCAATGTATCATTGTGCATGAGTCAAATTCAAAGAGAGACGAGTATAGTCTATTTTTCAAAGAAATTGGTCTATGACATGGGCATGACAATATATTACATGCTCTAAATCTAAAGAGTAAGGAGTAAAGAGAAAGCTTTTCTAATCGAACCAACTATTTGATGGTTTGGTTTCTTATTATGTGCCTTTGACTAATATCTTTTCAATCTGGCTATAGCAGGTATTTTTTTTATTATTGAGGATTGATATCATCCTTCAATTAGTTGCATTGGGATACTACATTGTAGTCAATTTATTTTTAAACAAACTTTTTATGAAATTGCATTATTCTCAAATCAAGTTTGTTGTGAAATTGCCGAGACTTAACATTTTCTTTCTTTGAGTGCAGGATTAGCAATCTAACGAATCGATGAACAATCACTTGTCAACATCATTCTTTCGAGTGATTTGTTTTCTTAATTGTTTCTTGAATAGATCAATACTTGATTTGCAAATTTGAACATGTTGATAACTTATTTATTTTTCATAAGGCATAACACTTGCTGAAGGTTTTGCAAATGGGGTAGCAAGCTAAGTGGGCTTAACCTTGGGGGAAACTCTGTGATTAAGCGCGCTTGAGCTGGAACAGTGTTGGCATGGGTGAACTTCCAAGACAAACCAATGCTTCACCTCTATGAGCATCACCTAGATGCAATGAGTGCTAAGTGGACCATTCATTATCATGAGAGATGGGTTTTTGTGAACCACTACTCATGAATCATGGGTCAATGAGTTTGACTCGAAAACTACACGGTTGAATCCTGATAGCAATATCATAATTTGACACACTTTGGAAGAAACCTCCTACTTATTAATTGATGAGCTAAAGGGGCTCTATAATGAATGGTTCATAAGGCATAATGCTTGCTAAAGGTTTTGCAAATGGGGTAGCAAGCTAAGTGGGCTTAACCTTGGGGGAAACTTTGTGGTTAAGCACACTTGAGCTGGAGCAGTACTGGGATGGGTGACCTCCTAGGATAGACCAATGCTTCACCTCTATGAGCATCACCTAGATGCAATGAGTGCTAAGTGGACCATTCATTATCATGAGAGATGGGTTCTTGTGAACCACTACTCATGAATCATGGGTCAATGAGTTTGACTCAAAAACTACATGGTTGAATCTTGATAGCAATATCATAATTTGACATGCTATGGAAGAAACCTCCTACTTATTATTTATAGGATTTCTTGAAGATGATAGACTAGAAAGATGGAGAACATAAAAATAACACAAACAAATTAGAGTTGATCATTGAATTTGAACATTTGAACATGATTTTTTTTTTCTTAATGCTTATTGTAAAAGATTGAAGAATCCATTTTCTTCTCTTATTTTTTATTTTAAGCCAACTCAATTCATCATTTGGGCTTAAAATTAACTTTTAATTGATGCTTTGGATCAAAACTCATGGGTGGTCTTTTTTAAAAAAAATTGTTTTTTACCATTAATTTTCAGTTTATGTTTAACATATTGTTGACTAAGAGATTTAGTAGGTTATCTTATTTCTAATAACATTGCATTCTTTTCAGGTTGGCGTTGGATTTGGGCATCAAAGTTAAAACAAAGGAAAATGAATTGGAGTTGGATTTTTTTTTAAATTAAGACTTGAAAAAAATTGTTTTGTAATGCTTGTGGTTATAATTTGAGGATCCAATTCTTGTGTTTGTTTTCTATTTTAAACCAAATCATCTTTCAATTTGGTTTTAAAATCAATCACTAATTTGATCTTTTCAAAATTGGATTAAAATTGAACCTTAGAAACTGACTAAATTTCAATCTGAGTTCTAAAAATTTGACAAACAACTCTCACATTTCAATTTTGGGGCTTTATAAAGAACTCAATTTTGCCTTTGGAGATTAAAATGAACATGCTCTTTTGTGTCTTGTAATTTGTTTTGCAAGGTAATTTCATTTAAAAAGGTGTATGTGCTTCTCTCATGCTTAATAGTAATCTTGAGAATCAAAACTATTTTTGATGAAATTAAGTTGCATAAAATATTTCCTCCACATTTCAATTTAGGTACCTTAAAATTGAATAAAACTTGTGAGTGTGAGTGGAGGATATTGCATAAATTATCTCTCTTTGTATTGCAACAAATATTGATCGAGTTACAAATATTACTTACTCGATTTTGTTTATCTTAGAGGGCCTTCCTTGTGGGAAAAAGTAATCACCTAAGGGAACAACCCAACCGGGAACACGTTAAAGCCAAACGACTTTTGCTTGGGATATAAGTGTGGATATTGGAACAAAGGCCAATATCATGAGGATTATTCCGATGAAAAGGGAAACAATGGTCTCTCACTGCATGGATAGTCCCCCATGAATAGAATTCCCGCATTAAAACCTCTTGTTTAGCAAAGGCCAAAATCTTTTCTATTTGTTGGTGCAAAAGGTCATGTCCTTTGAAGCTGCCCCATCTATACATGTGATTCTGTTGTAGAGATAAAAATTATGCCATGGGAGAATAATGGATACTAATGCTTGGTTGACCTGAGAATTTGTGTGTCATGAAGGGGATCTAGTGTGGTCAAGCATCTAACCGTCTGCACTGAATATGCACAGCTAGATTTATCCAAGTGGGAACCCAACGAATATTGTATTTTTAGCCAAGGGATGTGCATGTCATTGGAATAAAAACACTTTGTTTGGATCTAAAGTAGTGGAAAACAAACATTCAATGAATCGTCAGAATTTCAAACCCTTTGGAAGAACAAATACCTTGGAGGTGTCCACATGTTAATGCTTGTCCCTAGGGATTCTTATCTCTAGAAGGCTTCTCGACATTCATACATCTCAATTTGTTTCTCCCAAAGTCAACACTAGGAAACCTTTAACTTGATTTCCTTGATTTCCACATAATGCACTTTGTGGGATGAAATAAAATTAGGACATTAGACATTAAGTTTGAAAAACTAAGCAAGAAGTGTTTGTGGTAAAAAGAAAGTCATTAATCAAGATTAACCCCAATTGAACCCCACACATGTTCTTGCAATATTTTATCTTATGGTTTTCCATGCGAGCATTTATTTTTTTGTTTGAAATACTCTTAGGGAAAAGCATGTTCTTCATTATGTTGGTCTTGTAAGCAAGTCCTTTTAGGTTCATCTAGGATCAATTCAAACACTTCACCCATATCAAACATCAATCAAACATCATCTCACCAACAAACTCTTGGAAACATTTAAAACATAATTCATGCTAGACTTCTAGGCAAAATCAAAATCATCTTGTTTGACTTAACACAATAAGTCAAATTATCCAATCCATTACCACTTTTTTTGACTTAACAGACTTAGTCAAATTATCCTCTTATGCATGAGTTTACTCTAGGATAACACAACTTCCTAGGGTTTACAAGTTCATCATCTTATTTGACTTAACACACTTAGTCAAATTATCCAATCCATTATCACCTTGTTTGACTTAACACACTTAGTCAAATTATCCTCTTGTGTACGAGTTTACTCTAGGATAAGACAACTTCCTAGAATTTACAAGTTCATTAACCAAAATCACCTTGTTTGACTTAACAAATTTAGTCAAACTATCTTCAATCAAAATAAAATAAAATCAATTCCTAAAGTCTATCATTGATCCAAATTTCCTAAAATTTTAAACACCCATATCATTCACCCATTTCATCCTTCATCCCATCATTTGTCCTAAACCCCTCATAGGTCAGCAAGGCCAAAACACAAGAAAAACATGGAGTTTAAACTCGACTCATACATCATGAGGGTAAAAGTACAAAGATGTGACACACTTTTGGCCAACTTATCAGCATAATTGAATTTTAGTATTCATAACTAAAAATTAATTTTGGTCAAACATATGATCTAGTAAGATTCATTCTAAATAAGTTAAATATGTCAACAAATTTTGCAACTAAAATTGTTGGCTAAATGCATATGTACCACCACTTTGAGGCCAATTTAATATAAAATTAAAATTAGTTTAAAATTTAATGTTTCAACAACTCCTAATCATATAAATAATACTTTTTCAAAAATCTAAAAAATACCCATTTGTAGATCCATAAGTGTAGTTTTCAAATATATATTTATTTTGATAGTTCAATTAATATTTTTATTTTATTTTTATTTCTTACTAAAAGTAGGTTATCAGAAAAAAAAATATTAGGCTGATTACTACATCAAGAAAAATACTAAAACTTATTAATTTTTTTTTTTTTTAAAATGATGTCCTAGATAAAAGAATCTAGATTAAGATAGTATAATTTGTTTTTTATTTTAGATAATTTTTTAATATAAAAGTTGACATCGAGTGGAAATAGTCATGTTTTTATACACACACATTTAATTATTTATTTAAAATATATATGGGTAAGTGCACCAAGATGGTTCCCAAAAAGGGGACTTATGTGGACAACTTTTTTTTGAAATAAGGAAATACTGACCTTGGACGTGAAATTGAGGATACTTAGACTCAAAATTTTGAGATGGAAATAAAAGAAGGATTCAAGTGCTCTAAGTCTACTTTCTAAACTACTAATTTATTTTGAAAATGGTTGAGATTAAGGGGTTTAAACAAGGGATGTATACAAATTGGTGTTGTTTTTGTAAGAAAAACATAACATAGCAACTCTTGTACGACCCTCGTACGGTGAATTTTTTTTTAGTATTTTTAAAATCATAGCAGTCAAAAGTTAGCTAATAGTATGTAGTTGATGCATGATTTTTTTGATAATTTTTTAATGAATATTTGATTTCTTACTAATTTGCGAAGTGGACATATCCTGAAAAATAGAATTTTTGTCGTGCTACCCCTACAAATTTTGGAAACTAATTGATTTTTTTTAAAATTTTTTTTAATTTTGTAGAATGGAGTCTAGTTTCTAAAAATGCAATTTATTTGAAAAATTGATGAACGGTTCATTTATATTGAAAAAAATACCAAACATTGCTTTTTGGCAAAAAAAAAGACATATAGATAAAATAAATTATCGATGAAAGACTTAACATTTTCAAAAAATAAAAAAAATTACATCGTTGGATAGCTAAGAGATAACCCAACATTACCCATGTGTTCGATTTTTTCGATATTGAACCACGTGCAATCTTGACGGTGAGGACAAACTCGATTATGAGAAATATGGTGGATTTTTTAAAAACACATCTCTGGTAGTTGGGAATGCCCTCCAAGCCTAAGGCTCAAGAATTCCCAAAGAAAGATATAACGTGAGTGCATTATAATGCACTCGCGTTATATCTCACTTTTGACATGGTTTTTGCTTCTGCGGGGAACATGTCAACTAACACATAATGCGAGCACGTTATAACGTGCTTGCATTATGTCTTACTTTATGTTAAATGCCAATATATTAATGTATGTTGATATATTTTTATGTACATGTATGTCATGTATGTATGTATACTTGTATGGATGTAAGATTATATGTACATATGTATTATGCTTGTATGTATGCATTTATGTATGTCTTTAGATGAAGGTTGAATTTAGAGAGAGTCTAGAGAGATGGAAAGGGGGTGGAAGTGAGTGTTTAAGATAGAGGGAGTGGGAGAGAAGGGGTTGGATTGAGGGGGACTTAGCGAGGTAGGGTGGGAGGGATAGAGGGAGGGAGAGAGAGAAAGGGGGGGTGGGAGAGAGAGAATTGAGGGAGAGGGAGAGAGAGGAGGGAGAGAGAGACAAAGAGAAAGAGAGAGTTATGTAGGTAGGGTGTGAAAGGGAGATACTTGAGAGTGTGAGGGGGTGAGAGGGAGTGACTTGAGAGATATTTAGTGAGAGGGAGTGTGAGAGAGATGGAGTGTGAGAGAGAGGGAGTGGGATAGATAGGGAGTGTGAGTGAGAGTCCTGAGAGAGGGAGAGGGTGTGAGAGGGAGTGACCTGATAGAGGTAGAGAAAGAGGGGGGTGGAGTGAGAGGGACTTATCTAGGTAGGGTTGCAGGGATAGATACAGAGAGGGGAGAGAGACAAAGAGAAAGTTACCTAGGTAGTTTCACAGAGGGAGAGACCTTAGAGAGAGAGGGGGTGGGAGGAAGAGACATGAGAGAGGGGGAGAGAGAGGTAGTGGGAGAGAGTGGGATGGAGTGGGAGGGACATAAAGAGAGATGGATAGAGGGAGTGAGAGAGGGTGGTAGGGATTGATTGAATGAGAGGTACGTAGAAAGAGGGAGATGATAGATAGAGACAATTAGAGAGGGTGAGAGGGAGGGAAGGAGGGAGAGGTGAGATGTATAGATAGAGAGAAAGTGATAGGGGTTGAGGGTATAGGGTTGAGGGATTAGGGTGGAGGACCTATAGGGTTGATTGTTTCTAGGGTATTAGGGTTTAAGGTTTGAGGGTTGAGGGAATAGGTTTGATGGTAGAGGGTATTTAGTTGAGGGTATAGGGTAGAAGGTTTAAGGTTTAAGCATTTAGGGTTGAAGGGTTTGGGGTTAAGCATTTAGGGTTAAGGGTTTACTTGGTAGAGGGTAGAGGGTTTAGGGTATAGGTTTGAGGGTATATGGTTGAAGGATTAGGTTCAGGGTCCAATGTAAGGGGTAGAGGGTTTAGAGTTGAAGGATTAAGGGTTGAGGGTTGAGAATTGAGGGTTGAGTGTTTAATGTATAGGGTAAAGGGTAGAGGGTTTAAGGGTTGAGTGTTGAGGGTTGAAAATTCAGGGTTTAAGGTATAGGGTCGAGGGACTAGGGTTGAGGGTCCAATATATAGGGTAGACGATATAGGGGTTGAGAGATTAAGGGTTGAGGGATTAGGGTTTAGGGTAGAGAGTATTGGGTTGAGGGTAGAGGTTAGAGGGTAGAGGGTAGAGGGTAGAGGGTTTAACAATTTAGGGTTTAAGGGCTTAGGGTTGAGGGTCGAGGGTTTAGGGTTGAGATTTTAAGGGTTTAAGGGT
This sequence comes from Sequoiadendron giganteum, assembly GCA_007115665.2. NCBI lineage: Eukaryota > Viridiplantae > Streptophyta > Pinopsida > Cupressales > Cupressaceae > Sequoiadendron > Sequoiadendron giganteum. The sequence continues at coordinate 88,840,177 of CM021108.1, forward strand.
CAAGAGGGTTGAGGGGTTAGGGTAGAGAGTTTACTAAGTGGGTTTAATGGTTGGGGGATTACGGTTTAGGGTAGAGAGTAGAGGATTGTGGGTAGAGGGTAGAGGGTTTACAGGTTAGGGTTTAAGGGTTTAGGGCTTAGGGATGAGGGATTAACAGGTTATAGAATAGAGGTTATAGGGGTTGACAGATTAGGATTTAAGGGTTGAGGGTTGAGGGATTCAAAGGGTACAAGGGTTGAGGGATTAAAGTTTAAGGGTTGAGGGATTAAGAGGGTATAGGGTTTGAGGGATTAGGCTTTAATGGTTGAGGGTTGAGGGTATAGGGGTTAAGGGATTAGGTTTTAAGGGTTGAGGGTTGAGGATTGAGGGATTAGGGTTTAAGGGTTGAGGGTTGAGGGTTGAGGGATTAAGAGGTATAAGGGTTGAGGGATTAGGGTTTAAGGGTTGAGGGTTGAGGGATTAAGAGGGTATAGGGGTTGAGGGATTAGGGTTTTAGGGTTGAGGGTTGATGGTTCAAGGATTAAGAGGGTATAGGGGTAGAGGGACTAAGGTTGAAGAGTTGAGGGTTGAGGGTTGAGGGATTAAGAGGGTATAGGGACAAAGGAATATGGGTTTAAGGGTTGAGGGTTGAGGGATTAGGGTTTGAGGGTTGAG